>CM069131.1:18956906-19485914 GCA_035221665.1 Okamejei kenojei | reverse complement strand
ATTAGATTAGTAAATATAATTTTTAAGGTATATAGTTGATGATATGAGAGTAGTTGAGAGTTAATTACATTAGAATAGCTTATCTTTAGATACTAGATCTTTAATTTATTACTTAGATTATAAATAATATCTTTTGATTTATATACATATCTTTGATTACTAGCTAGATCATACTTATCATATCTTAACTTAGCTATATCATATCTTAGCTTAGCTATATCATTTCATATCTCACTTAGCTATATCATATTATATCTTACTATAATCATTTCATAATCAAGCTTACTATATCATATCCTATCTTCTTAAGAAACATAGAACTCGAAATTATGCAAGGAGTACCATTCAGCCCCTTCGAGCCTGCACCGCATTCAATATGATCAGGGCTGATCATCCAACTCAGTACCGTACCTGCCCTTCTCTCCAGACCCCTGACCCCCTTAGCCACTAGGGCCCCATCCAACTCACTCTTTAAATTTAGCAATGAACTGCCTCACTACCCTCTGTGCAGAGAGTTCCAAGACTCACCACTCTCTGTCTTTAGAGCTTAGCTAATCATATCTTAGCTTGCTAATCAATAACTTAGCTATATCATAAAACAAATCTTAGCTGCTATATACATATATTATCTAGCTAGCTATATCATATCATATCTTAGCTTAGCTATATCATATCATATCTTAGCTTAGCCATATCATATCTTCGCTTAGCTATATCATATCTTAACTTAAGTCTATATCATATCATATCATAGCTTAGCTATATCATATCATATCTTAGCTTAGCCATATCATATCTTAGCTTAGCTTAGCTATATCATATCATATCATAGCTTAGCTTAGCTATATCATATCATATCTTAGCTTAGCTATATCATATCATATCATATCATAGCTTAGCTTAGCTATAACATATCTTAGCTTAGCTATATCATATCATATCTTAGCTTTGCTTAGCTATATCATATCATATCTTAGCTTTGCTTAGCCATATCATATCTTAGCTTAGCTATATCATTTCATATCTATCTTAGCTTAGCTATATCATATTATAGCTTAGCTATATCATATCTTAGCTTAGCTATATCATATCATATCATATCTAAGCTTAGCTATATCATATCATATCATACCTTAGCTTAGCTATATCATATTGTAGATTAGCTATATCATATCATAGCTAAGCTTATCTTAGCTTAGCCATATCATAACAGAGCTTACCTTAGTTATATCATATCATAGCTTAGCTCTATCATATCATATCTTGGCTTAGCTTAGCTCTATCATATCATATCTTGGCTTAGCTTAGCTCTATCATATCATATCTTAGCTTAGCTTAGCTATCACATCATATCATATCTTAGCTTAGCTTAGCTCTATCACATCATATCTAGCTTGCTTAAGCTCCTATCTCATCATATCATATCTTAGCTTTGCTCTATCACATCATATCTTTAGCTTAGCTTAGCATAGCTTTTACTATCACATCATATTATCACACAGATCTTTAGCTTAGCTTAGCTCTATCACCTCATATCATAGCTAGCTTAGCTCTAACACATCAATCTCATTAGCTTAGCTTAGCTCTATCACATCATATCTTAGCTTAGCTTAGTCACATCATATCTTAGCTTAGCTTAGCTCTATCACATCATATCTTAGCTTAGCTTAGCTCTATCACATCATATCTTAGCTTAGCTCCAAACACAATCATATCTTAGCATAGCTTACATCTATCACATCATATCTTAGCTTAGCTTAGCTCTATCACATCATATCTTAGCTTAGCTCTATCACATCATATCTTAGCTTAGCTTAGCTCTATCACATCATATCTTAGCTTAGCTTAGCTCTATCACATCATATCTTAGCTCTATCACATCATATCTTAGCTTAGCTTAGCTCTATCACATCATATCTTAGCTTAGCTTAGCTCTATCACATCATATCTTAGCTTAGCTCTATCACATCATATCTTAGCTTAGCTCTATCACATCATATCTTAGCTTAGCTCTATCACATCATATCTTAGCTCTATCACATCATATCTTAGCTTAGCTCTATCACATCATATCTTAGCTTAGCTTAGTCACATCATATCTTAGCTTAGCTTAGCTCTGTCACATCATATCTTAGCTTAGCTCTATCACATCATATCTTAGCTTAGCTCTATCACATCATAACCTTAGGCTTTAGTCTCTTATCACATCATATCTTAGCTTAGCTCTATCACATCATATCTTAGCTTAGCTTAGCTCTATCACATCATATCTTAGCTTAGCTCTATCACATCATATCTTAGCTTAGCTCTATCATACTTAGCTTAGCTATATCTATCATATCATATCTTAGCTTAGCTTAGCTCTATCATATCATATCTTAGCTTAGCTTAGCTCTATCATATCATATCTTAGCTTAGCTCTATCATATCATATCATATCTTAGCTTAGCTCTATCATATCATATCTTAGCTTAGCTCTATCATATCATATCTTAGCTTAGCTTAGCTCTATCATATCATATCTTAGCTTAGCTTAATCATTCAATATCATATTCTTAGCTTAGCTTAGCACTATCATATCATATCTTAGCTTAGCTTAGCTCTATCAAATCAATCTTAGCTTAGCTTCTATTTTCCCCCCCAAATATCATATCATATCTTAGCATTAGCTCTATCATATCAAACTTAGCTCTATCATATCATATCTTAGCTCTATCATATCATATCTTAGCTTAGCTTAGCTCTATCATATCATATCTTAGCTTAGCTTAGCTCTATCATATCATATCTTAGCTTAGCTCTATCATATCATATCTTAGCTCTATCATATCATATCTTAGCTTAGCTCTATCATATCTTAGCTTAGCTGTATCATATCATATCTTAGCTTTAGCATATCATATCATAGCTTAGCTATATCATATCATAGCTTAGCTATATCATATCATATCATAGCTTAGCTATATCATATCATAGCTTAGCTTAGCTATATCATATCTTACCTTAGCTATATCATATCATATCTTAGCTTAGCTATATCATATCATATCTTAGCTTAGCTTAGCTTTATATATCAGATTAAATAGTATGATAAAACGTGAACTTACCAGTTTGAAGTTTGATCTTTATTTTATGAGGAGTCGAGTTGAGGGACTATGTGAAGAACCCCGTATATCCGTTTGTGCGTCAATCTTCAAAGCAACGGTGTGAAATCACAGATAATAATGACTGGAGTATAATGGTAAGATATCAAAGACTAGAACTACCAGATGAGATCTATGAGGGCTGGGAGCGGAGGGCATGTAGTCCCTCAACTCGACTTCTCATAAAATAAAGATCAAACTTCAATCTGGTAAGTTCTCGTTTAATCTTACTATTTTACTTCGGAGTCACGTGAGTGATATCATGCCGTGTGAAACAAGTGTACATAACCACACCTGCTTCATTGACAAATGAAGGGAAATAATCAAATGCATACAGACACAATAACCAAGATGTAAACTGCTGATGCTGTTTAAATGAAACCATAATATTTCCATCTCTCACCCAGATGGAAAATATAACCAGAACATAAATAAAGTTAATAACCCAGGGTCAGCAATGGGTCATGACAGATGTTTGGAGAGTCGTTCGTTGGACCATGCTGCAGCCGTACCGATGCGTGCCTGCGAACATAAAACCCTTCCAGCTGAATGTTGTAGCAGCCCGGTGAATGAGATCTGGAATCAAATCCATTAGACAATAACACAACTCTGTTTTTCCTTACATCTGGAATGGCCTGAACAATAAGTTGTCCCAAATTATTTATGTATCTATTTATTTATTTATTTATTTATTGTGACTAACGACATGCTAAGTCCACACTCCAACTCATTGTAAGACCTTTCACATATTGTTGTATATATGTGTGCTTACTTTATCAAAGGTCCCCTGGTATGCCTGTGATTATTTTGAGACCCGACCCCCTTCTGGTCTGCTCAAGTATTTCTGTAAAATATTTTTTATTAGAAGTAATTACATATTAAGATGAAATATAAAATCCAATTAAATATTATCGTTACATACATTCTTAATATTTTTAAAATTTACAATCAATCTTATTTGTACTTCTATAATTTTCTTTTTATTTTATAGCAGTAGGAAATAAAAAAAAGAAAAAAGAAAAAAAAGAGATAAACTAATTGAGTGGAATATTAAACAAGATATTCTTCACTGGAGACATATTTATGATCTATTGTCCTAAAATTCTTCATCCATTCATGACCCATTTTTTTTTTTTCCCCCCCCAGGGGCTTCCGTCATGGCTTCGAACCGGGAACCATCTTGACCCTTTAAATATTCAATAATGGAGACCATTTGAATTGGTCTCACCTGTCCATCAGGGCAACCTTAACGTTTCCAAGTGCAATGTCTCCGAGACATTTCTGTACTCCACATTTTAGTTGTAGGGGAAGTAGGACCTTTCCAAATCATAGTATAAGATTTTACCATTATAACACTATAACCGATACAAAATTTATTTGTTGGTTGTTAATATCTATTGTTTCTAAATACCCAATAATAATTAGTTTTGAGTTCGGAGTTAACTTTGCATTAACTTACAATTGAGATTATCTTAAAAATTTCTATCCAAACATTAGTAATTTTTATACATTTTGTGAATGAATGCGTTAAATTAGCTTCTAATTGTTGACACTTATCACATATTGCGGATACATTTGAGAAAATTCTATTTAATTTGGACTTTGAGAGATGTAATAGTAAGATTAAACAAGAACTTACCAGTTTGAAGTTTGATCGTTATTTTATGAGGAGTTACGATGAGGGATTACGTGTAGAACCCGCCTCACGCTGGCAACGGCATACTTCAAAGCAGCGGCATGAAAAACACAGAACACCAAAAGCCGGAGTAACATAGTAAGGCTCATAAAAGACTTAGAACTACCATTTGATCATTTATTTTATGAGGGTGGGAGTGGAGGGCACGTAATCCCTCATCGTAACTCCTCATAAAATAACAATCAAACTTCGAACTGGTAAGTTCTTGTTAATCTTACTATTTTTACTTCGGAGTCACGTGAGTGACTACGTGAAGATTTAAGCTTTCTGTGTTTTTTATGTCGTAGAATTAATCCGTACGACAGTCCGGCTAAGTAAACACATACATGAGAAACCAGACTAATGTTAGTTCTTTTCACAATTAACTTTTTAATGGTTTAAAGACCATATAATAACCCTCCTTATATCTGAGAGAATGATTACAAATGATAAAAGATATAATTGACTACATAACTGATTATAGCAATTAATAGGAAACAAAGCAGGTGATTTATAGTGATCCCAACACCGCGTGTCCAAAGCTTATCATAGTGTGAACAGAGTTTATTGTAGAACTTTGAAAAAGTTTCTTATTTACTCCACCCTGCGATTTTAAAATATGCTCGAGAGGTACGTCCCGCCCCTTCGCCGCGGACGTAGCTGCCGCCCTGGTGGAGTGAGATTTGAACACATTCAGTGTTACTCCCGCTAAAAGCAACACCTGTTTCAACCACTTTGGAGATAGTTTAAACTGAAGCTCTTGTGTGGTTTTTTGTGCGTAACCTTAACGTTTTTTCATTTCCCTCGAAGAGTCTCAGTAACTTTATATATATTGGTTCAAATATCTAACCACACACAAAGTAGGATCAATATGATAAGCTTGAAAGGTTACCTTTGCTCCAGATCTCCGTGGTCCTGCTTTGTTTTGATCGCTCGTAAACATAGAACACATATTTATCTGTAGTCACATGCATACAGTCTAAATGCAACATTGTACAAGTTTGCACTCTTTGAGCTGAGACAAGTGACATTAACATTATTAATTTTCAATGTTAATCTTTCCAATGTCAATCCTTCAATTGGAGTCCATTGTCTAAGTAGAGTAAGATACAATGCTCACTCCCCCAAATCTCTGTGTATCTTGGTTTGGGTGGATTTTTAATGTTAAAGATTCCTTTCATGAATCTAGATATTAATGGATGTGACCCAATTGATTTCTGATCAGTCATAAGTCCTAAATAGGATGACAAGGCACTGCGTGCAGTGTTAATGGCACTGTAACTTAAATGTTGCTCAAAATGCAAATTGGCAAGGAATTCCAAAACATTTGCAATATATTTACAGTATCATAAGAAATATTTTGACTGTGTGCAAAAGTCTTCCCATTTCTTAATATGTTGTCATATATTGCTTTTGTGTGCTATCTCGCCATGATGCGACGATAACTTCCATAGTTTTTGTCCGACAATCCCAGCTCCTGTAGTGGTCTGGTCAAAACTCACTGCAGATTAATATTCTCATATATGCATACAATGGGTAAATTTCTTTAGTTACCGGATTAGTCAAGATATCACTACAGTTAGGAATCGACATATATGGTTCTTTAATCATTATTCAGCATTACTGGGAACCAAGGTTGAGTTTTTTGGCCAATTTGGAACTACCAACAATCCAGAAGCAGAATCTTGTTCTATCTTCTTCAGCATCTCTGAATCAAAGCAGAATGGTGGAAAAGCATAAAAGAACATCTTTCCCCCAGTGTAATGAAAAAACATCTACTGCCTACTGCATCTGGATCGTGTTCCCAAGACACATAGTAGGCAATTGATGATTAATGCCTAGATGCAAACAAATCAATTCTGGCAACCCAAATCGTTCACAATATTCTTAAATATTGCTGGCTTATTAAGCATCCATTCCGTGTTATCTTTAAAAAAACCTGGACCTTTCATCTGCTACCACATTGTCCTTACCTGGAATGTAGCTTAGTGAAATCCATATTTTGGCGACCAATACACCATTGCCAATTTCATTGACCAGACAATCACATGATACTGATCTTAACTCCCCCCATGTGATTAATGTATGCAACAACCGTTTTATGTCTAACTGTATTAACACATGTAGACCTTTGTTTTTAGCACAACAATATGCTTTAAGTCCATAAAAAGCATCCAATAACCTCCAAATAGTTAATACCATAAGCTTGAAGAAACGCTTCTTCTTGAGCTTTCCATCTACCTCCCACAACTGTAAGGACGATATCTGTAGCCCCCCCATCCGAGAGCACTAGCATCCGTTTGTAAAACCATTTCAGCTGTTCAATCATGATATTCTTAGCAGCTTGTGGGACATTTTCAACCCACCATTGTTAATTCCACACACGGCTTCTTTTGTTAATTGCATAGGCCTGTCAAAGTGACCTGCCTTCCCCCCTCTTTAAGAGCCCTTATTTTGCCCTTTGAAGATTTTTGAATAATTAATGGACCAAATTCCACTGCCGGAAATGCTGCTACCAGTTTACCAATGGTTTTCGGTCCACTTCTCGGATGGAGGGATAAGGTTTGTGAATAAGTAATTACAGTATCAAACAAAATGTCATTGGCCTTCTCCGTTGGCAAAGTAACTAACATAGTCACTGAGTTAATTACAAACCCCAAAAAGTTAATTGTTTGTGCATGTGTTGCAGCTGGGACTTAATTGGATGATTCAAGAACCCTAGCTTTTCAAACAAAGCTTAGTAACTGAAACTGAGTGCTTCCAGTCTGACTCATGAGTATCATTAATGATCAGAATAATCATCCAGAATAAGCCATAACAATGTGTTTCTGTGCTCTTAATTGGGCTAAAACTGGTTTCAACAGTTTTGGTAAAGAGTCTATGGAGCCGAACTCAATCCATTTGGTAAAGCTTTAAAAAAACTGCCATAATTGTCCCAGCCAATTAAATTTTAAGTACCTCCTGAATGATTTTGATGGAATTGCTACAGAATTAATAGGCATCCTTCAAATCAATCTTAGCCATATAACACCCTGCTGAGATAAGATATTTTGCAGTACTGAATGTCTACCATCTTAAAATGTTTGTATTCTACAAACTTATTTAGATCTGTAAGGTCCAGAATAATTCTGCAACCACCATCTTTTTTTATCTCTTCGAAATATATTAGAGACAAATTGATGCATATGTTCATAAGTCTTTTCAATTACGCCTTTTCCAGATAATTTGGTCAATTTCCACATTAATCTCCATTCTTTCCCTCTGCAGAAAACACATAAGCATAAGCAGGTTTATTCGGTACAGGAGGATTAACCCCTTCTTTAAAAAATAATAATGGCTCCCGAAACTGCTTGTAATACATATCGATCAGAAGTAATGTTAAGCCAGCATTATAAAATTTTTGCAATCTCCCTCCAACTGGGAGAGTCATCCACAGTTTTCTTTAAGGATATAAGTCTTTAATACCTCTCCGTATGAGCGTGGTGGTCTCCTTCTTCCCGAATACAGGAAGCACTCGCCTGCACAGCAATGATAGTATTATCGTGACAACTTCTGCCTCTATAAACGAAAATCGAAACCCCTTCGGGTCGAAAAAACCCTTCTTTGTCCAAAGACAAAAGGTTTAACATTGCTAAATATATTTTATCTTCTTCATCCAACTCTTTCAGCTGTTTCGGCAGATTTTCTCCAAACAAATACCCCAGGACCTTGAACACCACTTTCCTTGACACAGGCTTGCAAACCTAGGGTGAAATATGGGCCGAATCGCCATTTTCCTCATACAATAATTTCATAGAACGAATTACACAATAAGCCCAAAGTAATTCCCCTTTTGAATCTTTTCCATTTCCAGATTCTCCATTTGCCTGCCATAGGCCTAATGGCAGCAGAAATTAATTTGAGCACCTTTTGAAACTTTCACTTCTTGGGCTCTCATACTTGGAGTCATAGACGTCCATATCATCGGATTCACCGTAGGCACTTCACAATTGAGGCACAATTTCTTGGAGCTTTATATAATTCTGATGTTTCATTCATCACAGAATTGTGAAGTTGGTGAGATATCCCCATATAATTTATGTTTGCAGCTAGGTTTTCTTCCATAGCCTCACCACTTCCTTCAGGTATAGCAAAATCTTGTGCTTCCCAGGCACATTAGGCCTTTTCTTTTTTTACTATTTGTGTGTGAGCTATCAAAAGCCATATAAGAACCACCAGCAGGTGTCTGCCTTCTGCAGCCCTAAATCAATTGGGATATCACCCCATGAGACTTTCTTCCAGCGCCAAATCCTGGTCCGGAGTATCATAAATTCCCAACATGGCCCACAGCCATATTCATCATATTCAAACCCCTCAGGGATTTTTGGGATTCATCTGGGTACTGACCCTTGTCTCATAATTTGCTTGGAGAACATTCTCCAATATGCTCCATTTTTTAGCCACATAGTTTTTATTGTCTGGAGGTCTTTTCAGTATCAGAGTCATCAGAAACCACGGGCCTCTCAGATTTCTTTTTGCATTTTTTTAGGAACATTTTCCTCCGTGGGTTATTATTTCTGGAGAATCTGGAAACTCACTATCGGGTAAATCGGCGGCCACGTATCGAACCGGGTCCGCACTAACTTCGCGTCCCGTATTTTTACTTTCACCCCGGAAGATCTTTTTACCCGCGAAAACTTCTTTCTTTCCCGATTTCTCTCCATTTTTCTTTAAATAATCATTGCTCAAATCAATCAGCGTTAACGTGGCTCTAAATTTTACTTTTGGTTTCGTTTGCTGGAGCCACCCAGCGTAACCTAAAAAACGCCCCGATCTAACTGCACTTACCTGCGGGCCGTTCCGACCGCTGCGAGGAGCTGCTCCTTACTGCAGCTCCTCCTTCCGCCGTCAGCGTTGACGTCATGCCGTTGCCAGCGTGAGGCGGGTTCTTCACGTAGTGACTCACGTGACTCCGAAGTAAAATTAATATTCTAGCTGTTGGTCTAGTATATAGTAATTTAACCCATGTTATAAACTTCTCTCCCAATTGAAAAAACTCCATAACCGAAAATAAGTAAGACCATTCAATCTGATCAAAAGCTTTCTCTGCATCCAACGAGATAATTGATAAATCCTTATTAATATTTATTTTCGAATACTTAATATTATATAATCTTCTCAGATTATTTGAAGAGTATCGTTTTGGTATAAATCCAGTTTGATCTAATGAATTGGTTTATTAATCACTTTGTTTAGTCTTTGTGCTAATATTTTTGTTAATATTTTTTGATCAGTATTTAAAAGAGATATAGCTCTATATGACCCTGGGTCATCGAGATTTTTATCTAATTTAGGTATAAGGGTTATAATAGATTCATTTAGTGTATCTGGTAATTTCTGTTGTGTATAAATGTGTTTATATAGTGTCTTCAAACGTGGGGCTATCATATACATAAAATATTGTATTAAATTCTGCTCCAATACCATCTGGGTCCTGGAGTTAAAAAAATTACCATTTTTTTAATGATCTTTAGTTTTTTCTTCAATTTCTTTAGTAGTTATTTCGACATTTAATAATTCCCTATCTTCTAAATCGAGTCCATTTAGATTACAATTTTTTAAAAATGTTTCTACTCCTATTCGATTTTCTTGTTTTAGCCGAGTATAAATTTTTATAATATTGCAAAAATCTCTTGTTTATATCTTTAGTTTGTAATAGTAATTCTCCTTTATATCTGATTTGATCCTATATATTAATTTTTCTCCTTCCAGTTTTCTTAACTGACGAGCCAATAGTTTATGTGGTTTGTCACTGAATTCAAACTGTATTTGTTTGGTATATTGGTGTAGTTTTACAACTTGATCTGACTGTATTTTATTTAGTTTATATTTCAATGCAAAGATTTTATTATGTTATATCGTAGTTGGGTTTAATGGCATTCTCTGTATCTAATTGTTCAATCTCTCTTTCCAATGCCTGTTGTAGCTTCCGATTCTCTTTATTATAAAATGCTTGAGAAGATATCATTATTCCCCGAACATACGCCTTAAACGTTTCCCATAAGAGGGATGATGATATTTTCTGGTGTATCATTTGTTTCAAAGAAGATCTGATCTGTTTTGTAATATATTCTTGAGTTATTTTGTCCTTTAAAATTTGTGGATTAAATCTCCATTGATCTTGTTTTTCCATTTTACCCATTATTTTCATCTTAAAAGTTAAGGGTGCGTGATCTGAAATTATAATATTATGATATTTTGACTTATACGCAAGTGGAATAAGTTTTAAATCTACCAGAAAATAATCTATTCTTGAATAAGTTTTATGCACGGCTGAGTAAAATGAGTATTCTCGTCCTGTTGGATTTCGCAATCTCCATACATCTTTAATATTACTGGTGTCTATATATGCATTTATTAACTCACTGGAGTGTGATTTAAGTTTTCGTTGTTTTGATGATCTATCCAAATAAGGGTCAAGTGTGCAATTTAAATCTCCTCCAATTATTAGAATATGTTGTGATAATTCAGGGATTGTATTAATTTTTTTTTTTAAATCGCGGGCTATCAAAATTTGGGCCATATACATTAACAAAAATCACTTTTTGCATATATAGTAGTAAGATTAAATGAGAACTTACCAGTTCGAAGTTTGATCGTTATTTTATGAGGAGTAACGATGAGGGATTACGTGCCCTCCACTCCCGACCCTCATAAAATAAATGATCATCTTGGAGTTCTAAATCTATGTTGAGCCTTACTATCTTACTCCGGCTATTATGTTCTGTGTTTTTCATGCCGCTGCTTTGAAGTATGCCGTTCCAGCGCCAGGCGGGGCTTCTTCACGTAATCCTTCATCGTTACTCCTCATAAAATAACGATCAAACTTCGAACTGGTAAGCTCTCGTTTAATCTTACTATTTTACTTCGGAGTCACGTGAGTGACTACGTGAAGATTTTGAAGCTTTCTGTGTTTTTCATGTCGTAGACTCCTTCCATACGACACTCCGGCTCACACAACACAGTAATGAGCAAAATAACACATTTTTTCCCCCAAACATTGCCGCAAGTTATGTGATAAATTATTTCACATTATAAAAGAATAAAAGTAATGCCCTTTCTATTGAAAGGCAAGTTTATCACAAATTATCAATTGATATATATAATTTAATGGTATGAACAAAGCAACAATTATAGAGAACCCAACACGCCATGTCCAATCGTGACACAATGACTGATTTCATTTAATTTAATATTTATTTTACACCCTCCAGTGGCCTTGTATCTTTGCTCGAACGACTCATCCTGTGCCATTCCTGTGAATGTATCTACCTCCTTAACAGAGTAATTTTCCACATTTCAGTATCTAGTTCCACTGACTGTTATTCAATGTTTAACCATCTAGAATACATTTCTCTAGAACCATCAGTTTTACTGAACGTAATGTGGTTTTTTGTGTGTAATAAATAGTGCTGTCTCATTACCACAGAGACTCTTAGTTACTTTAACATATTTCATCAATGTTCACACACACACACACACACACACACACACAATTTAAGGCCGACAGGATATGCTTATAGGTTTACCTTGGTTCCAGCTCTTCTTGGTCTGCTTTGTTTGGTAAATTCATAAACATATATGATAATGTAATCTGTATCCACATATAATTATAATGTAATATTTACAATATTTGCACTCTTATCTTGATACTAAAGTCATCAGTATTATTACTTTCAATGTTAACTTTTTTTGAATCATTGATAGAACTGGAGTCCATTGCCTAAGGCAATTCAGGACTATATTGATCTCCAGACTTATGTATTGCAATTTTGGACAGATTATATATACACACATATATATATACTTATATTTATATCTACATATATATCCCTTTTCATATCGGGATTTTACTAATGAACCTGATAACTTCTTGGTTAGTATATTGTCCGTAATTAGGACGAAAACACTCTGAGCCCTATTATTGGCTCTATCAATTAGATACTCAGAAAAAATGCAATCCACAAGAACTCACATATATCTAATATGACAAATAATTTTACTGTATACACAGACTTCCAATTTCTTATAATATTGTTGTTGTTTTTTTCCTCTGCAAATTGCAGGTATAACACTTCTTTATACATAATTATTTTATTGTTATGTTGTTATATTAGTTAAACATTCATAGACTTCTTTGACCATTAAACTATTGTAATGGTCTGATCAACCTGCAGATAGTCAATTCATATTTTCATATTATGGATGCCTTAGTACAACAATAAATTACTGCAACTAAGAATCATCACAAGTGGTTCAACATCACTCAATATTTATGAAAACCACGAAGGATCCGTTTTAGACCACCAAAATGCGTCTGACAGTGTTTTGCTATATTTTCATCAGACACTGCCCTATCAGACAAAAATGAGGAACATAAAAATCAATTTTTCCTCATGTAATTGAGAGAAAAGCATCCACCTTTCCTGTTCTTGGTTCACCCACGAGAATATTTGAAAAATTGGTTATTTAATCTGTATACAACCAGATTAATTGTAAGTAATCCATATTAATGACAATGTATTTCCCCCCTTAATGTGTAGTCTGTGATAACATTGTCTCTCTCTCTCTCTCTCACTTAGAGATAAACAGCTGGACTAAACATTTTAGAATATGCCATCTGTTTACTCAGATAATCACATGATTATTATTTTACTTATCTTATGTGATTTAATATACGCCACATCCGTGGTATTGTACACCTTGTTATGACCTGGACACTTCCATAATAGCACAATCGATATTTTAATCCATAATTCTATAATTAAAACTCAATAATTAATACAAATGTTTGGAGAATTTCTTAGGACAATTCATTTGCATTTACCTGGTATTATTGTCCATAGTCCCAACAAAGAGACGTATCAATTATCTTCATAAGAATAGATAATATTTTTATCTTACCCAAATATTCACAGAAACTGTCCATCATCTGTTAATACTTGCATCAGCTCACAACAGCTGCTAAGCTTATAGTTGAAGCAACTTGTGAACCCCTTCTTTTTTTTTTAATCCATTACTTTAATAATGATAATGTATCATTTGGTATTTGTATAAGCCTCTCACAAAGGCATACATATTCTTATAATCTTCTGTGTTTCTTCTTTTGGAGCTTTATTACTCTTACCTAGGCTCCTTTTCTAATGGAGGGACAAAGTATGTCAACAAAACCATAAGACATATTTGTATCATGGAACAATTTTCCCCTCTTATGGTGCTGAATTACTCCTAAATAGTAATTTATGAATATTTATGAATGCCTAAAACATAGGCTTTATGTGATGGGTCAAGTCTTTGCCTTTCAACAGACTTGTAATTGCAGCACTAATTTGCACCCGACTCTAATTTAAATGTGATCAAGATAACCATGACCATGTCCTCATTAGTGCAAGTGCTGATCTTATCAGTGCAATTGTTCTTCCAGTATTGTGTTTAACAGCCTTAAACTGGATTTAATCATTTAGACAATGTTTTAACTTGCACTGCTTGACCCATTTTAATTATTTTCAAGCACCTGTAATATTTGATTAACACTTTGTTAATAACAACTGTATTTCAATGTTGAGATGTTTCCATTTTAATAAAATGTTCTTACACTGTGAAAGTGTATATAAAACGATATTTTGTATGGTTTATACCATCACATCTGTACACCGAGGTAATTTATAATATATATATGTACGTACCCCTTGTTTATTGGAGTTACTTTTGGGTGCAAACCTAAAATCAAATGTTTACGTTTTCTTATACAGGTGAACCAATCCTTTCTAATTTTTTGTAGTCCTTAGTTATATTAAATTAATGATCATAATACACCTGTAATCCCCCACAATCGGAGATTTCATGAATTTATTTTGTAACAGTTGTTTGCACCTCTTTCACATACTTCAGGCCGTCTTTTCCCATTTATATGGGTTTCGGATAAGGCTATGTTTGATTATGTTTATTTATCATACTTCTGCCTTAGTTTTGATCCATTATCAAATCTTTATATTGGATCATAATTTTTCCCCCCCAAAGTTTAAAGACCAATAGTCTGTTCTTTTGTAATCAACACTTTGAATAATCATAAGGCAGGTTTTATTCCATAATAATCAGGATTTTAACATAACCTGATTTGACCTGCAAATCTGGAGTGCAGATTTGGTCCCTAAATATTATATATTTCTTCCCAATGAGCTCCACAAACTGATGGCAATTAATTTTCTTTTAAATGTATTGGTTATTTTGCACATTATTTTATTTGTTTTCCATTGAATGGAAATGCCATGCACCAGTTTGAAATACTTTTAAAATCTTATTTCCTTATATCTCATCTAATTGAGACATGGATATCATAACCAGATTCACCATTGATATGTTTATAACTTAAAAGTTTTATTATATTCTGCTGTTTCACTATAACAGCTTTGGTGAGGCCAAATTTTTTTTTTTTCATATTTATTTTTCATGGTCTCACTCATACATTCAGGTATCAAACCTAGTATGTGTATATATATATATATATATATATATATACACACACATACACATTTTGTGCTGAAGTGTACTTAAAATAAAACAAAAAAAGTTTTATTATTATTCAGCTGTTTTAATCATAACAGCGTTAGTGAGAGACCAATTAATTTTTGTTTTCCATGGTTATTTTCCATGGCCTCACTTCTTATTCAGGTGTTGTACTTACACACACATATATATATATATTTTTTTTTCCTTTTTTACTGGTGCTGTGGTGGGTACTTCATGACCAGCCACCACTATCAGTGCATTTTTAGGGTCAGTTTTCCATTTTATTTTTACTGCCCTTATTACTCCTGAGTTTTTCCTCAAGGAGACTACCTTCAAATCTCTGAGGTAAATATTCCCACCATAATTCATCATATATATTAATATATGAAACCCCTTTAGGGTAGGTTAGGGAATGTTTTCGGGCCTTTTAACCCTTTTTGGCTTGAATTCTTTATTTTTACTTTACTTTACTTGAATTTACTTTATTTTTGGAATTTTTTTTTTCCATTATTTTTTCAAGCCATAACCTTTTTTAGTCTGAAGGCCTTTTATTGAAATTTTTTTTTTTAAATTATGGCCTTTTTGACTTTATAAAATCCCCCCCCCCGTGCCAAAAGTTTGTGGAGCGACTAAAAATCTTTCTAACGTAATTTTGACGGCCACCGGTATCAGAACCGGCTCCGTAATCTGTTCCGATCGCTTCCCTTACGACGTTCTTTTTTAAAACTCCGTTGTTTTTCAACTTATTTTTTACTTTTAAATTAGTTTTATATTCTGGTATTCAGTACCAGCCACTGAGTTTTTTAGACCGTGAAAGTGTTTTTCCCCTGCACTTACCTGCGGGCCCGTACCCACCGCTGTCGAGGAGCTGCCTCTGCAGCTCTTGCTCTGCCATCAGCGTCGACGTGATGCCGTTCCAGCGCCAGGTGGGGCTTCTTCACGTAGTCACTCACGTGACTCCGAAGTAAAATTCTCCTATTACAATAATATATCTACCGTCACTATCTATTATTATTGAAGTATGTTTAAATGCAGTACCTTTACAAATTAATATTGCTACACCTCTAGACTTGTGTGTAAAAGAAGAGTGATATACTTTATCAATCCATTTGTCTTTTAATCTATGTTCTGCCTCTTTTTTCAAGTGTGTCTCTTGGATAAACGCGACATCTATTTTAAGTGCTTTTAAATGTGCTAATACCTTACCCCTCTTAATTGGTTCGTTAATACCTTTAACATTCCAGCTACAAAACGTTATTCCTCCATTCTCCATATTTGTATGTAGGTCTTGCATCATTTATTTAAAAGGATGTATACTAGAGCAAATGGTACTTCGACATACCAGACCTTATCTCCTTTGTATTAATTGATGATTCCACTCAGATGTAAAGTAATAATAGTAATAATCAGAAATAGTAGTAAAAAAGGGATAGATTAAGAGATTAGTAAAGTGCTCAAAGAAAGAAAAAACTACATCTAGTGTGTGTAGTTAGTGTTAGCCATACTAACATGGCTAGCAGTCTAAGGACTTCCGTATTGAATGTTAAATGTTATCCATCTCCATTATTCAGTAAAATTAATATTACAAAAAAAAGATTATTATTTAAACCGGGGATATTAAACTATGATATATAAAAAGTTCATAGTCAGGTATAATGATATATATACGTAGTGCTTAATAGAAAATAATAATAATATAAACATAATAAAGAAAAAAAAGTCTAAAGTTAAAATAAGATATATATTTATATTTACTATTTACTTAATTCTAGGTTAGTCGGTTAATTAATTATTAATCAATAATCAACTATCAATAATCAATAATCAACAATTACTAGCTCTAATTATTAATGATACCAGTGTGTTAAATTTAATATATGTTTATGTATGTTAATATATGTTAATTATTAGGTTAGTAGTATTACTATTCTAAATATTAGTATTCATGGAACAGTCTTCAATCCAAATCTCCTCGATTCTCCCATCCGTCTCCTTCTCCGTTTTCTTTAGATGAAACAAGTCCATAGTTTATTATAATCTTCAACCAATCTTGAAAATACAGTTTCATTGTTCCTTTAATTCAACTCTGAAGGTTTCATTCAATCTTCTTCGCTGTCCTAAATCCTTAGGGCAAATTTCAATGCGTCTTCTGGGTTTTTGAAGTAATGCTCTTCCTGATTGTAAGTAACTCTCAGTGTTGCTGGGTATCTCAAAGTATACTTCAGATTCTTCACTTGCCTCAGGATTATTTTGGTTTCATTAAACGCATTCCGTTTCTTAGAGACCTCTGCTGGATAGTCTCGGTAGATACTGATTGAGTCTTCTTCATTTAAGATTTCTGCTTTTTACCACTTTATTCATCATATCTTCCAAAACATAATTATATTGGACTTTGACTATCATTTGTCTTGGAGGAGCATCGTGCTTTGTATAACGTCTCATAACTCTATGTGCTCGGGCTATCAAAGGTTTTTCTTCCAGAGATAGAACCTTTTGTAGTAAGTTTGCAGTAAATCCTCGGGTATCTTGATTCTTTTCTCTCCCTTCTCGAATACCCACGATCCTTAGTTTTGCCTTCTCTGGCGTCCTTCCAACTCAGTACACTTATCAGTAACTTTGGCCAGTAAGTCAGATAGTCGTTGACTTTCTTTGATGATAGTTTTCATAGTCTATAGTCATAGTATTTGTTTGGACTGTTTCCTCAAGGTCTTTTATGGTTGTTGATTGTAACACAATTTCTTCCAGCACTGGTTCCATTTCTTTTTCCACCTTTTTTTCAATTTTCTCATGCAGCTCTTCCATTATACTTGCGAATTTTTCGGTCACAACTTCAGTAATTTCCTTTCGGACCGAGAGATTAATTTCAGATTTTAACTCCTTCATCTCAATCTTTATTTTCGTCATTTCTTCCATAAAGTTCATTTTTCCAATTCCACCTTTAATTCAGACTTCATTTCTTTCTTCAATTCTGCCATTTCTTGCACAATTTTTTTTTTTTAAGTTCTTCCAGATCCGATTTTTTTCTCGATTTTTTGAACACATCTTCAAGGGACTGTGTCCTACCTGAGGCCGAGGCTTCAGCTGGGCCTTGTTCCTGTTCAGCCATTTTAAAAAAAAAATCGGAGCCTGGATTTCTCCGGTGGTGGGCTGCGCTGTGTTGACATTACGGTCGCAGGCCTGATGACGTCACACATGGCAGCCGGTGCAGAAGCAGCAGATGCAGAAGCAGCAGGAGCAGAAGCAGCAGGTAGGTTTTTTCAGCGTTTTCTCCCCGTTTCTTCACGGAGGAGGGTGGCGTTGCCTTCTACTCTTCCATAGCGCCACCGGAAGTCCCTGGTCTGCTCAAGTATTTATAACATGTAAATATATATTATAAATTTACAGACGTTATCATCCTGTACGATCACAATTATGTAGTGACTGAACCTGCTGCACTAAACCAGTGCCAGAAGGATAACTACCTAATAAACTCCAGCCATATTTAAGGATATAGCTGCAGCCTCCTGGTGAAACAGTGTTCACAAATGTCAACATCGCATATGGCATTATATTGCTCTTGGGACCCATGTTGAAGCCTACCCCTTGATAACCCAATTAATGGCCGTATAACTCCATAATTAACAAACAATAATTTAGCATGAACTTGAAACTTTAGCAATCAATAACATTTTCCATGGAACATAAGCATAACAAACTCTTTCATCTCCTGGAAAAGAAAATTCCACAGTTTGGTGCTATGCAAACACTTTGAACACATAGAAGGATAGATGTAACAACCCAAATCTTAGGGCAGTTTATTAACCTGCAGAACATATTTTGAGTTTATCATGCAACAAGTGATTTCCCAAGCCTCAGGCTGAACCAGCAAATTACGTTTAAAATAACCAAATAAGGGTATATTATTTGCGACAAACCAGGAATCAATGTGCATAACCACTCAATAGGAACCTTAAGCGGCCTCTTAATGACTTTATTTGAAATCTCAATTGATACACAAAATGGAGGGAGTCATAAAAGTCCTTCCTATTCCTTTTAGCGAAATGGTATGTTTTGCCACTGTAATGCCACTATTTTGCAACCAATGAAATAAACATGAACCATGTTAGGTGTTCCATTAACCAGAATTTCATAATATAGTGCAATTCAACACCAATTCTGTGTTGCCATTAACCTATACTTGACGATTATCCTGTGACAACAAGATATGTAACCATTCCATGGGTCTTTAACTGATTGCACCCTCGTCACTAACATATGCCATCATCATAATGTATCAACCTGAGCATCACAATATGCACATTTGTCCAATCACTCTTTAACCCATATGATGCCCGTAGGGTCTATAGATAGTTGATACCCACAACAGACATTTTTTGCAAATCATGCAAATCTGCTCCATTTCCAGACTCGAGATGATATTTGCAACTTGGAATCTGCCGTAAACAGCAACTGTGGCCCGATTTCCGAAACGGTCTTGTAAGACAATCTTGGTCCTTCTACTGAACCTGCGCAATTCTAACCTGCTTGAAAAGCTAGAACAGACCATTTTACATGATTAGACCCCTCAAATAGCTGATAATGTCTCAATCATTTGTAATGTTTAACTAAGTGAACACCTTACCAAGCTGTAAGTGGTCCCTTAATTGTAGAGTAGCACAGGTACAGTGCGTGGAACCTCTGGTCAGCCTTCATGCTGCCACCAACTTCAGTGAACCTCTTACTGCCAATAAAGACGTGGGGCGCATAATCAACAAAACTATGAAACCTTGCTCGTTCCAATAGCTTGTGCTTTGTCCTCCAGGTTTCGCTAATGGAAAGGTCTTACCTGAATAGAAGATTTCGACGGCCAACTGTAATGCCCCCCTTAGAGCGGTATTCACTGCATATGTGTTTGGGATGGTAACTTTCTGGCCAGGCATAGACCTCTGGGCATATGCCCTGAATCCCTTGGGCATGCTCTATGGCTATACCCTCAGACTTGGCATTAGACTATACTGATCCCACATGCTCTCCTCTTACGTGAGGGAGCCATTAAGCAGCCCTGATACAAGGTGCTGGTTAACTGATACATGGCCCCAGCGTCAGAATAATACTGACGCAGCATGCTCTCCTCCTACATGAGGGAGACCTTAAGCAGGTCTGCTAAAAGTGCTGCTGACACAATTTCCTATTTAAGGCCATTAGCACCTTAATTTCACCTGGAGAAACAAGGTGTGTTAACAATGACCTATAATGCACTTAATAGTTAACCATTTAACAAGATAAGCAGTCTTACTTGCACAGCTGAATCATATCTATACTATTAACAATTAATCTAACGACTAGTAAACCTGTTACCAGAGTTTATTGACAGCCATCTGTTGCCCCGGCCAGCATCTCAGCTAATTGAATACCTAAAAGTGAATCCCAACATCCTACAAGTCTATTTGATAGACTTAATCTAGCTGGATGGAGGAGCCCAATTTCTCAAATATAGTTTAAGACTTAACAGATCCTGTGATATTGCCTTATCCTAACAATGACCCCTCATCCCCCATGATCACTGTAAATGGGAATACCCTACTAAACAGCTATTCCCATAAAGCAGCCCTGAAGAAGGTACTGCTGGCGCCCATAAAGCAGCCCTGAAGAAAGGTGCTGCTGGTGCGGCCTTTCCCATAGACCAGTATTTGCCATATTCATGAAGCAGCCCTGAGCAAAGGTGCTGCTGGCATAACCTCTCCAATAGGTTAGCCTGCCATAGCTTGGCATTCCCATGAGCAGTCCTGAGCAAAGGTACTACCGGCACAGCCTCTCCAATAGGCTAGCCTGCCATAGCTTGGCATCCCCATGAGCAGTCCTGAGCAAAGGTACTGCTGGCACAGCCTCTCCAATAGGCTAGCCTGCCATAACTTGGCATCCCCATGATGCAGCCCTTCCCAAAGGTACCGTTGGCACAACCTCTCCCATAGGCTGGCACTGCCATAACTTGGTATTCCCCCATAACTTTAATCCTGATCCACCTCCTGCCTAAAGGAGTTTCTCTAAATTCATTCGCAGAGGTGAACCTACCAAATCTTTCTTAATTACTCTGACTATTTTGTCAACTGTCCCCATATCCTGGGGATTATTGTGGTTAGGGAACCCCATAAGTGAATTTCCCCTCCCTGGGAAATCAGATATCATATCATATCATATCATATCATAGCTTAGCATAACATATCATATCATAGCATATCATAGCATATCATAGCATATCATATCTTAGCTTAGCATATCATATCATAGCTTATCTTAGCATATCATATATCTTGGCTTAGCTTAGCATATCATATCATAGCTTAGCTTAGCTTACCATTGCATATCATAGCTTAGCTTAGCTTAGCATATCATAGCATATCTTAGCTTAGCTTAGCATATCATAGCATATCATAGTTTAGTTTAGCTTAATTTAGCTTATCTTAGCATATCACAGCATGTCATAGCTTAGTTTAGCATAGTTTAGCTTAGCTTAGCTTAGCTTAGCAGATCATAGCATATCATAGCTTAGCTTAGCTTAGTTTAGCATATCATAGCATATAATAGCTTAGCATATCATAGCTTAGCTTTAGTTTAGCTTAGCTTAGCATATCATAGCATATCATAGCAGCTTAGTTTAGCATATCATACCTTAGCTTATCTTAGATTACGTTAGCTTAGCAGATCATATCTTATCATAGCTTAGCTTAGCTTAGCATATCATAGCATATCATTGCTTAGATTAGCTTAGCTTTACTTAGCATATCATAGCATATCATAGCTTGGCTTGGCTTAGCTTAGCATATCATAGCATATCATAGCTTAGCTTAGCTTAGTTTATTTTAGCTCAGCATATCATAGCATAGCTTAGCTTAGCTGAGCATATAATAGCATATCATAGCTTAGTTTATGATATGATATGTTATCATATCATATCACATCATAGCTTACCTTAGCTTAGCATATCATATCATATCATATCATATCTTAGCTTAGCTTATCATATCATACCAGCTTATCTTATCTTGTCTTATCTTAGCTTATCATATCATATTTTATCATATATCATATCATATCATATCATATCATATCATATCATATCATAGCTTAGCATACCATACCATATCATATCATATCATATCATATCATATCATATCATATCATATATCATATCATATCATAGCTTAGCATATCATATCATATCATATCATAGCATATCATAGCTTAGCTTAGCTTAGCATATCATATAATAGCTTTGCATATCATATTATATCATAGCTTAGCTTAGCATATCATATCATAGCTTAGCTTAGCTTACCTTAGCTTACCATAGCATATCATAGCTTAGCTTAGCTTAGCATATCACAGCATATCATAGCTTACCTTAGCTTAGCATTTCATAGCATATCATAGTTTAGCTTAGCTTAGCTTAAGTTATCTTATCTTAGCATATCATAGCATATCATATCTTATATCATATCATAGCTTAGTTTAGCTTAGCATATCATAGCTTAGCTTATCATATCTTAACATATCATAGCATTTCATATCATATCTTAGCTTAGCATATCATATCATATCATATCATATCATATATCATATCATAGCTTAGCTTAGTTTAGCATATCATGTCATATCATATCATATCATATCATATCATGTCATAGCTTAGCATATCATATCATAGCTTAGCATATCATATCATATCATAGCATATCATATCATATCATAGCTTAGCTTAGCATATCGTATCATAGCTTAGCTTAGCATATCATATCATAGATTATCTTAGTTAGCTTACCATAGCATATCATAGCTTAGCTTAGCTTAGCTTAGCTTATCTTAGCATATTATAGCATATCATAGCTTAGCTCAGCTTAGCATATCATATATCATATCATTTCATATCATATCATATCATAGCTTAACGTATCATATCATATCATATCATATCTTATCATATCATATCATATCATTTTTTTTTTTATTTATTTTTTTTTTTTTTTATTTTTTTTTTTTTTGGTAGTGGCGGCGCTGCGTGGCAGCTGCGGCTCACCTGCAGTCCGTCTGTTTTTTTTCTTTTTTTTTGTCCTTTGTGTCTGTTTTTAGTTGGAATTTTTGGTTTATTAGGCTGTGTTTGTGTGGGGGGGGGGGGAGGGTGGGAGAAACAAGGTTTTAGTCTCTCCCTTCGGGGGGATGCGACCTTTTCTTGTCGTGTCCCCCGTCACCATCTCCGTCTGTGCTGAGGCCTAATGGCGGAGCTGGTGGCCTCGGAGCTGTGGCGAGCGTTCGGAGCTCCGGTGTTCCAGCGGCGGCGGCGGCCCGGCTTCGGCGCTCCAGCAGTTGCTCCAGCGGGTGTTCCAGCAGCGGCCCGGCATTGGCGCTCCGGCGGCTCCAGCGGGTGTTCCAGCAGCGGCCCGGCATTGGCGCTCTAGCGGCTCCGGCGGGTGTTCCAGCAGCGGCCCGGCTTCGGCGCTCCGGCGGCTCCGGCTCCAGCACAGCGGGTCCGGCAGCTTTCTCCAGGCTCCGGCGGCTCTCCAGCAGCTCTAGCTGGTGCTCCAGCGGCGGCCCGCTTCAGAGCTCCGGCGGCTCCAGCGTTCCCGTGGTCGATCCTGACTGGGAGCTGTGGTGGTGTGTTCCGGCGTTCTGGCGGCGGCGGCGGTGGCGGCCTGGCTTCGGAGGCCCGGCCGCGGGCCTGGTGGACGATGACATCGAAGGCCTGGATCGCCTCAGTACAGAGGGGGAACAAGTGGGAAAATGACAAAGACCTTAAGACTTTTGCCTTCCACCACAGGAGGTGCTTGGTGAACTCACTGTGGTGGATGTTAAATTATGTGTTTATTGTGTGTTTTGTTTTAATTTATTACATGTTATGACTGCAAGGTAACGAAATTTCGTTCAGACCGAAAGGTCTGAATGACAAATAAAGGAATCTATCTATCTATCTATCTATCTATATATCATATCATAGCTTAGTTTAGCTTAGCATATCATAGCTTAGCTTATCATATCTTAACATATCATAGCATTTCATATCATATCTTAGCTTAGCATATCATATCATATCATATCATATCATATCATATCATAGCTTAGCTTAGTTTAGCATATCATATCATATCATATCATATCATATCATATCATATCATATCATAGCTTAGCATATCATATCATAGCTTAGCATATCATATCATATCATAGCATATCATATCATATCATAGCTTAGCTTAGCTTAGCATATCATAACTTAGCTTAGCTTATCATATCATAGATTATCTTAGCTTAGGTTACCATAGCATATCATAGCTTAGCTTAGCTTAGCATATCATAGCATATCATAGCTTAGCTTAGCTTAGCATAGCATATCATAGCTTAGCTTAGCTTATTTTAGCTTATCTTAGCTTTATTTAGCTTATTTTAGCATATCATAGCATATCATAGTTTAGCTTAGCATAGTTTAGTTTAGTTAGCTTAGCTTAGCTTAGCATATCATAGTGTATCATAGCTTAGCTTTCCTTCGTTTAGCATATCATAGCTTAGTTTAGCATATCATAGTTTAGCTTAGTTTAGCTTAACTTAGCACATCATAGCATACCATAGCTTAGCTTAGCTGAGCTAAGCAAATCATAGCATATCGTAGTTTAGCTTAGCTTAGCTTTACTTCGCATATCATAGCAGATCATAGCTTGGCTGAGCTTAGAATATCATAGCATATCATAGCATATCATAGCTGAGCTTAGCATATCATAGCATAGTTTAGCATATCATATCATAGCTTAGCATATCATAGCATATCATATCACAGCTTAGCATAACATATCATATCATAGCTTAGCATATCATATCATATCATATCATATCATATCATATCATATCATATCAGCTTAGCTTAGCATATCATATCATATCATACCATATCATATCATATCATAGCAGCTTAGCTCAGCTTAGCATAGCATAACATATCATATCATATCTTAGGTTAGCTTAGCTTAGCTTAGCATATCATATCATATCATATATTAGCTTAGCTTAGCATATCATATCATATCATATATCATATTTTATCATATCATATCATATCATGTCATAGCTTAGCTTAGCTTATCTTAGCTTAGCTTAGTTTATCATATATCATATCACAGCATATCTTAGCTTAGCTTAGCATAAAATATCATATCATATCATATCATAGCATAGCTTAGCATATCATATCATATCATATCATAGCTTAGCTTAGCATATCATATCATATTATATCATGTCATATCATATCATATCATATCATAGCTTTTCATATCATATCATATCATAGCTTATCATAGCTCATCATATCATATCATTTCATATCATATCATATCTTAGTATATCATATAACCATATAACAATTTCAGCACGGAGGGAGGTTGAGGCCAGTTCATTGGCTATATTTAAGAGGGTGTTCGATGTGGCCCTTGTGGCTATGGGGATCAGAGGGTATGGAGAGAAGGCAGGTATGGTTGGATGATCAGCCATGATCATATTGAATGGCGGTGCATGCTCGAAGGGCCGAATGGCCTACTTCTGCACCTAATTTCTATGTTTCTATGTCATAGCTTAGCCATATCATGTCATGTCATGTCATAGCTTAGCCATATCATGGCTTAGCCATGTCATGTCATATCATATCATAGCTTAGCCATATCATATCATATCATATCATAGCTTAGCCATATCATATCATAGCCATATCATACCATATCACATCATAGCTTAGCCATATCATATCATATCATGTCATATCATAGCTTAGCCATATCATATCATATCATATCACAGCTTAGCCATATCATATCATATCATATCATATCATATCATATCATATCATATCATAGCTTAGCCATATCATATCATATCATAGCTTAACCATATCATATCATATCATAACATATCATAGCATAACCATATCATATCATATCATAGCTTAGCCATGTCATATCATATCATATCATATCATATCATATCATATCATATCATATCATAGCTTAGCCATGTCATATCATATCATATCATATCATATCATATCATAGCTTAGCCATAGCATATCATATCATATCATATCATAGCTTAGCCATATCATATATCATATCATAGCTTAGCCATATCATATCATATCATAGCTTAGCCATATCATATCATATCATAGCTTAGCCATATCATATCATATCATAGCTTAGCATTATCATATCATATCATAGCTTAGTCTTATCATATCAAATCATATCATATCATATCATATCACAACATAGTTTAGCCATATCATAGCATAACATATCATAGCTTAGCCATGTAATATCATGGCATTTCATGTCATAGCTTAGCCATGTCATATCATATCATATCATATCATATCATATCATATCATATCATATCATATCATATCATATCATATCTTATCATGTCATAGCTTAGCCATGTCATATCATGGCATGTCATAGCTTAGCCATGTCATATCATAGGCTGGGAGCTGAACATCCTGGGATATTCAATATTTAGGAGGGATAGAGAGAAAGGAAAAGGAGGTGGGGTAGCATTGCTGGTTAGAGAGGAGATTAACGCAATGGAAAGGAAGGACATTAGCTTGGAGGATGTGGAATCGGTATGGGTAGAGCTGCAAAACACTAAGGGGCAGAAAACGCTGGTGGGTGTTGTGTACAGGTCACCTAACAGTAGCAGAGAAGTTGGGGACGGTATCAAACAGGAAATTAGAAATGCATGCGACAAAGGCAAAACAGTTATAATGGGTGACTTCAATCTACATATAGATTGGGTGAATCAATTTGGCAGGGGTGCTGAGGAAGAGGATTTTTTGGAATGTATGCGGGATAGTTATCTAAATCAACATGTAGAGGAACCAACGAGAGAGCAGGCTATTTTAGACTGGGTTTTGAGTAATGAGGAAGGGGTAGTCAGCCGTCTTGTTGTACGTGCCCCCTTGGGCAAGAGTGACCATAATATGGTTGAGTTCTTCATTAGAATGGAGCGTGACATTGTTAATTCGGAAACAATGGTTCTGAACTTAAAGAAAGGTAACTTTGAGGGTATGAGACGTGAATTGGCCAAGATTGACTGGCCATTAATTCTAAAAGGGTTGACGGTGGATATACAATGGAAGACATTTAAAGACTGCATGGATGAACTACAAAAATTGATCATCCCAGTTTGGCAAAAGAACAAATCGGGGAAGGTAGTGTATCCGTGGATAACAAGGGAAATCAGGGATAGTATCAAAGCAAAGGATGATGCGTACAAAGTAGCCAGAAAAAGCAGCATACCAGAGGACTGGGAGAAATTCAGAGACCAGCAGAGGAGGACAAAGGGCTTAATTAGGAAATGAAAAATAGATTATGAAAGAAAACTGGCAGGGAACATAAAAACTGACTGCAAACGTTTTTATAGATATGTGAAGAGAATAACTACTTTGGTTCCGTCTTCACTAAGGAAGACATAAATAATCTGCCGGAAATAGCAGGGGACCACGGGCCAAAGGAGGAATTGAGTGAAATCCAGGTTAGTCGGGAAGTGGTGTTGGGTAAATTGAATAGATTAAAGGCCGATAAATCCCCAGGGCCAGATAGGCTGCATCACAGAGTACTTAAGGAAGTAGCTCAGGAAATAGTGGATGCATTAGTGATAATCTTTCAAAACGCTTTAAATTCTGGAGTAGTTCCTGAGGATTGGCGGGTAGCAAACGTAACCCCTCGTTTTAAGAAGGGAGGGAGAGAGAAAACGGGGAATTACAGACCAGTTAGTCTAACATTGGTAGTGGGGAAACTGCTAGAGTCAGTTATTAAAGATGGGATAGCAGCACATTTGGAAAGTGGTGAAATCATTGGACAAAGTCAACATGGATTTACGAAAGGCAAATCATGTCTGACAAATCTTGTGGAATTTTTCGAGAATGTAACTAGTAGCGTGGATAATGGAGAACCAGTGGATGTGGTATATCTGGACTTCCAGAAGGCTTTCGACAAGGTCCCACATAAGAGATTAGTATACAAACTTAAAGCATATGGCATTAGGGGTTCAGTATTGATGTGGATAGAGAACTGGCTGGCAAACAGGAAGCAAAGAGTAGGAGTAAACGGGTCCTTTTCACAATGGCAGGCAGTGACTAGTGGGGTACCACAGGGCTCAGTGCTGGGACCCCAGCTATTTACAATATATATTAATGATCTGGATGAGGGAATTGAAGGCAATATCTCCAAGTTTGCGGATGACATGAAGCTAGGGGGCGTTGTTAGCTGTGAGGAGGATGCTAGGAGACTGCAAGGTGACTTGGATAGGCTGGGTGAGTGGGCAAATGTTTGGCAGATGCAATATAATGTGGATAAATGTGAGGTTATCCACTTTGGTGGGAAAAACAGGAAAGCAGACTATTATCTAAATGGTGGCCGATTAGGAAAAGGGGAGATGCAGCAAGACCTGGGTGTCATGGTACACCAGTCATTGAAAGTAGGCATGCAGGCGCAGCAGGCAGTGAAAAAAGCGAATGGTATGTTAGCGTTCATAGCAAAAGGATTTGAATAGAGGAGCAGGGAGGTTCTACTTCAGTTGTACAGGGTCTTGGTGAGACCACACCCGGAGTATTGCGTACAGTTTTGGTCTCCAAATCAGAGGAAGGACATTATTGCCATAGAGGGAGTCAGAGAAGGTTCACCAGACTGATTCCTGGGATGTCAGGACTGTCTTATGAAGAAAGACTGGATAGACTTGGTTTATACTCTCTAGAATTTAGGAGATTGAGAGGGAATCTTGTAGAACCTTACAAAATTCTTAAGGGGTTGGACAGGCTAGATGCAGTAAGATTGTTCCCGATGTTGGGGAAGTCCAGGACAAGGGGTCACAGGTTAAGGATAAGGGGGAAATGCTTTAAGACCGAGATGAGGAAGACTTTTTTTCATACAGAGAGTGGTGAGTCTCTGGAACTCTCTGCCACAGAGGGAGGTTGAGGCCAGTTCATTGGCTATATTTAAGAGGGTGTTCGATGTGGCCCTTGTGGCTATGGGGATCAGAGGGTATGGAGAGAAGGCAGGTATGGTTGGATGATCAGCCATGATCATATTGAATGGTGGTGCATGCTCGAAGGGCCGAATGGCCTACTTCTGCACCTAATTTCTATGTTTCTATGTCATAGCTTAGCCATATCATGTCATGCCATGTCATGGCTTATCCATGTCATGTCATAGCTTAGCCATATCATGGCTTAGCCATGTCATGTCATATCATATCATAGCTAAGTCATATCATATAATATCATATTATAGCTTAGCCATATCATATCATATCATATCATAGCTTAGCCATATCATATCATAGCCATATCATACCATACCACATCATAGCTTAGCCATATCATATCATATCATGTCATATCATAGCTTAGCCATATCATATCATATCATATCACAGCTTAGCCATATCATATCATATCATATCATATCATATCATATCATATCATATCATAGCTTAGCCATATCATATCATATCATAGCTTAACCATATCATATCATAACATATCATAGCTTAACCATATCATATCATATCATAGCTTACCCATATCATATCATATCATAGCTTAGCCATGTCATATCATATCATATCATATCATAGCTTTGTCATATCATATCATAGCTTAGCCATAGCATATCATATCATATCATATCATAGCTTAGCCATATCATATCATAACATATCATAGCTTAGCCGTATCAAATCATATCATAGCCATATCATACCATATCATATCATATCATATCATATCATATCATATCATAGCTTAGCCATATCATATCAAATCATATCATATCATAGCTTAGCCTTATCATATCATATCATATCATATCATAGCTTAGCCATATCATATCATATCATAGCTTAGCCATATCATATCATAATATATCATAGCTTAGGCATATCATATCATATCATGTTATGGCTTAGCCATATCATATCATATCATAGCTTAGCCATATCATATCATATCATATCATAGCTTAGCCATATCATATCATAGCTTAGCCATATCATATCATATCATATCATATCACATCATATCATAGCTTAGCCATATCATATCATATCATAGCTTGTCATGCCATGTCATGGCTTAGCCATATCATGTCATGACATGTCACGGCTTAGCCATGTCATGTCATGTTCATATCATGTCATGTCATGTCATGACTTAGCCATGTCATTTTAATGGCCATATCATGTCATGTCATGTCCTGGCTTAACCATGTCATGTCATGGCCATATCATATCATGTCATGTCCTGGATTAGCAATGTCATATCATGGCCATATCATATCATTTCATGTCCTGGCTAAGCCATGTCATGTCATGGCCATATCATATCATTTCATGTCCTGGCATAGCCATGTCATGCCCTGGCTTAGCCATGTCATGCCCTGGCTTAGCCATCCCATAGCATGTTATGCCCTAGCCATCCCATAGCATGTCATGCCTTAGCCATCCCATAGCATGTCATGCCTTAGCCATCCCATAGCATGTCATGCCCTAGCCATCCCATAACATGTCATTTCATGCCCTAGCAATCCCATAGCATGTCATGCCCTAGCCATCCCATAGCATGTCATGTCATGCCCTAGCCATCCCATGACATATCACGCCATGCCCTAGACATCCCATAGCATATCATGACCTAGACATCCCATAGCAAGTCATGCCCTAGCAATCCCATAGCAAGTCATGCCCTAGCAATCCCATAGCATGTCATGCCCTAGCCATCCCATGTCATGTCATTTCATGTCTTGCCCTAGCCATCCCATGTCATGCCCTAGCCATCCCATGCCAAGTCATGTCATGTCATGCCCTAGCCATCCCATAGCATATCATGTCATGTCATGTCATGCCCTAGCCATCCCATGACATATCACGCCATGCCCTAGACATCCCATATCATGTCATGTCCTAGCCATGTCATGTCATGTCATGCCCTAGCCATCCCATGACATATCACGCCATGCCCTAGACATCCCATAGCATATCATGACCTAGACATCCCATAGCAAGTCATGCCCTAGCAATCCCATAGCATGTCATGCCCTAGCCATCCCATGTCATGTCATTTCATGTCTTGCCCTAGCCATCCCATGTCATGCCCTAGCCATCCCATGCCATGTCATGTCATGTCATGCCCTAGCCATCCCATGTCATGCCCTAGCCATCCCATCCCATGGCATGCCCTAGCCATCCCATCCCAAGTCATGTCATGTCATGCCCTAGCCATCCCATCGCATGTCAGGTCATGTCATGCCCTAGCCATGTCATGTCATGTCATGCACTAGCATGTCATGTCATGCCCTAGCCATGTAATGTCATGTCATGTCACATCATGCCCTAGCCATCCCATGTCATGTCATGCCATGCCCTAGCCATCGCATCCCATGTCATGTCATGCCCTACCCATCCCATGTCATGTCATGTCATGTCATGCCCCAGCCATCCCATCCCATGTCATGTCATGCCCTAGCCATCTCATCCCATGTCATGTCATGCCCTAGCCATCCCATCCCATGTCATGCCATGTCATGCCCTAGCCATCCCATGTCATGTCATGTCATGCCCTAGCCATCCCACCCCATGTCATGCCATCCCATCCCATGTCATGCCCTAGCTATCCAATCCCATGTCATGTCATGTCATGCCCAAGCCATCCCATCCCATGTCATGCCCTAGCACTCCCATGTCATTTCATGCCCTAGCCATCCCATCCCATGCACTAGTAATGTCATGTCATGCTCTAGCCATCCCATGGCATGACATGCACAAGCCATCCCATCCCATGTCATGTAATGCCCTAGCCATCCCATCCCATTTCATCCCATGGTATGTCATGTCCTAGCCATCCCATCCCATCGCATATCATGTCATGCCTAGCCATCCCATCCCATGTCATGTCCTAGACATCCCATCCCAGGTCATGCCCTAGCCATGTCATGTCTTGTCATGCCGTAGCCATCGCATCCCATGTCACGCCCTAGCCATCCCATCCCAAGTCATGTCATGTCATGCCCTAGCCATCCCATCGCATGTCAGGTCATGTCATGCCCTAGCCATCCAATGTCATGTCATGTCATGCCCTAGCCATCCCATCCCATGTCATGCCCTAGCCATCCCATCGCATGTCAGGTCATGTCATGCCCTAGCCATGTCATGTCATGTCATGCACTAGCATGTCATGTCATGCCCTAGCCATGTAATGTCATGTCATGTCACGTCATGCCCTAGCCATCCCATGTCATGTCATGTCATGTCATGCCCTAGCCATCGCATCCCATGTCATGTCATGCCCTAGCCATCTCATCCCATGTCATGTCATGCCCTACCCACCCCATGTCATGTCATGTCATGCCTGAGCCATCCCATCCCATGACATGTCATGCCCCAGCCATCCCATGTCATGACATGCCCTAGCCGTCATGTCATGTCATGCCCTAGCCATCCCATCCCATGTCATGTCATGTCATGCCCTAGCCATCCCATGTCATGTCATGTCATGCCCTAGCCATCCCATCCCATGTCATGCCATCCCATCCCTTGTCATGCCCCAGCTATCCAATCCCATGTCATGTCATGGCATGCCCAAACCATCCCATCCCATGCCCTAGCACTCCCATGTCATTTCATGCCTAGCCATCCCATCCCATGCACTAGTAATGCCATGTATTCCGGAAGTGGCGGCGCTGCGTGGCAGCTGCGGCTCACCTGCAGTCCGTCTGTTTTTTTTTTTTTTTTTTGTCCTTTGTGTCTGTTTTTAGTTGGAATTTTTGGTTTATTAGGCTGTGTTTGTGTGGGGGGGGGGGGGAGGGTGGGAGAAACAAGGTTTTAGTCTCTCCCTTCGGGGGGATGCGACCTTTTCTTGTCGTGTCCCCCGTCACCATCTCCGTCTGTGCTGAGGCCTAATGGCGGAGCTGGTGGCCTCGGAGCTGTGGCGAGCGTTCGGAGCTCCGGTGTTCCAGCGGCGGCGGCGGCCCGGCTTCGGCGCTCCAGCAGTTGCTCCAGCGGGTGTTCCGGCGGGCGGCCCGGCATTGGCGCTCCGGCGGCTCCAGCGGGTGTCCAGCGGCGGCCCGGCATTGGCGCTCCCGGCGGCTCCAGCGGGTGTTCCAGCAGCGGCCGGCATTGGCGCTCTGCGGCTCCGGCGGGTGTTCCGGCGGCGGCCCGGCTTCGGCGCTCCGGCTCCGGCGGGTGTTCCAGCAGCGGCCCGGCATTGGCGCTCCGGCGGCTCCAGCGGGTGTTTTCCAGCAGCGGCCCGGCATTGGCGCTCTAGCGGCTTCCGGCGGGTGTTCCAGCAGCGGCCCGGCTTCCGCTCCGGCGGCTCCGCGAGGTGTTCCAGCAGCGGCCCGGCATTGGCGCTCCTCCGGCGGATCTCCAGCGGGTGCTCCGGCGGCGGCCCCGGCTTCGGCGCTCCGGCGGCTCCGGCGGCTCTTTCAGCGGGGTGTCCCGGCGGCGGCCCGTCTTCGGCGCTCCGGCGGGCTCCGGCGGCTCTCCAGGGGTGTCCCGGCGGCGGCCCCGGCTTCGGCGCTTCCGGCGGCTCTCCGGCGGCTCCCAGCGGTGCACCAGCAGCGGCCCGGCTTCGGCGTCCGGCGGCTCTCCGCTGGTGCTCCAGCGGCGGCCCGGCCAGAGCTCCGGCGGCTTCCAGCGTTCCCGTGGTCGATCCTGGAGCTGTGGTGGTGTTACGGCGTTCTGGCGGCGGCGGCGGTGGCGGCCTGGCTTCGGAGGCCCGGCGCGGGCCTGGTGGACGATGACATCGAAGGCCTGGATCGCCTCAGTTACAGAGGGGGAACAAAGGGGAAAATGACAAAGACCTTAAGACTTTTGCCTTCCACCACAGTGAGGAGGTGCTTGGTGAATCACTGTTGGATGTTAAATTATGTGTTTATTGTGTGTTTTGTTTTAATTTATTACATGTTTATGACTGCAAGGTAACGAAATTTCGTTCAGACCAGGTCTATGACAATAAAGGAATCTGAATCTGAATCTGAATCTGAATCTGAATGATGTCAGTGCCCTAGCCATCCCATGTCATGACATGCACAAGCCATCCCGTCCCATGTCATGCCCTAGCCATCCCATCCCATGTCATGCCCTAGCCATCCCATCCCAAGTCATGTCATGTCATGCCCTAGCCATCCCATCGCATGTCAGGTCATGTCATGCCCTAGCCATGTCATGTCATGTCATGCACTAGCATGTCATGTCATGCCCTAGCCATGTAATGTCATGTCATGTCACGTCATGCCCTAGCCATCCCATGTCATGTCATGTCATGCCCTACCCACCCCATGTCATGTCATGTCATGTCATGCCCGAGCCATCCCATCCCATGACATGTCATGCCCCAGCCATCCCATGTCATGACATGCCCTAGCCATGTCATGTCATTTCATGCCCTAGCCATCCCATCCCATGTCATGTCATGCCCTACCCACCCCATGTCATGTCATGTCATGTCATGCCCGAGCCATCCCATCCCATGACATGTCATGCCCCAGCCATCCCATGTCATGACATGCCCTAGCCATGTCATGTCATGTCATGCCCTAGCCATCCCATCCCATGTCATGTCATGTCATGCCCTAGCCATCCCATGTCATGTCATGTCATGCCCTAGCCATCCCATCCCATGTCATGCCATCCCATCCCTTGTCATGCCCTAGCTATCCAATCCCATGTCATGTCATGTCATGCCCAAGCCATCCCATCCCATGCCCTAGCACTCCCATGTCATTTCATGCCCTAGCCATCCCATCCCATGCACTAGTAATGCCATGTCATGCCCTAGCCATCCCATGTCATGACATGCACAAGCCATCCCGACCCATGTCGTGCCCTAGCCATCCCATCCCATGTCATGCCCTAGCCATCCCATCACAAGTCATGTTGTGTCATATCATCCGCTAGCCATCCCATCCCATGTCATGTCATACACTAGCCATCCCATCCCATGTCATGTCATGTCATGTCATGCCATTGCCATCCTATGTAATGTCATGTCATGCCCTTGCCATCCCATGTCATGTCATGTCATATCATGTCATGACATAGCCATCCCATGTCATATCATGTCATGCCCGTGCCATCCCACCCCAGGTCATGTCATGTCATGTCATGCCATAGCCATCCCATGTCATGTCATGTCATGCCATAGCCATCCCATGTCATGTCATGCCACAGCCATCCCATGTCATGTCATGTCATGCCCTTGCCATCCCATGTCATGTAATGTCATGTCATGCCCTAGCCATCCCATCCCATGTCATGCCATGTCATGTCATTCCATGCGCTAGCCATCCCATCCCATGTCATGCCCTAGCCATCCCATGTCATGTCATGTCATGTCATGCCCTAGCCATTGCATCCCATGTCATGTCATGTCATGCCCTAGCCATCTCATACCATGTCATGTCATGCCCTAGCCATCCCATCCCATCTCATGTCATGTCATGTCATGCCCTAGCCATCCCATCCCATGTAATGTCATGCCCTAGCCATACTATCCCATCTCATGTCATGTCATGCCCTAGCCATCCCATCCCATGTAATGTCATGCCCTAGCCATCCCATCCCATTTAATGTCATGCCCTAGCCATCCCATCCGATGTCATGTCATGTCATGCCCTAGCCATCCCATCCCATCTCATGTCATGTCATGTCATGCCCTAGCCATCCCATCCCATGTAATGTCATGCCCTAGCCATCCCATCCGATGTCATGTCATGTCCTAGCCATCCTATCGCATATCATGTCATGCCTAACCATCCCATCCCATGTCATGTCATGCCCTAGCCATCCCATCGCATGTCATGTCCTAGCCATCCCATCCCATGTCACGCCCTAGCCATGTCATGTCCTAGCCATCCCATCCGATGTCATGCCCCAGCCATGTCATGTCATGCCCTAGCCATACCATGTCATGTCATGGCCATCCCTTCCCATGTCGTGTCAAGCCCTAGCCATCCCATGTCATGTCATGTCATGTCATGACATAGCCATCCCATGTCATGTCATGCCCTCGCCATCCCATCCCATGTCATGTCATGTCATGCCATAGCCATCCCATGTCATGTCATGTCATGCCATAGCCATCCCATGTCATATCATGCCATGCCCTAGCCATCCAATCCTATGTCATGCCATGTCATGTCATTCCATGCGCTAGCCATCCCACCCCATGTCATGCCCTAGCCATCCCATGTCATGTCATGTTATGTCCTAGCCATTGCATCCCATGTCATGTCATGTCATGCCCTAGCCATCTCATACCATGTCATGTCATGCCCTAGCCATCCAATCTCATCCCATGTCATGTCATGTCCTAGCCATCCCATTGCATATCATGTCATGCCTAGCCATCCCATCCCATGTCATGTCATGCCCTGGCCATCGCATCCCATGTCATGTCATGTCATGCCCTAGCCATCCCATCCCGTCATGCCATCCCAAGTCATGTCCTAGCCATCCAATCCCATGTCATGTCATGCCCTAGAAATCCCATGTCATGTCATGCCCTAGACATCCCATTCCATGTACTAGTCATGTCATGTCATGCCCTAGCCATCCCATCCCATGTCATGTCATGCCCTAGCCATCCCATCCCATGTCATATCATGTCATGCCCTAGCCATCCCATGTCATGTCATGTCATGCCCTAGCCATCCCATCCCATGTCATGCCATCCCATCCCATGTCATGCCCTAGCCATCACATCCCATGTCATTTCATGTAATGCCCAAGCCATCCCATCCCATGTCATGCCCCAGCAATCCCATGTCATGCCCTAGTCATCCCATCCCATGCATTAGTCATGTCATGTCATGCCCTAGCCATCCCATGTCATGTCATGCCCTAGCCATTCAATCCCATGTCATGCACTAGTCATGTCATGTCATGCCCTAGCCATCCCATGTCATGTCATGCCCTACCCATCCCATCCCATGTCATGCCCTAGCCATCCCTTCCCAAGTCATGTTGTGTCATGTCATCCCCTAGCCATCCTATCCCGTGTCATGGCATACACTAGCCATCCCATCCCATGTCATGCCCTAGCCATCCCATCCCATGTCATGTCATGGCATGCCCTAGCAATCCCATCACATGCCATGTCATGTCATGCCCTAGCAATCCCATCCCATGTCATGTCATTTCATGCCCTAGCCATCCCATGTCATGTCATGTCATGCCCCAGCCATCCCATCCCATGTCATGCCATGTCATGTCATTCCATGTGCTAGCCATCCCATCCCATGTCATGTCATGTCATGTCATGCCCTAGCCATCCCATCCCATGTCATGTTATTGCATGACCTAGCCATCCCATTCCATATCATGGCATGTCAAGTCATGTCATGCCCTAGCCATCCCATTGCATGTCATGTCATAGCCATCCCATCCCATGTCATGGCATGTCAAGTCATGTCATGCCCTAGCCATCCCATCCCATGTCATGCCCTAGCCATCCCATGTCATGTAGTGCCCTAGCCATCCCATCCCATGTCATGCCATAGTCATGTCATGCCCTAGCCATCCCATGTCATGTCATTCCCTAGCCATCCCATCCCATCCCATCCCATGTCATGCCCTAGCCATCCCACCCCAGGTCATGTCATGTCATGGCCATCCCATCCCATGTCATACCCTAGCCATCCCATCCAATGGCATGCCCTTGCCATCCCATCCCATGTCATGTCATGTCATTCCCTAGCTATCCCATGTCATGTCATATCATGTCATCCCCTGCCATCTCATCCCATCCCATATCATGCCCTAGCCATCCCATGTCATTTCATGTCGTCATGCCCTAGCCATCTCATGCCATGTCATGGCCTAGCCATCACATCCCATGTCATGTCATGTCATGCCCTAGCCATCCCATCCCATGTCATGTCATGCCCTAGCCATCCCATCCCATGTCATGTCATGTCCTAGCCATCCCATCCCATCTCATGTCATGTCATGCCCTAGCCTTCCCATCCCATGTCATGTCATGCCCTAGCCATCCCATCCCATGTCATGCCATGCCCTAGCCGTCCCATCCCATGTCATGTCATGCCCTAGCCACCCCATCCCATGTCATGTCCTAGCCATCCCATCCCATCGCATGTCATGTCATGCCCTAGCCATCCCACCCCGTGCCATCCCATGTCATGCCCTAGCCATGTCATCTCATCCCATCCTTTTTCATGTCATGTCATGCCATCCCATGTCATGTCATCCCATCCCATGTCATGTCATTGCATGTCATGTCATCTCATGTCATCCCATCCCATGTCATGTCATGCCATCGCATGTCATCCCATCCCATGTCATCCCATCCCATGTCATGTCATGTCATATCATCCCATGTCATGTCATATCATCCCATGTCATGTCATATCATCCCATGTCATCCCATCCCATGTCATCCCATCCCATGTCATGTCATCCCATCCCATGCCATCATGTCATCCCATCACGTCACGGCTTGGCTATATCATATCTTAGCCATATCATATCTTAGCTTGGCTTAGCCATATCACATCTTAGCTTAGCCATATCATCTCTTAGCTTAGCCATATCTTAGCCTAGCCTAGCGCATGAGTTACCTATTCTTCAGTTCTTAGAATCAACTAAATATATACACTAAATGCACCGTTGAGTAAGGTTTTGAGTTAATTTCATATTCTTGCACAAATTTAAGTTGCTACTCTACAATTGTGACATATGTTAGTCTCATGGTAATTAGGAAGAATATCCTGTAATTAATCTCCTTGCCACTTGTGTATCGTCCAGTTTAGATTGATGATAACACAGAATAAGTGTTGGATCTCCAAGTGTGATGAAAGCACGATTCAATAATCATCAAATGTTTGTCATGTTTATGCATGTTTCACTGTTTGCAAAATTATGTGACACAACAGTGTGGAGAAATATATTCTCGCTTCAATAGGAGGAATGGACTTTATGTCTTCCTCATTAGCTGGGTCTTAAAACAGTCAGTAAGGCCTCGTTTGGATTTGTACTATCGGACTGGCCAAGCGTCCATGTTGCCTGCTTGATCAGGCATTATGGCACAATGGTATACACGTATGCCAAAATGCAAGAACTTGCTGTTTTAAACTGTGGTTCAGGAGACTGGTCTTTGCACAGTAAAACGATTATTGACTTATACATTTCAATGGATTAACTTATGCCTCAGGTTGTCACATTTAGCCATGAGGGTGTTCACTGCAATATGCATGGATAGCATCCAAAAAAGCAGTACATCTCTATTGAGAGGATCAGAAAAGTTTGTTAAATATTAATGATACATTTGATACGATACAAATTACTGACATTTCCAGTTCATTTTAAGTGATATTGACAATAGTTCAGTTATAGAGAAATTACAGCTGTAACATAAGGGAACTGCATTGTCGGGTCCAACCCGGATATTAAGTTGTTAAAAAGATCTTGATACAAGAACTCACATTACTTCACCAAGGGGTTCCAGCTACATCCTTAGTCATGACTAATATCAGGACAACGACGACAAAACATTGCAAACGCTGTGGCTGGACAGGATGGAATTGGCTGTTCATGCCATTACATTTTACATTCTGGTCTACACTAGTAGAGCAGACCAGGGCTGGCATGATTTTTAAGATCATTTTGAATACCCCACGGTCGCATTTTTATGTTATCAAGGCCACCAGAATCCTTTGAAGTATGGATTCAGCACTGTGTATTAGTTAATAAACAATTACACAAGAGAAGGTCGGTTCAGACTATTTCAAGGTGGCTGCAACAGGTATTAACATTGACGATTGTATGTCTCATTCCACCAGGTCAGCATCAACGTCAGTATATCATTTAGATAGTGTGTTTACATCTCATTATACTAGGACAGCAGCTATGTTGGCAGCCAAAGGGAGGGATGTGTCCTTTGACCAAATTTTAGCGGCCGTCGGACGGGCAAATGAGCTGATGTTTCAGAATTTTATCATCGGCCAATTGTCAATCCAGGGCTGTTTGCCAATGACATTTTAAGTATCTACATTTTAGGGATACTGTTGATTGTTTACATTGTTAAATAAACCCTATCATTACATTGAATACAATGTTATTACTAATGCATTTATTTCTCTTTCAAGTCAATCAAACGCAGTGGGATGCCGAGATTGTAAAGTTATTAAAACAAAGAACAACAAAGCAAAACCCATACTGGGAGAGTAAACATTCACGGAGCGGCTCGCAGCACAGCATCCGCATATGTAGTGGGGGGCGACCACCGGTTTAGCGTAAAGCTCTGGACAGTCGTTTCACTGGCCCAGCCCGCGGTGGCGAGGATGTGGTCCGTGGGCACCTCCATGGCCCTCGCCGCTGATGGGGATGCAGCCCTGGTAGAGTGAGAATTAAAATGTTAGTATTGATACCAGTGGCACCCAACACCACCCTGAGCCACCTGGCAATGGTTTGCACAATCATCCGATGATGTGGTTGTTTGTGGCTGATGAGGAGCCACTGCTCCATCTTCCGGATGGTTCTGGTTGTACGGATGTAATAGCGGAGATGGGTGGCTATGCAGAGGGTGGCATAAGTGGGGTACACCGGGAATTCCAACTGCAGCCTAGAAGACCCAGGCCTATGGTGCTTCAGCAGGTCCTTCACAAAGAAAGTCTCTTTTACAGGAGTCGAGAGCATCCTGCCCAGCTGAAACTTCTGCAAGGCCTGGACTCATTGAGCTGAAGTCAGTGCCATCAGCATCACCATTTAGCCTGTCAAGAGATAGTCCTGTCATAGGGGACCAGCTTCTCAGTAGTGTAAGTACTACACCCACATCCCATGTGATGTTGTATCGGGGTCGTGGAGGGTTGGTGTTGAACACTCCCCTCATGAATTTGGATACCAGATGGTGCGTGCTCACCTATATACAGGTATGAGGAGAGCGCACTCCTGGCGCTGTTGATGGCACTGGAGCTGAGACCCTCATTGTAATGAAGGCCCGCTAGGAATTCCAGGACGTCAGGGATCGTGGCAGAGTTGTAGGTGGTATGTGTTCGGGAGCAGTAGGCCGCCCACTTCCTGATCTGGGTGAGGTACTCCTGCCGGGTTGATACTCTGCACGATGCTGAAATGAGGTCCATCGCTCTGGCCGATATGCCGGCCTCCATGAGCGGCCTCTTCAGAACCTGCAAGCCAACAGGTTTAAGTGACATTGGCGCGGGTGACTGTCCCCCGTAATGGAGTTAGTGATTAAAGTGGGGTGTTAAACAATTTGACCCCACGGACGTATGATTATGTGGAGAACCACCTGGTACCATGGCTGTGTAGGCCAATCGGGTACGATCAATATGTCAGATGCAGAATCCAGTTGTATGGTCCGCAATATCCGACTGATGAGGCAGAATGGGGGAAATGTGTAACAGAACCATTTCCCCCAACGGAGTGAAACGCATCCATAGCCTCTGCCACAGGGTCTGGTTCCCAAGACACATCCTTTGGTATCTGATGGTTCAATCTGTATGCAAAAGAGGTCGATATCTGGTGTACCAAAATGAGCTATCATTTGTGCAAATATGTGGGGGTCCAACATCCACTTGATGTGATCATTAAACACACGTGACCTGGTGTCTGCCACTGTGTTGAGCTTCCCTGGTAAATAGGTCGCTGTGAGCAAAATATTTCTTTCAATATACCAGTGCCAAATTGTGTTTGCCAATTCGTCACAAGATAATGACCTGATACCACCCGTATGATTTATATAAGCCACCACCGTGGTATTATCTAGTTGAAGACGGACATGTAAATGCTGTAAATTGGTGCAGTATGCCCGCAGACCATGGAAAGCCCCAAGCATCTCCAAAGAATTGATCCCGTGCGGCTGAAGGAGGGTAGACTCTTGAGGATCCCATCCGCCACCACAACTGGACGTGGTGTCAGTCGCACCCCAGCGTTGGGCGCTAGCATCAGTTTGTGACACCACTGACGGGTTGCTAACAAGCAGGGGTTTCTAACACGCACTAATATTGTCAACCCACCCCTGGAGCTCAGATTTTGCCTTAATTGGTGGTCGTATGGGCCTGTTAAAGTGCCCAGCATTGGCTTTCAATGTGGAGATCTTTGCCCGTTGTAAGTTTTGATTGTGCAGTGGGCCGAATTGTACAGCTGGAAATGTGGCTACCAGTTTCCCAATCACCTGAGCAGTATGTCGAATGGTCGGCACCCTGGCGCAAGCAAGGCTGGTACATGCATATTTTATATCAGATGCTTTGCTGGTTGGGATAGTGACTATCATTTGGGTCGTCAATAGTCAAGGCCAGATAGGCCATGATTTGAGATGGGCCAATTTCAATTTGTCTGGATGGGTAACAAACCCTAACGTCTCGAATAAATTTATGGTTGATGTAACTGCTAGCTCAGCCAATTGGAGGGTTGGACCCACGATAAGGATATCATCTAGGTAAGCCATGACAATATAATACTGTCGCCATAGGATAGCCAGAATCGGTTTGACTAGTTTGGCAAACAGCCTAGGGCTGTGGTGAAGCCATTGGGTAAAGCTTCATATTGCCATAACTGTCCCTTCCAGACACATTTCAAGAATTTGCTATGGGATTCTACGATGGGGACTGTATAGCATGCATCTTTGAGATCGATGCAAGCCATAAAGTACCCTGGAGACAGAAGATGCTTAGCGGTTTCGAAAGGGTATATCGTACGAAAGTGTTCAACGGAGGTAGGTCAATTATCCGACAACTTCCATCTTTTTAGCTTTTAGTAAAGATTGTGGACACGAACTCAATGGGTTCTTGTGTCGTCTTCCCTATCACCCCTTTGGCTGCGAGCCGGAAATTTTTCTGCATGTCCTAGCTCGATCTCTTTTTGAGAGAGTGCAAAGGTGCGATGAGGGACATGCTAAGTAGGGGGAAGGTGACCGTTAATGAACTCGATGACATAACCCCGAACACTTTGTAAAATAAAATAGTCGGTAGTTATGCTAACCCAGGCACCACTGAAAGCCCGCAGCCGTCCCCCTACTTGTGAGGGCACCATAGCTACTTGCTTAGTAGAACCAGACCCCCAAGGGCAACGGCGGGTCCTGGTGTACGGTGGTTTGGGGGGACGTGGTGTGGCTGGACGAGGTGGAGGCCGCATTTCCCAGGCGGTGGATTGGTCCGAGGTGTCCTGTCCGGTGGACGAAGTTTCCAAGCGGTAAACTGTGGTTGCCAAGAGGCGTAAGCCCGGGATGAAGGCGGCTTCATGAGGCCGATGGCTTTTGCTACCTTGTCCATCTCGTAACCTTTTTCGGCAGGTCTGCCCCAAATAGCTGATGTGGTGGTGGAGCGGTGGAGGTGCGGCACAACCCTGCAAATTGAGGGTTGAGCGTGGGCCGGATGGAGCTTTTCCTGAGACAACGAATCTCAAACTGGGCATTGCAGAGTAAAGCTAGAGCATCCTGCTGCTCACTAGACACGTTCTCCCCATCGAGGGTCCTGGCGTATGCTGTGATTCCCGTTGAGAGGAGTTTCAGGATTTGTTGTAGGCGTGCATCCTGTGCGCTGGCAGTGTTGCTCAAATTCCCCCAAATGTGAGCATTGACCAAGTGAACAATGAGATTAACACAATTCTCCGGTGGCTTGATCTTATCCATGGTGTCACCGAGGACACGGTCCTGTAGCTGGTGGGAGGTGAGAAAGTTAATCGTTCCTGCCAGGTTGGCATGTAGAGGCCCTCCCGAAGGAGGCGCAGTCGGAAATTGACCCACGACATCCAGTAGGTCCTCATCCTCCTCTGGAGTATCGACCTCCAGCATGGCTGGTGCGGCATCGAATTTGACGTCCTCCAGACCCCTGGCAGTCCCAACGGAGGAAAGCGAGATACTCGGCGGCCGGCGGCCGTGGACAGCCGATGCCCGGGACCAACATTCTTCCCGGTCCTGTTCTTGTTGAACGAGGTGCTCCACCATTTGCTCCAACTGGTCCATGCGACCGTCGCTACTGCACGTAGCCGACAAGCCGACTTCCCCAGGCTCTGCAATGTTGCTGGGGCTTCTACCAGCAGTTCGTACCCCCATGAAAGGCGGAAAGCGATCTGGTGGCAGGAGGTCGTCAACACCTGCTCCTGCAGGTCCCTACGACTCCCGCACAGACTCTCTGCTAGTCCGCCCACGAGCGGGCTGTGGTGGTCCCCGTGCCTGGTGGGAAGGCAGTGGAGAGGAGTCGGTGCCGGCCCCCGTCGCCAGGCTCCCCGGAGTCCGTGCAGGCTTACCCCTACCTCTGATATTATATCTTGGTAGGGGTGCATGGTCGGCAGCAGCCCCAGGCAAACTGAGTGACCGGATGTGGCTGCCACCAGCTTGCACTCGAGCAAACCCCGGTGTGATGCGGGCAGCACCTGCTCCTGCAGGGCTGCGCGACGCTGCAACCGCTCCACCGGCCCGCTCTAAGTCGGGAGACCCCGGTGGCTTCACGAGCCCTGCTTCAACTGCGGGGCTCGACGTCGGCGCGGGAGTCCCCCCCCTCGGCCCTCGCGGGACCTGTAAAAGAGAAGGTGTTGCCGGGGCGCAAGTTACATCACGCACCTGCTTGCTCCCCCCCCCTCCCGGGGAACGGAGACACGAAGTCAGGGTTTCCGAAACCCTGTACCTGTGCAGCCGCCTCTGGGGACGAGTCGGGCGCTGGAGGAACAACGCGCCCGACTTCCGCACCTTGTCACCGGGCCGTTTCCCGGACGCCGCCGGGGTCGTGAACAGCTCCAGAGAAGGACCCGCTGACCAGAAGTCCAGCGGTGCTGGAAAAGCTGACCTTTCCCTTTTCCTTCCACCTGCAGGGAGAAACAGAAGGACTCCTACCTGCAAACCAGCAAACAAGTTTGAAGTTTGATCTTGATTTTATGAGGAGTTACGTTGGTGATTACGTGCCCACCACTCTCATAAAAGATCATCAGGTAGTTCTCGAGTCACTGATCTTACTGTTTACTTCGGTGTTGTTTATTTGTGATTTCATACCGCTGCTTTGAAGTTTGCTACGCATGCGGCCTGGCGGGCCAGCTTAGCTTAGCTAAATACATTTACATTTGTGGTTATAACATGACAAAATGTGGAAAAGTTCAAGGGGTATGAAAACTTTTGCAAGCCGCTTAGCTTAGCGTGCCTGATAACAGCTGGGAAGAATCTGTCCCTGGATTCGGTGGTGTGCATTTTCACACTTCTATTACTTTTGTCTGATAGGAGAGGGGAGAAGAGGGAGTGGCCAGCATGCGACTCGTCCTTGATTATGCTGCTGGCCTTACCGAGGCAGCGTGAGGTATAAATGGAATCAATGGAAAGGAGGTTGGTTTGTGTGATGGCCTGGTCTGCGTCCACAATTCGCTGCAATTTATTGCGGTCCTGGATGAGCTGTACCCAAACAAAGCTGATAAAATGCTTTCTATGGTGCATCTGTAGAAGTACTGATGTAAATGGAAGAAAACACAATGTCTTCATTTCAGCTAAAAAAAAAAAAATGCTCTCATGATCTGGAACCTCGAAGTTGCACATGTATTATATTCCTTCTTAAAGTGTAAAATATCATCTCTCATTGAAAATGTAAGTATAATTTTTTCTATTAAATTTATGTTAAATGTTGGCTTCCCAGCAACATTTAAGACAAACATCTTCGCAATAGGGTTACTTTGCAACAGGGAGATTTTGAAAGATTTTATTCTTAAATAACTTTGGATAAAAGCAACATTTTTGAGGAGCATCATACCATAATTTAGCTGTTTCTTAATGCTTTGCTTGTTCCACAGCTTTTGTTGTAATTGTTTTTTTTTTACTTAATTTGTCACTGAGTGAAAACTACTGCCTTTGGAGTTGTCAGGTATCATCAACATCATATTTGCATTAAATGTCACACAAATACAAAAGTTTGAACAGAACTTTACAGTTTAGAAAGTTGAGTGCATGCACTTCATCCAGAGTCGAGGCGTTTAGTTAATTTTAGTTTATTGTCACATGTACCGAGATACAGTGAAAAGACTATGTGATTATAATTGAGCCATCCACAATGTACAGACACAGAAAAAGGGAATAGTGCAATATAAAGTCCAGTAAAGTGCAATTAAAGATAGTTCAAGGGTCCCTGATGAGGTAGATGGTAGCTTAGAACTGCTCTCTACCTGTTGAGAGGATGACTCAGTTGTCTCATGACAGCTGGGAAGAAACTGTTCCCTCATTAACCCTTATATTAATCATTCTGCATCTATTTTGCATCCTCACCATGAATCCACTGTGTCTGAATTTCCAGATTAATGTCTATTACTGTAAATGTCATTTAGAATATGCTGGCAATTGAAGGCACTCCAATTTGTTTTAAATCCTAATGTACAGGTGAAAATTTGGGTACAACACAGAAAGAAAGAACTGATGATGCTGGTTTACAAAACAAAGTGCTGGAGTAACTCACCGGGTCAGGCACCATCCTTGGACAACATAGATAGGTGATGTTTCGGGTCGGGATCCTTGTTCAGACTCATTTTTCCAAGGGATGGGGGAAGGGGAGTAGGATAGAAAGCTGGAAAAGAGGAGGGGCAGGGCAAAGAATGGCAGGTAACAGGTGAACACAGGCAATTGGAGTGTGGGGGGGGGGGGGGTGGGGGTGGCTGATAGGTAGAAGGTTGGACAAATGCCAGAAATGAAAGCAAAGGGAGGTACGAGTTAAAAGAATTGAAGAGTTGCAAAATGTGAAGCCAGATGAAGGAATGTAGGGCGAGGGGGAGCGGAGAAATAATTGTGAAGCAAGGTTGGGCACAGAGGAGAGGAGGGGGTTTGCAGAAAAGGAGGTATGGGGGAGAGAAGGGGGGAGGGGTTGTTACCTAAAATTAGATAATTAAATGTCCATACCATTGGATTGTAAGCTAGGCAAGCAAATATATGAGGTGCTGATCCTCCAGTTTACAAGTGGGAGTTAACATGGTTAGCACCCAGTAAATTTACAAAATATAGCATAGCTGATTTTATGTCTTGACTTTGTGACTGGAGGTATTGTCCATCTATAATTGGAAACTATTTGAATCTAGATTTTGAGGAGAATCGATATTGTTCAGTTATTCTGCTGTGTGGAAAGTCCCCCACACATTAGGGATAACAATTTGGAAAATCATATCTCAGGGAGAATTGCAGGATGAGATTAAAAAAATCAAAAAATCACAGAGCTGCAGAAGACAATGATTAGGAATAAAGTTCAAGTATGCTAGCGGATGGTTTATGACTAGCAATCCCCAAGAAGGGGCTCAGATGGATTTGTTTCAAAGTATTTTTATTGGAGTCTGAAAGCCATTCAGACTCCAATATTTTTGATGCTATATTTCTGCCTATGATTGACCAGCAACCAGTGCCTCCCAGGGTTAACAACAAATCTTAAACTAATCTCACATGGCTGTTTGCTCAAAATGCTGCCACAAATATAAAGTTTACAAAAGCAATAAAAGAGACTTTCAACAAAAGTTTGAAGCTTGTTTGGAATTAAGTGATTTTTTTTAAATCATAGTTGGACTGCAGGGAGACAATGTTGTGTCCATTAATGCAGCTTGGTGTCATTTTTATGTTTCCACCATCACTGATCAGATCAAACTAATAAACATGCTGGAGAAACTCAGTGGGTGAGGCAGCATCTATGGAGCGAAGGAAATAGGCGACGTTTCGGGTCAAGACCATTCTTCAGGAGAGTCTGAGGAAGGGTCTCAACCCGAAACATCACCCATTTCCTTCGCTCCATAGATGCTGCCTCACCTGATGAGTTTCTCCAGCATTTTTGTCTACCTTCGATTTTCAAGCATCTGCAGTTCCTTCTTAAACTAATAAACAACCTGCTCACATCATGGATGACCTGCCTGGGAAGTGAGTGAGGTGGTGGTTGTGCAGCTCCCCAATCACCTTCCCAGGCTATCTCCTCCACCTGATTCTCCCTCCAACACCCTGAACACTCACAACCCCGTCTGCCTATTTGTGCTCTTGTGATCTTTATCCCAATCTCCCTCATTTTCTCAGAACCCTCTTCCTTTTAATGTTCTCTCCACTCCCACTTTTTCCAACAGCGACCCTTTGCCCCGTTTCTTTCCTCTGAGGTCTACAGCCTACAGAAGAGTCGGAGATTGTGAAAGGAAGTCTTAATCTCCATTCAAGGACTTTGAATGGGCCTTCACTTCCAGGGTAGTTCTCTTCAGTGAGAAAAGCCAAGAGATCCTGCAATGCAAATTTGGTTCTGAAGAAAATGGTCAGACCATTGTTAAATTAGACTGTCAGCACAAAAACAGGCAACATTTTAATCTATTAACTGAGAATTTTATAGATTAGGCAAATGTGACAAATGAATTTCAATGTGAGCATAGATGAGGTTGGTTACGTAAAACTGAAAATGTATAGAAATTAGCAATATTTAATTTAGGAAAAACTAGATGCAGTGAACATTCAAATGGGCACATTGGGAGAGGGAGAGGGAGTGGGAGAGGGAGAGGGAGTTCTTAATCTTACTATTTCCAGTCATGGTGCGTTCTGTGATTCCACACCGCTGCTTTGAAGAATGTCGCGCATGAGTGCTGGCGGGGTCTTCACGAAATCCCTCACCGCAACTCCTCATAAAATAAAGATCAACCTTCGAACTTGGTAAGTTCTCGTTTAATCTTACTATTAACAGACCCTTTTCAGAATGGCAGGCAGTGACTAGTGGGGTGCCGCAAGGCTCGGTGCTGGGACCCCAGTTATTTACAATGTATATTAACGATTTAGAAGAGGGAATTAAATGTGACTTCTTGAAACTTGCAGATGACACAACGCTGGGTGGCAGTGTGATTTGCGATGAGGATGCTATGAGGCGGCACAGTGACTTGGATAGGTTGGGTGAGTGGGCAGATGCATGGCAGATGCAGTAAAATGTGGATAAACAAAGTGGTTATCCACTTTGGTGGCAAGGACATGAAAGCAGATTATTATCTGAACGGTGTCAGATTAGGAAAAGGGGAGGTGCAACAAGACCTGGATGTGCTTGTACACCAGTCACTGAAAGTAAGCATGCAGGTAGAGCAGGCAGTGAAGAAAGCTAAAGGCATGTTGGCCTTCATTGGGATGGCGGGACTGACATATGATGAAAGAATGGGTGGACTGAGCTTGTATTCACTGGAATTTAGAAGGATGAGAGGATCTAAAAGAAACATATACAATTATTAAAGGATGGGACAGGTTAGATGCAGGAAAAATGTTCCTGATGTTGAGTGAGTCTAGAATCAGGGGTCGCAGTTTAAGAATAAGGGGTAGGCCATTTAGGACTGAGATGAGGAAAAACTTCTTCACCCATAGAGTTGTGAATGTGTAGAATTCTCTGCCACAGAAGGAAGTGGAGGCCAATTCACTGGATGTTTTCAAGAAAGAGTTAGATATAGCTCTAATGGCTAAAGGAGACAAGGGATATGGGGAAAAAGCAGGAACGGGGCACTGATTTTAGATGATCCGCCATGATCATATTGAATGGCGGCACTGGCTTGAACGGCCAAATGGCCTACTCCTGCACCTATATTTCTCGGTTTCTAACTTTCTAAGGAACTGCAGATGCTAGTTTACACTGAAGATAGACTCAAAGTGCTGTAGCAACTAAATGAGTCAGGCAGCATTTCTTGAGAAAAGGAAAAGCTGAACTTGGGGTAGGAAAAGGCCAGACAAATCAGGGCCAGTAACAGATGACCAAGGAAGGGTGGATTAAGATTCAGATTCAAGCTTTGTTGTCATTGTGCAGTGTACAAGTACAGAGACAACAAAATGCAGTTAGCATCTCACCCAGAAGTGCGAACACAGACATAGAATAATGGAACAAATAATGGAGCCCATCATGGCCCGTTGTTTGCTGGGGAAGAACAAAGGGATGCAGGTATGTGAACAGTGGAGCCAGTGGGATGACTAGGGTGGGGGAGAGATGGAATGCAGGGGTTACTTGAATTTAGAGAAATCAATGTTCATAATGCTGGGTTGTAAGCTGCCCAAGTGAAATATGATGTGCAGTTCCTCCAATATATGTGTTGCACACTCTGACAGCGGAAGAGGCCCAGGACAGAAAGTTCAGTGTGGGAATGGGAAGGGGAGTTAAAATATTTGGCAACTGGGAGATCGCGTAGGCCAAAGTGGACTGAGGGTGAGCGTTCAGCAACACAATTGCCCAATCTGCGCTTGGTCTCGCTGAAAGTAAGAGTGGAACCATGGGAAACAGTGGGAACTACAAGATTCTCTGGATAATCTGTATCCTGTAGTTCTGCTCTTGCTCCCCCTGCCCCCCATCACAACAGGGACAGTCACCTTAGAACTCATCTTTCATCCAATCAGTCGTGCATACAACACATCATCCTCTGACATTTTTGCCACCTCCAACGGGATCTAACAACTAGTCACATCTTCCCAACATACACCCCTTTCTGCTTTTTTGCAGAGACCATTCCCTCTGCAATTGTGTAGGAAGGAACTGCAGATGCTGGTTTAACTGAAGTTAGAAACAAAATGCTGAGTAACTCCAGCAGTTTGTGTCTATTTGCTCTGCAACTCCCTGGTTAACTCATCTCTTCCCACTCAAAGCACCCCTCCCAGGAACTTTCCCCTGCAACCACAGGAGTTGCTACACCTGTCCCCATACCTCCTCCCTTAACTCAATCTAGGGACCCCAACAGTCCTTTCAAGTTAGGTTTGCTTGCAACTCCAACCTCATCTACTGTATTTGTTGATCTCACTGTGGATTGCTATATATCAGTGAGAATAAGTGCAGACTGGGCGATTGTTTTGCTGAACTTTTACACTCAGTCCACTTTGGCCTACGCGATCTCCTGATTGCCAAACATTTTAACTCCCCTTCTCATTCCCACACCAGCCTTTCTGTCCTGTGCCTCCTCCACTATCAGAATGAGGCCACTTGCAAATTGGAGGAAAAGCACATATTTTGCTTGTCCCCTACTTTCAGTCTAAAAAGGGGGTTCTGACCCAGAACAGCACTTGTTTCTTTTCTCCAGAGCTGCTGCTGACCTGCTGAGTTGCTCCAGCACTTTGTGTTTATGCTGTTCTATGGAAAGCAAAACTAAAAATAACCTCACACACTTTTCAGGAGTTAAGTTAGCAAACAATTTGATCTGAAAAGCATGGCAGAACTTTGGAGAACTCTTCCATAATTAGGTCTTGTCAAATGTTGCTAATTTCAGATTTGCGGCTGAAAGCTGTTCATTAACCAAAGATATTAAGTTTGAGTCACAAACCAGCCATCATCATAGTGAAAGGTGTACAGGCACAAGGATATAAATAGCACGCACATTCATGGTCTTGTGTTCCCACTGAAATAAGTAAAATATTATTGAATAGATTTTTACAATGTGGACATTTTGGAATTGCTTGTTTACTTGAATTAATTAATGTTCTTCAAATATTTCAGTATTTCATGAAAGTGACTTAATCAACCAGTAAGGTTAATTAAGAATGGAAACATTTTGAAGCTTATGTATTTTGGTGTAGATAGTTAATTACTAAATTCGACAATGAAGCAAACCTCGTCCCTGACTGCTAACAAATAAATATTTGATACAAGTTATTGCCAGAACAGAAGAATATTAGTTTTAAATATATGCAGGGATTTTTGAAATTCAAATTTCCAGTGGGTGGGAGGGGAGGGGTGGTCAATATGAATTTTCAATAATTCTGATTCCCTTACATATTTTATACTGTATGTGTTGACTATATAAGAGCGCACGATCTTAGGGATGGCGGTGATTGAATGCTTGAAATGGCAAACCGTTGGAGGTATTAGAACATCTTGATGAGACTTAAAATGGAGAGAGAAGACGAACCAAGCTGATAAGCCACTGCTTCCTTGTGTTTCTATAAAGATCAGCTCTGTTTCTCTTGTCTAAAGATGAGTCAATTATGCTCTGTTTTTAAAATAACTTGTCATGAACTTGCTCCGTGACAGCTGAATTTTAATTAAAATTTAACAGTATAAAGCGCTGGTATGTAGACTTGTTTAGCGGACACATTGGCACAGAGGTAGAGTTGCTGCCTTGTAGAGGTTGCAGCACCGGAGACGATCCCGGCTACGGGTGCTGTCTGTATGGAGTTTGTATGTTCTCCCCGTGACCGTGTCTTCTCAGAGTTCTTTAGTTTCCTCCCACACTCCAAGATGTACAGGTTTGTAGGCTTGGTGTATGTGTAATTTGTCCCTCGAGTGTGTAGGATAGTGTTAATGTGTGGGTATTGCTGGTCGGTGCAGACTCTGTGGCCCGAAGGGCCTGTTTCCACACTGTATCTCTAAAAAAACATAAGGAATGCCGCATCTGCTCCCATGATGAGGTATTCCACATCAGGGCATCGGAGATGTCCTAATTCTTCAGGGAACATGGGTTCCCCTCTCCTACCACAGATGATGCTCTCACCAGGGTTTCTTCGATACCCAGTGACACTGCTCTCTCTCCCCATCCGCTCACTTGTAACAAGGGCAGAGTCCGCCTAGTCCTCACCTTCCACCCTACCAGCCGTCACGTACAACAAATAATCCTCCGTAATTTTCGCCACCTCCAATGTGATCCCACCACTTGCCACATCTGCACATCTCCTCCTCTGTCTGACCACTGGATATTGGAGGAGCAGCACCTCATATTTTGCTTGAGTAGTTTGTACCCCAGCAGTATGAACATTGACTTCTTTAATTTCAGATAGTCCTTACTGTCTCCTCCCCTTCTCAGCTCTCCCTCAGCCCTCTGTCTCCCCCTCTTCCTTTCTTCTTCCCCCCCCCCCCCCCCCCCCCCATCAGTCTAAAGAAAGGTTTTGGCCTGAAACGTTGCCTATTTCCTTCGCTCCATAGATGCTGCCTCACCCGCTGAGTTTCTCCAGTATTTTTGTCTACCTAAGGAACTGCAGATGCTGGTTTACCAAAAAAGATGCCATGTTCTGGAGTAACTCAGCAGTCTGGCAGTGTCTCTGGATAAAAAGGATAGGTCATGTTTTAAGTCAGGACCCTTCTTCAGACTGATTTTACTCGTGGGGAGAATGTTGAAAGAGAGGTTGGGGGCTGGATGAAGCCGAGCAAATGATAGGTGGATACAGGTCAGGGTTGGGGGCGGGGGGTTGACTGGCAGATGTGTGGACAAAGTCCAGAAATAAAAAGACAAAATGTGTGAGATAAGGACACGAGGACAGAAGAGGCGAGAAATTAGAAGCCAGTATAAAGCACTAATCAGTTTCTCTCTTTCCATAGATGTTGTTGGGTATTATTTCCAGCATTATCTGTTTATTTACCACATTTACAAAATTTGCCTTCAGCAAAATAGGTTTTCAATTGTTTGTTGGTCCCTATTATTTTCTGTTTGCTAGTTATACATTGCCATCAAAATATGTATACATCACAATAGCCTTTTGAAAGAAAGATGGAAAAGTCACTAGGGTCTTGGTGAAACAAATGTAGCATTTTTAGGATTCTAATTGCTCTGGTCTCCTAGAGTGAGAACAGTATATTCAAAATGCCGTGGTAATGATGTAAATTCCATATTTGATCACAAATTAAGCCATTATAATTTGAATATTACACAACATAAGCTTGCTTACAAGTTCTCTAAGAAAAAGGAGAAAATTGGAAAATATAGTTATATTGAACAATAATAGATCAGCTTTTGCTGGAAGAGGTTATTTTATGGTTAATAAAGTTAATTTTACTTCCGAGTCACGCGAGTGACTACGTGAAGAAGCCCCGCCAGGCGCATGCGCGTCATTACGTCCGCGCATGTCGCACTGAACGGGCTGGACGGCACAGCTCCACCAGCGGTAAGTAGGAACTTCTAAGGTAAGTGTTTTACAAACTTTACCAAGAAGTATTTCCACTTCGTAAAGCTGGCTCGAGCAGTCAGTGGGAGTTGGAGAAATTGAGCCGTCAGGAGGAGGATTCGTTCTTAGCGTGGGTCCAGGGATTCACGAATTCGATCGGGTCGGGAGATAAGCGCGGCAACGCCGGTTCCAATGCCGGGTGCCATTTTACCGGCAGCAGTTACGATAGCGAGCGAATCTTCAGCAAGCTCCAGGTATTAAGCAGCCTGAGGCTGCTGCTGGCCATAAAAAGGCAAAGAGAAAGTCTTACAGACCTGTGTTGTCTGACGACAATGGTAACACTCCCCCTGATACTAAAAGACTGTGGGGGAGGATGGACAACATGGAGCAGATGATCCAAACTTGATTACTGTAGATGGTTTATATGCGACCAATAATATAGTTACCTCAGTACCATTAACCCCGCCTAGTTAACATCCATTATAACGCCTTCCCCTTCCTGGGTACAGTTCAGTAGAAGAATGTAGCCAGTGCTTGAAGATGTATGTAATACCCTGTGCTATCATTAAAGATGTTGCACACTTTAAGAGTTTGTGAATTGCTTATTTACATGGTGTCGAAGACACTTGCGTCTCCTGTCTATCGGGTTTTATTTCTTTTTTTTGATTTGTGCTTTTGTGCTTAATCTCTCTGACCATGGCGTCCTCTTGCAGAAAGCCCGCACAGCTTGTCTTTGATGCTGACATCTCTGAGCGCTGGGCCACGTTTGAATTTGATTTCACACACTTTGTCAACGTCGCACACCGTGCTGATCCTGACTCCCTTAAAGCTTCCCTCCTACTCAACCTTGTCGGACCTGATGCCATGAAGAGAGGAAGAACGTTCACCTACGCTCCAGCGGTCCTGGACGACAACAACGTGGTGACTTCTGCAGAATCGGCCAGTGACTCCGCTTGCCTGCTACGTAAGTTCAGGGAGATTTGTGACCTGCCCTCGAACCACATTCTAGAGAGGGCACGGTTCTTTACAAGGAAACAGTTGCCGGATGAACCTGTTGAATGTTTTATAGCTGATTTGCGCTATCTCGCCCAGCGGTGCCATTTTGGTGACATGACAGACCAGCTCACTAGAGACATTTTAGTAACTGGCATGCATGACCAGAAGCTGCGATGTGAGCTTCTAAGGGATCCGGATCTAACATTGGAAAAAGCCATGCATGCCTGCAGATTGTCTGAGATCGTTGTATTGCCAGATGACCACCGGGACTCGGGCAATAAATCTGTCAACCTGGCTGGGTTTAGGAGACCACAGCCTCGGATGGGAAACAATGCTTTTCTGCCGCGTGCCAACCCAGGTCCTGGTGAAGTGCCCCAAAAAGATGCCCAAACTGTAACTACATGCACCACAGACTGTCGACGTGCCCCACCTATGGCAAGGCCTGTAACTTTTGTAAAAAACTAAATCACTACTCTGCCGCCTGTCGTTTATTCCGTTCCCGTGGGAGACGGGCACAGATTTCCAGACCCAGTCTAAACATGCTGAGACAATCTGATGTCTGTCTCACAGCCCAACATAGTTGAATCCTATGATGCAGATCCAATTAATCCACCCGAGGACTCGCATGTGTTTACCCTCCTATAGACACCCGGCCAACGTTCTGATCCCTCCGTATCTGTGACTGTCAATGATGTAACCTTCCTTGCAAAGTTAGATACAGGTGCGAAGGTCAATGTTTTGTCAATGAATCTTTTTAACAAGATAAGGAATAATGAGCCCCTGGTTGCTGACAATGCTACCCTGCACGCCTATGGTGGAGAAATTCTAAGGCCTGCGGGGAGGGCCACTTTAACTTGCGTGCTGCAAAAGGCCACGAGAAACCTGGTTTTCTATGTTTTGAACTCTGACTGTGTAACCCTGCTGGGCAACCGTGCGTGCCAAGATCTTGGCCTGGTGTCCTTCGACTGCACGGTCCACAAAGTGTAACTGTCGATTAACCCGGTTGCAGAATACCAGGACCTGTTCAACGATGACCTGGGAAAGTTACCACTGACATACCATATTTCCATTGACCCAAATATACAACCCGTGGTCCGCGCACCTCACCGGGTGTCTCACGCCATGAAAGACAGGGTCGAGGTGATGCTTAACAACATGGTCGAAAAGGGGGTGCTAGAAGCGGTTAGCGATCCCACCGATTGGGTCTCCACCATGGTTGCCACGATAAAGAAAGACAAGAATGAAATACGTGTGTGTATCAACCCGAAGGACTTAAACCTTGCCATCAGGCGACCACACTACCCCATGCAGTCTGTTGAGGATGTGGCGCCTCAGGTCGGGCATGCCACCATCTTTTCGGTCCTAGACGCCAAGAACTCGTTTTGGCAGATCCCGTTGGACAAAGCATCTTCTGACCTCACGACCTTCGCCACACCGTTTGGCAGATTCAAGTTCCTGCGAATGCCATTCGGCATCAATTCCGTTAGCGAGGTGTTCCAGTGAACGATGGAGCAGATATTTTCGGACCTGCCATGTGCCATCATCGTGGATGATATCCTGGTCTATGGGAAGGACATTGCCGAGCACGACCTGAACCTCCACCGCGTCCTGGATCGGGCGCGGAAGGCGAACCTGAAGCTGAATCCCAAGAAGTGCTGGTTTCGTGTCTCAGAGGTCACGTATGTTGGACATGTTTTCACCTCTAATGGACTAAAACCCGACCCCTTGAAGGCAGCTGCCATCTCCGAGATGGCAGCCCCCACTGACGTGCCAGGTCTACAATGATTCTTGGGCATGGTGAACTACCTTGGGAAGTTTGTACCAAACCTCAGTAAGGCAGCTGACAAAAAAGGATATGGCCTGGGTCTGGCTCCCACATCACCAACAGGCCTTTGACTGCCTCAAGTCGAAACTGATTAACACTCCGACGTTGCGGTTCTTCGACGTGAGTCGCCCCATCACCTTCACCTGCGACGCTTCCAAGTTCGGCCTGGGTGCGGCCTGCCTTCAGTCTGTCAATGGATCGTTACATCCTGTCTTCTATGCCTCCCGCAGCATGACGGACACTGAGCAGCGGTACGCTCAGATGGAGAAGGAGCAGCTCGCGGTGGTGTTCGCCTGCTCCAAGTTCAGAGACTTTCTGATCGGCAGCAGATTTACGGTCGAAACCGACCACCAGCCACTGGTGACAATCCTGAACAAGCCGATTCACGCTGCCCCCGCCAGGCTGCAGCGTATGATGCTGCAGCTCCAGCGTTTCGACTTTGATATAATCTACAAGAAGGGCACTAAGATGCACATTGCGGACACCCTATCGCGTACCCTGCGGACCTCCTGCGCTCGCCACCCCTACGAAACAGAGGACTTGCTCGTACTGGGCGTTAACTTTATTCCCACCAAGCAGCTACAGGTTCTGGCCGAGCACACCGCTGCCGATCCAGGTTTGCAGCGGCTTGCCTCTGTGATTAAAGCAGGGTGGCCAACAAAGCGCTCCGCCGCGCCGTCTGACACACAGCCTTTCTTCCTGGTCCGCGACGAACTGGTGCTCCAGAATGACGTCATCGTCAAGGGACATAAAGTTGTAGTCCCGTCCTCCCTGTTTGACTTTTACTACTGCGCAGCCCATAGCGGACACCCTGGGGTCGATGCAACACTCACCCACGCTCAGTGCCAATTCTACTGGCCTGGAATGGCCAAATATATCCAAGACCGAGTTTCTGCCTGCTCCACGTGCAAGTCTTGCTCCACACCAGCAGTGACAGCCCCTGCTGCAACAGCCCGCCCCTGCCTTGGCCTGGTCCTCGCTGGCTGCCGACATCTTTGAGTGGCGTGGTAACCACTACCTTGTCCTGGTCGACTCGTACTCAAACTGGTTCAAAGTGGATTTACTGACATCCCTCATGTCGGAGATGGTGATCCGAAAGCTGCGGAAACACTTTTGGGTCCCCTGTCAGGCTGCAGACTGACAATGGCAGGCAGTTTCCCAGCCGAGAATTCAAAAGTTTTGCCAACAAGTGGAATTTCGTGCATTTCACCAGCAGCCCAGAGTACCCACAGAGCAACGGCCTTGCAGAACGGGCCGTCCGCAGCGCCAAGCTTCTGATGGAACAGGCGAGACTATCCAACTCTGATTTGTATTTGGACCTCCTGAACCTCAGAAATGTTTCCAGGGATCTGGCCATGGGATCACCTGCTCAGCGTCTGATGTCCAGAACAACCAGATCTACCATCCCGATTGCCCAGCGCCAGCCAAAACCTCGGGTGCTGGAGCCTGCCTCCGTGCAGAGGCGAATTCAAGAGAAACATGACAGCCTGCGGCGTTCCCACGATCGGTCGTGCAGACCACTCGATCCCCTGTTGTCTGGACAGGTTGTTCGGTTGCAGACCGCCAGTGGTCACTCCCGTCTGGCTACCGTGGTTGGGGTGGCCGACTCACCTCGTTCATATTTGGTCGACTATGAGGGTACCATCTACCGAAGAAGCCGACAACACCTGCTTGCGGTTAATGAGCCGAAGCCACAGCCTCCGGGGCCCTATGCCCCACCACTCTCATACCAGCAGCCGGCTGCCGTCCCAGCTAGTGTTCCCTGCATGCCTCGATCCCCATATCGAGCGCCTGGTTCCCCTCTGCGCAGGTCCCCTGTTGCCGGTCGCGGTTCTCACTCTCCTGTTTCTCCCACACCACCACCCTTCCCTGGTTCCCCAGCTGCCTCGTGTCCTCCCGTTTCTTCTGCTCTTTCGGGTGAAGGGGGAGACATCCGTACGCGCTCGGGCCGGATCAGCAAGCCACCAGTTCGTTATGGCGATTTTGTTTAATTCTGCTGTTTAATTCTGTCGTCGTGACAACAATCTGTTTTGATTTTCTAAGGGGAAGGTAGTAGATGGTTTATATCCAACCAATAATATAGTTACCTCAGTACCATTAACCCCGCCTAGTTAACATCCATTATAACGCCTTCCCCTTCCTGGGTACAGTTCAGTAGAAGAATGTAGCCAGTGCTTGAAGATGTATGTAATACCCTGTGCTATCATTAAAAGATGTTGCACACTTTAAGAGTTTGTGAATTGCTTATTTACAATTACATATGGGTCCAAGGGCCCAGTGCTGTCCAAGAGGGCCCATACCAAGCACCACATATGAAGGGGCTTTCCATATATTGGTGTTTTCCTTCCAGCGCCTTGTTTAGGACTTGAGGATGCCTCCCTACAATATGATTTGGAGGAAGCAGGGCAGGATGCAGCTGACCCTGATTCTGGTGTCCCTGCTTATGTGCAAACACCAGCGCACAAGAGCCATGCTCCGGGTGTCAGGGAAATAGCAATGAGTTTTACTATTCCGGAGGGGACTGGTGAGGCAATGGAAGAATACCTTGCTAGCAATATCAATTATTTAGCATCTCACCAGCTCCAGCAAGCTATGCTGCGAGTGACTGCAAACAAATATAAGACACCTGTTTAATGTGCATCACTAAAAGTGCCCACGGTGAACCCAGCTATCTGGGCACCCATGAGTCCTTCTTTGAGGGAACAGGAGGTTCGGTATCAACACGTCCTCCAACTGGTGGCTGCAGCAATTACTGCATTTGGCACTATGGTCCAAGGGACATTCATTCCTCAAACTCAAAAAAGATATGTTGGCTATTTTCTGCGATGTATTTTTCAGGTAAATTGCATCATGGAATATCGCCATCAGGCCAACCCTCAACCAAAAATGTGCTGCTCTATGTAAGGCGACTAAGGTCCTAACGCCTGAATTCCTGTTTGGAACAGACCTTTTCTAGATAGTTGAAACAGGTTCTCAATTATGCTGGAGTCGACATTAATGTCTTTAACTCTCACTCCACCAGAGCGGCATCAATCTCCGTGGCGAAGGCTCAGGACGTGCCGCTAGACCAAATCCTCGCGGCCGCAGGATGGTCTCGAGAAGCAACATTTTCTCAATTTTATGACAAACCTGTACAGACCGTGCCACGGTTTGGGCATGCTGTTTTGGGTTCCATTTAATTCATTTGCTTTGTTTTCTGTCATTGTTTGTAATTCCCCCTGGGACTGAGGGGTTATTCCTGGTTTTGTTATTACTAACAATAGTTATTGAATAATTCGAAGCAATGTTCAATATATTATTTATTCCCTACTGTGTCAACCGAAGCAGATTGTCGTATGGAGTGCATCTACGGCATGAAAATACAGAGCTTTGAAATCTTCACGTAGTCACTCACGTGACTCCGAAGTAAAATAGTAAGATTAAACGAGAACTTACCAGTTTGAAGTTTGATCCTTATTTTATGAGGAGTTACGTTGAGGGATTACGTGCCTTCCGTTTCCACCCTCATAATCTAAGAGATCATCTGGTAATTCTAGTCTTCTAAAAGCCTTACTATGTTACATCGGCTATTTGTTTCTGTGTTTTCACGCCGCTGCTTTGAAGTATGACGCGCATGCGCCTGGCGGGGCTTCTTCACGTAATCTCTCAACGCAACTCCTCATAAAATAAGGATCAACCTTCAAACTGGTAAATTCTCATTTAATCTTACTATTAAACCAGTCTCTTCACTTCAGCTCAACATACATGCGTTGCACATTTCTGGAAGTGCATTGTAGTAACAGCTTAACAGGAGAATCGACCCATCTCAGATTTTAACATGATTATGAAACATGGAGAACAATAGGAATGGATAAGATTGGGATCCCTTCACCTTCAAGATTTCCAATCATGTATTCAAGTCAGGGCGGCACAGCTGGGTTCGACCCTGACTATGGGTGCTGTTAGTAAGGAGTTTGTATGTTCTCCCTGTGACTTCATGGGTTTTCTCCGGGTGCTCCAGTCTCCTCCAACACTCCAAAGACATGCAGGTTTGTCGGTTAATTGGCTTCAGTAAAGATTATAAATTGTCCCTAGTGTGTAGAATAGTGTTCGTGTATGGGTTGATCGCTGGTCGGCGTGAACTCGGTGGGCTAAAGGGCCTGTTTCCGTGCTGTATCTCCTAAGTCTAAAGTCTAACCAAATCTTCTCTCTAACCAAATCCAAGCCATTGCCTGTGAAGTATCACCATCGCCTGGTGTATAGTGTATAGGCAACTGTGTGTGCAGTTTTGCTTCTCACAGCACTCTCCGTGGTGTCGACAGAGAGCAAACTCATGGCATTGATTACTGTAGTGTGGGAACTAGTCCTATAACAACAGTTTGAACACGACTCGCGTTCTCACTGCAGTTTGGAGGAATGGGTGGTAACTGCATTTAACATGTAAAAATCCGAGGGGAATGAAACGAAGCAGAAAATGCTTGAAAACATTCAGTAGAACAAATGGCATCAGCAGAACGAGAAGCAGAGTTAATGATCTGATGCCCTTTATTGAACCAAGAGGGGTTCTAAGAAGGATTTACAGGTCTGAAACCAAGAACATGCCTCCACCTGCTACGGGTCAAAAGAAGATGGCACAGGATAAAAGCATTGATCAGTTTGGATTGAGTTGAAGGGGAATTTAAAGAAACAGGTGATAATTTATCAGGGGACCAGGCAGCAAACTGGATGAAATGCAACATCGGCCATGAGATTATTTAATGGCAGAGCAGTATAGGATGGTCACATTGCCTAATCCTGCTCCTATTTATGAAAACTCTTTATTCTTTGATGCTTCCTGATGCATCAAAATGTCTTTGGACTCCAGTTCAAAGAATCTGCTGCTTTTAAGAGATCTTCCACTGACGCTCTTATGGAACGGTTGCTTCCTCCAGCTAAGCAGGGACTTGAAAAGTAGTTTTCACATTTTTGAATTGCGTCTGGGACAGGATTTCAGTCCCTATTCGCGACAACAGAATTAAGTAACAGGCAGAACAATGCTGCTGTTATCATATATAATTTCCTTTGAGTAATATTGCTTTACTTGAACTGGAAATAATCACACCATCAAAATTACTGCGCTATGATGCGGTTGAAAATTCTGCTATATTCTATCATGACCGAGCAGCCACATCCATGATACAAATTCAATAGCAACACGTAATTACTTATTGTAGCACCATACAAGTAAAAGACTGTATTACCTTTGGATAATATTTTTCTTATATTTTCTTGGAAAATAAAGTTGATTTTGGCTATATTGAATTTCATTACCCTGTACATGTCCTTACCTCGAACCTATGCCTCAGTGTTAACCGTCCCTCCCAGTGTTTTATCATCTACAGATTAGAACCTGTCCAGATACTCACTCATGTAGCATTGATTCTTTTCAGTGCCATGCGTAGGACAATTGATTCCCAGAGTGGAACATGATTGTAACCACTTCGGAGTTGAAATACATCACCTGGAAAGTTGACTGGGTACAGCCAAGGTTCACCCTTGTACCAGAAGATGTATTTTCTACTCGCATGCACATCAAACACTATTTGTGGAACAATACAGTTTAGAACACTGGTGGCAGAAACGGACTGATATTTTTGAGAAATTGTACTGTCATTGTACAGGGAGAATCATTCAGGTTTGCAGAGCTGCCTTTCTCTTGCTGAGTGAACCCGAAGGACCACCAGCTTTTCACATGTGAAACATTGAAATTTCATTGAGCATTGGTGACTGTTTCTGCATTTTGGGCGCAGCGGTAGAGTTGCTGCCTTACAGCAGCAGAGACCCTGGTTCGATCCCGACTATATGTGATGTCTACATGTGATGACTACATGTGCGGAGTTTGTACTTTATCCCAGTGACTGCACGATTCTCTCCGGGTTTCCTCCCATATTCCAAAGATTTTCCCAGTTTGTAGGTTAATTGTCTGAGGTACAAATCATAAAATTTCCCCAAGTGTGTAGGATAATGCTATTGTACGGGATGATGGCTGTGTAAATGACCCAGTTATTCACACAAACATGGTACAACAGAATTTATTAAAAGACACTTAAAGTACACTACAGCATGGTGCCTCAGCTGCGCAGCGGCAAGTAGACCAACAGCACAAGCTGGGTTACGATCATGTGAAGCGTGTAGGGGGCGGAGCTTCTAATACTAAAGCACTACATTGGTTAGTGTGAAGTAACTTGTAGAAATAAAAGTGAAGCACATCTAAATGTAGGTGGCCTATAAGAATAAACACACTAATATGCGATGGCTGAGTAATACAGTACCCGAAACGCCAATAGCGCATACAGGGACGTATAGATGGTTTAAACAAAATCCCCATACCTAAGGGGTGGCCCCGCGTGCGTGCGATACAGATCTGCGCCTCCTCCCTTCACTGGGGAAGTAACCGGGGTACCCATGCGGGGATAGCACTGGAGACCCGGGTGGTAAACACGGCAAAGCAGGTGAGCGGGTAGCCGAACGTTGTGGTGAGGGCGCAGAGGGCATGTACAGTGGCTGATCTGCAGCAACATAGCACGAGGGAAGAGACAGTCCGACAGTAGAAGGTACATCAGTTGCGTGGCGTCTGGATACGAGACCGCAGGACATGGTTCCTTCACAGGAAGGAGATGCTGACAGTTGCATCTGTAGATGCCTCCGTCGGCAATCACCAGGTGTGAGCGCAGCTCTATGCAGGGCTGTGGGTGTAACCCAAACGGCCATAGCCCATGCCGGTCTGAAGGCGAACAACTTTCCCACTAGAGAGAGGTTGAAGTGGTTTGCTGGACTTGTCGAACAATCGCTTCTGTGCATTGCGTTTCAGCTGGAGTGGTTTCTGGACAACAGGAGGTGAACGGACCTGTGGCTGCAGCAGCTGCTGGGGCACGGGCAGGGCAGCACTGGTCTGCTGAGACATCAGGCATTGGGCTGGAGACCCCATTATTGGGTCACGGGCGATGTTCCTTAAGTTAAGCAGGTCCAAGAATACATCCCATTTAGCAAGGTGTGAGCGCTCCATTAATTGTTTGGCGCTACTTACCGCCAGTTCTTCGAGTCCGTTGGACGCTGGAAATTCAGGACTGCTGGTGACATGGCAAAAATCCCATCATTAAGCAAAGTTTTTGAAACACTGACTGGTGAACTATCTGCCATTATCAGACAGGAAACGTGCAAGGGTGCCGCATACGGAGATGTGGCATGACAGCTTTTGGATTACTGTGTAGGATGTGATGTTTGAGTACGTTAATTTCGAACCAGCCAGAATACAAGTCAAAAAGAACCAGATAGTGTTTTCTACGCCACTCAAATATGTTGGTAGTGACCGTGGACCATGGCAAAGGAAGACAGGGTGTGAGAGCAAGAGTTGTTTCTGCTGGTGTGGCATTAGGCTGCTGCAGACAGTGCAGGCTTTGACTCTTTCACGTATATACTCAGTCATACCAGGCCAGTAAAACATGCTCTTAGCCCGATGCAAGTTCGATGCCACACCGGGGTGGCCCCTGTGGACGGCATCAAAGTACTTGATTTGATTTGATTTGATTTGATTTTATTGCTTGTCATTCGAACCTCAGAGAGGCTCGAACGAAACTCCGTTTCTACAAGCCATACAAACAAACCGAACAATTCATAGAAAAACATGCAAACAATTAAATTCACACAAACATCCATCACAGTGGATCTCCTCCTCACTGTGATGGAAGGCAAAGTTCTTCTCTCTCCCCCGCACCATCTCTCTCCCGATGTCGAAGCCCCAGGCGGGCGGTGTTAAGTCCCATGTCCATTGAAGCCGCGCCGGGCGATGTATGGCCCCGCTCCAGAACTTGTCCTGAAGAACAGCTGGGATGATTGCTTTATGACACTTGATTATGACCCCGTTCTGTAGCACGTTCGTTGTGATACAGGTAGAAAGGGCGAATCACAAGTTGGGTACTACATTGTTTATCCGGCCAGCCATGCCGGATGACTGAGGACAATAGTTGTAGAGTTTTATCTGCAGTCATGTGCTCTGCCAGGCTGCCTAGACATTCAGTAGGTACGTATGACACCATCATTACTGTTAACTGGTCTTGTTCTGAGAGCTGTTGTTCGCAGGTTTTGTGCGGGGCTCTTGATACGTGTCAGCTATATACATGTCCTTGCCCTTTTTGTAGAATATAGTGAAATCGAAACACTGTAGCTGCATCATCATCCGTTGCTAGCGAGCTGGAGAAGCATGAATGGGCTCGTTCAGAATGGTGATTTGTTTCCACAAACACGGACTTGCCAAAATAAAGTCATTAAATTTTGTGCAGGTAAAAACCACAGCAAGCAATTCCTTTTCGATCTGGGCATAACGTTGTTCAGTCTCAGACAGAGTGCAGTGGCATAAGCAACAGGTCTGCAGTCTCCTTTGGTGGACGTCTGTAGGCAAGCAGCGCCAAGTCCATATTGGGATGTATCACATGTGAGCATCACCGGCAACTCCAAAGCAAAGTAGGCGAGTGTTGGCGCACTGACCAGTTGCAACTTAAGGATTTCAAAAGCTCTCTGGTGTGTGGGTACCAGGATCAGGCAGTGTCCTTGTGAGTCGGGGGCAGATATATCGCTAAGGTTGGAAATGATTTCTCCAAGTAGTTGACCATTCCCAGGAATCTCTGTAAACACTTAACGTCAGTGGGAGCTGGCATCTCATTGATGGCAGTGGTCTTGGAGGGGTCCAATCTGAGGCCATCACTGGTGAATACATGTCCGATATAGTTGACCTCTGTGACACAAAATTTGCATTTGAGGGTTGAGTTTGAGATGGATGTCTTTAGCATGGTCTAGTACTTTTTTCAAATTGGCATCATGTTCAGCTGTGTTGCGTCCAGCAATGAGAATATCATCGACAATGATGGCACATGGATACACCGCAAATAATTGTTCCATTGTACATAGGAAAGCCTCACTAGCTGAGTTGATGCCAAAAGGCATCCACAGAAATTTATAGCAGCTAAAGGGGGTGCCAAACGTGGTGAGATTGGACGTGTCAGGTCCAGCGGGATCTGCCAAAACAAACTTTTGGCATCCAGAACAGAGAAAATCGATGCACTGCCTATCTGAGCAGCAACTTTTTCTACTGTACGCATCAGGAAGTGTGGGCGTCTGATCACTGTGTTTAGGACTGGGGTTGATGCAGATTCGGATTTCTTCCTTTTTCTTCTTCATTGCAACGACCAAGGTGGAAACCCAGTCAGACGGGTCAGTGACCGTAGGAATGACACGCAGGGACACCATCCGCTGGAGTTCATTGTGTACTGTCGCGCATAGCATGCAGAATACTGTGTGGTTCCTGGACAACAAATAAGACATATTCCGCTTGGGGAGTCTGCATCCTCTTGGCATGAACATTGAATTCTCTCAATTCTGTTAACCCTTGCTGTATTCTCCCTTTCCTACCTCTCCCTCAGCCCTCTGGCTCCTCCTCCTCCTCCTCCTTTTTCCTTTCTTTCCCCCGCCTCCCCCCATCCCCCCCCATCAGTGCCCCGAAACATTACCTATCTCCTTCGCTCCATAGACACTGCTGCATCTGCTGAGTTTCTCCAGCATTTTGTGTAAACCCACAAATAAGACATTTGGGTCAGTGCCGATGTTATACTTGATGAGCAGTTTCCCAAGCTTGTTGTCAAGTAGTTCTTTGTATTGTGAAAGTATCTGCTGAGTGGAGCCCTCAGTGGGAGAAATTTGATGGACAGCAGGCCCAAAGGTGACCAGTCCTAGACCCTGGCATGCGTTAATGCCAAGCAGAGATGTAGAATTCCCACGGACAATGAAAAACTACAGTTTGTGAGCTTGTGAGACCAGGCGGCAATTCAGTTTCTCCAAGTGGGAGCAGTTCCCCTCCTCTGTAGGCTTGAAAAGTGGCCGAAGTGTTTGCAATATGGTCAGCAATACGGATTCCTTTAAATTCAGATAAAGACATGACATTGCACTTGGCACCAGTGTCGATCTTTGCAACGGTGATGTTGCTGTTAATGAGCAGAGAAACTTTAGGGTCAAGTTGCTTGTTAGTGGAAGCAATCTGTTGTCTTCATGTTCTGGGAACTGAACAGGAGATGGCGCTTCCTCATGTTTTAACAGGTGCACAGCCTGCCTTGGGATGAATGAGCTGTGCGTGAATGACAGCATTTCATGAAGTGATTCATCTTCTTACAGCAGTGGCTAATTTTTCCAAAAGCAATGCATAATTAGCAGCCTGGAATTTAGGAGCCATCACAGTTAAAGCACCGTTCGATAGATCTCCGAGGCTGTTGAGGTGGTGTGTTGGGTTGTGAACATCGGTTAAGATAAGAGGTGTCGGTAGCATTGACACTGTACGAGGAATGTGGCCCAGGGCCCAAAGACTTTGTGTGAGAAACAGTTCAGCAATCCTGCAAGCATGCTCAGCTCGGGCCAAGGTTCAGTAACGTAGAGCAGTTCATCTCGTGCCTTATCACTAAGCAGACCTCCTACCAGTTTGTCACGGATGATCCCCAAAACGACAGCGTGCAGACATGTGTTTCAGATCACTAATGAATTTTCAATAGGTTTTCCTTGCTGTTGGTAGTGAGCAAAAAACTTAGTACATTCAAGTATGCAGTTGGCACGAAGGTCACACAGCTGTCTGAACGTAGCAAGTAGGACTGCAGGGTCATCAATAGTTTCAGCAGATACCACGATCTGGTTGTTGTGATCCAGAACTGCAGGCACGTAGTCGAAATGCTCAGCGCGCTTCATTGCTTCAGGGCCAGTGACATTGAGTAGTATAGAGGCATGCAGGTCTGGTGCAGCGTTGCGATGAGCAGCATGAATGTAATGGTTGTAGTTGCGCTCAAAAATGCGCCAACATTCAGTGATGTCCGCGTCAAAGATCAGAGGGTCTGGACGGCGAAGTGAGCTGGCCATAGCAGCGATAGTGAATAAACAAAACAAAACTCAGCTGACAAAATAAAAACTGATATACTTAAACATGGAGTGGGTTATCAACCACTTCTTGACACCATGTAAACGACCCACTGATTCTCTCAAACATGGTACAACAGAATTTAGTAAAAGACACTTACAGTACACCACAGCATGTTGTATCAGCTGTGTAGTGGCAAATAGACTAATAGCACAAGTTGGGTTACAATAATATGAACAGTGTAGTAGGCGGAGCTTCTAATACTAAAGCACTACATTGGTTAGTGTGGAGTAACCAATCTACAGGCTGGTCCGTGCAGACTCAGTGGGCAGAAGGAGCTGTTTCCATGCTGTATCTCTAAAGTCTCAACTGTTTCTATGTTCTTTTTTAGGGAAGGTTGGATCCTGGGATTAAGACCTATTCCTCCCTACTCAGCTTCTGAATCTATCTTTCCTCTAACTAGACCTTGAGCCACAGCACCACGAGGAAGATGGAAGACAAGGGCAGTGAGCTCCATATAATGAGATTCAGCAGTCTACACCACCTTTGAGGCAAACTGTAGGATTAGAATTTCATACTCCCCAATGACAATTCCCCATTACATCTTGCCCACACAACCAAAGGAGGTCATCCCTTTCCTGACGTACTACAACAAGAGGCAGATAGTCCTGAGACACCACTACTACTACTACTGTGATCTGATACTCCATGAAAGGGGGTGCTTTCTGAATATGTATTCAAAGGGAATTAAATGTCTGGAAATTCTTATTCAAAGCTGAATCTGTGATTTCAACACAAAATCAGGGCATCAAACCAGCATGAAAATATTGCCATGCTCAAAGTTATAGCATTTTTTTTTCGAGACAGATGGTGATAGTAACAAGCCATGGCCACTATTCCCTTCGTCACATAGCCGTTATATGCAGAGCTAAACAAATCACTCCACAATAGGACAAATAGTGTCCTAGAGTCATACAGCATGGAAACAGACCCTTTGGCCCAACTTGCCCACAATGATCAACATGTCCCATCCAGTCTCAAGAACAGCATAAAAAGCAGGATGCAGCAAGAAGAGAGATTACAATCATTCACTAAGTTTCGCTTCTGAGCCACACAGATAACATCTCAAACATAAAGAGAAAATCAAATCCATCTTACTTTAAAATGTGCTTAACATTTCAATTTCCTCAACTGTGAACATTTCGTTAAAAAATTTAGTACAAGACTGCCTCATTATTTCTCTCTGAAAAATAGTCACCCATTATAACCAGCAACAAAGATACTTAATTAAATGGAAGAACTACTGTTCTTTCATTTCATTCCATTACAGATCTGCAGGTCTCTGATTTCCAGGCATGGACCCTCCTCCCCATTCATGTCTGGCTGGTAGACGGTTCTTTTTTGCAATTAGCACACCTTCACCTATTAGAATTCGACTTCTATATGTCATCAGCAACCTTCTGACAAGACCTTTGCTCCAAGGCAGTCACAAAGTACTGCAGTAACTCAGCACGTCAGGCAGCATCTCTGGAGAAAAAGGGCCTCTCTCACCCAGACCTGCAATGAAAACCAACTTTACTTCATTCTATATAAACCAGCATCTGCAGTTCCTCGTTCCTACATTTTGCTCTGAGGCATCCGACTATGACACCTCCCCTTTTCATCGAGCATCACAAGTTAAGTTCTGCTGTGACTATCTCTTTCCTTTATTTGACTGCCTGCACCTGAGCATCTCTTTAACATAGATCCACACCCTTCTTCAGCAATCAGGGCACAGCAATGGAATCACCAATAACTGCACAGAAGTCCTGCAAATAACATTAAAAAGGTTTCCTTTATCTGTGCTGAAATACCTTTACTTATGGTTGAAAGATTACAGTAACCTTAATGAATGAGAGCCTTCACTTTCTCTCCCCGCCTAAGCTATGAGCTAACCTCGTTGCTGAACTCGAGCAATTTTTTCAGTGCTTTATTCAGAAAAATTATATATAAAAAACATTGTGCACATTTCTTCTGACATTTTCAGAGGTTATACATACATTTTTTAGCGTATTTGGTAGTGTTCACAGAAATATCCTCATATGCAGGCCCCTCGATGTGATATCACTTCCCTCATTTAAGGGACATCTACACCACTTCCTACCCCCCCAATGTTCAGCAGCGGAAGGACTACAGACAGTGGTCCTCCTCACCGAGCCATGGCTGCACCAAGCTTCACGGCTTACTTCAGCACTCACTCCTGCAGTCTGGAGCAGGCCAGTCGGCAACATTCACCTGATGGACATCTCACTCTGCCGGGAGGTCAACAAGTTTTGGGCAGACCAAAGAGCATCTTTCACTGAGTTGATGACCTTCCAACAGCACGTGACTGCTGGGATCGCATGGGATCCAAGGAGAGATGGCTGAATGGATAGAAAACTGGCTTCATGGAAGGAAGCAGAGGGTGATGGTGGAATGCTGCTTGGACTGGAGGCCTGTTACTAGTGGTGTGCCTCAGGATTTGGTGCTGGGCCTGTTTCTGTTTGCCATCTATATCAATGATTTGGATGAGAACATACACGGCAAGATTAGCAAGTTTGCAGATGATACAAAAGTGGGTGGTTTTGCAATAGTGAAGATGGTTGTGAAAAATTGCAGTAGGATCTGGATTGATTGGCCAGGTAGGCTGAGGAGTGGTTCATGGAATTTAATACAGAGAAATGTGAGGTGTTGCATTTTTGGAAGTCTAACATGGGCAGGACCCACATAGTAAATGGTAGGGCTCTGGGGAGTGTTGTAGAGCAGAGGGATCTAGGAGTGCAGCTGCATGATTCCTTGCAGGTGGAGTCGCAGGTAGATAAGGTGGTCAAAAAGACGTTTGGTACATTGGCCTTCATCAGTCAGGGTATTGTGTATAGAAGTTGGGAGGCCATGTTACAATTGTATAAGACGTTGATGAGGCCGCATTTATAGTATTGTGTTCAGTTCTGGGCATCATGTTATAGGAAAGATGTTGTCAAGCTGGAAAGGGTATTGAGAAGATTTCCAAGGATGTTGCTAAGGCTAGAGGGTCTAAGCTATATATAGAGGTTGAGTAAGCTGTGACTCTATTCCTTGGAGCGCAGGAGGATGAGGGTGACCTTATTGAAGCGTATAAAATCATGATAGGAATGAATTGTGTAGATGCACAGAATGAGTCGAGGACCAGAGGACACAGGTTTCAGGTGAAGGGGAAACGATTTAATAGGAATCCAAGGGTCTCTCATTTCCAGGCATGGAAAGGGTGGTGGGGATATGGAACAAGCTGCCAGAGGAGGTAGTTGAAGCAAGGACTATCCCATCATTTAAGACACAGTTAGACAGGTACATGGATAGGAGAGGTTTGGAGGGATATGGAGCAAACACTGGTAGGTGGGACCAGTATCACTGGGACATGTTGGCCGGCATGGCCAAGTTGGGCTGTTTCCACATTGGATCACTGTATCGCTCTATGATGACGTCAGTCTCTGAATGTGTCCCTGGAAACAGTATGTAAATCAGAGAGTACTCTGTTATGGAGCTGTTTGGGATAAACTGTGACAAGGATCCTGGCATTCTTTTCCAGACTCTTCGCAAATCTACACTTTGTGAAGAGGTGGGCAACTGTCTCTTCTCTGTAGATATACAAAATGCTGGAGTAACTCCACGGGACAGGCAGCATCTCTGGAGAAAAGGAATGCGTGACGTTTTAAGTCACGACCCTTCTTCAGACTGATGTCAGGTGAGAAGGAGATGCATAGATAAGAAAGAAACATAGATTTGTCTGCTCCTCTCTGTACCAGTCGTCTCGTGGACAGCGTCCGCCAATGGCAAGATTATAACAGTGCAGGAAGGATGTGACTGGGAAGGCCCCCCTCACCACCAGCCAAGCCTAACCCAGCAAATACACACAATCTTTTCAGTGTCCATCCAATGATGATCCAATTAGGCACAATGTCCGACACATCTCCAAATGCAGTATCTTTGTGGCTGAGGCTTTACTTTATGGTAAAATATCATCAATGCTTAAAATTGCAACATTTCCTTTCATCTGCTGTTACATTTCCACACTCCAACTGATCAAAGAGAGTTGAGCTCTCCTCCCCTTTCCTATTTGGAATATCTAGCGCTTGATTAACATTTTTGTTCTGTTTCAAAGTAATAATTTTCGTACCAAGGGATGAAATATAATTTCAACACTTTGAAAAGGCTGATATGTTTTAATCCAACGAGGTTTCATAACATGAAAACAATGTCAATGGAATTCAATTTTCACAACAGGTTTTCACACATCTTCCCAGCATGGCTCGTTATACATTGTAAACTAAGCCTATTGACTTCAATGTGCAATGTGTGAACAAACACATTTTACACAGTAGCGTTTCTAAAGGATTCTGAAAACACAGCTTAGACATTGGGTCCTATTTAGTTAGTTTGGTGAATATTTTAAGCCTCTGGACAAACACAAAGAACAGGGGGTCAGAAAAGAAAAGGCATGGCTAAACTATCAAAGCTCACCTTGTTCTCTCATTCTCACTCTGTCAGAGGATTCTGAAATGGAAAGGCCTCACCGAGGTTCACCGAGAAGTACTGAAGAAAGCCCAAAATCCAGACGCGAATAGAACCGAAAGATATACACCATAAACCAACAGAATGCAGAACTGAATAGTCAGCACCCAATTGGTAATGATCTCAGGTATTTATAGCAAGTGATAGATTAGGGGAGCAGATTAAAAGGCCCTTTAGTGTCCTTTGACTGCTCTTGCTGTCAGACTCCTGATTGTCATGCAGAATTCTTGCCATTACTTTCTCCAAGACAATGTTCCTTACGCAAATAAGTAATACCCCAAGGTTAGTTGAAAGAAAATACAGCAGTTAGTCGTACAATCAAATCCTTAAGTGTCACACCTTTAAAAAAAACCAATGTGACAATTAATTTATTATATGTTTTACTAAAGATCATTATTGTTGACTCGGTTGTTTTGGTTGTAGTCCAAAACCCAGCAAGAAAGAAACATTGCCACAAATAATTAATTTGTGGCCATCAGGGTGCAATGTTCTAATGAGTAATTGTGTTAGGTAGTTAACTCTGCCTATTGTGTTAAGAAGGTGCCTCAAAAGATGCCATTAAAGTGCTATTAAAGTGCTTACCTGAGTTAATGTCAGCTATTACCTTAATGGACAAGAATTGATCCAGTTAAATATCCAATTTCTGCAGTAGATCATTTTTACATGAGATAGTATTTCACAAGAGGACCAATGGTTTGCTGATCAAACTAATGGGCCTTTTCCACTTAGGCAATTCTTTATGGCGACTGTCGGCGACTTTCACAGTCATAGCAGCTCACCGTAAAAGCGACGACTGGACCCCCCCTATACCAATGTCTATGACAACCTACCACCTAGTCAGTGACGGAAATCACTATCAAAATATGGAGGGGACCGGGGGACAGGGGGGACACAATTTCTTGACTCTTTAGGCGACTTGAGGAGACTACTCATGACCATACACGTGTCACCCCACGACCAGGTGGAAACTGCCTAGTCGCTTGTAGTCACTGAAAAACTCACCTAAGTGGGTCAGGGGCATAAGGTTGCTTTGCTTGCAGTAGCAAAGGGATGTGAGTTTTCATGAGAAATTAGATAACATTTCACTATGAGATAAGATTTTACTCTTTCACCTAGATAACTTGATCTAGTCTGCAACTAGAAGTGCTGATGCCGCAGGTTATCACAGCTTATTGCAGGTAGCAAGTGTGCTATGTGAGAATTTAACGACAGATGTTTAAACAAGTCAGTATTTAACCAATTCACATGATATCACTGAGTGTCAGAATAATTATACAGCTGTTTCAAGACATATATTACTTGTACTGCTGAATCCAGATTATGTCCTGCTGTCTTGGCTCTGTACTGCTGGAAGTGTACAGAGTTATGCTTCTAGCTGACAGCATGTCAAAATCCATGAGGAAGGGCATTATCACCCTCATCAGCAAATGTAAGGGGAGAGGGAGATCCATCTCACTATTGAATGGGGATTACAAGATCCTGTCCAGGGTCATTGGCAATTGGACAGGTCTGGTTTGAGACAGGTGATCCATTCCGATCAAACCTGTGCTATATTTGTGCTGCTCAGCCGTATCATTGCCTGCACGCAGGATGGGAGTGGAGTCACTTGCCTGATCAGCTTGGATGAGGAGAGGACCTTTGGCGGGATGTTGTGCTCGTTCACGATAGATGTGCTGCCCCAAATGGGCTTTGTGAAGGGAAATAGAATAATGGATTCAACTCTTTCTTCATGGGCATCAGTCGTGCAGAGCAAATTAATTGGTGCAAATCAATAGCTTTCCCATCAAGTCTGGAGTCAGGCAATGTTGCCTTCTCTCCCGGTATTGTTTGTGCATGGCATAGAACCTTTTCCAAAGTCCCATGAGGAGTGACATGGGCATTAGATTAGTGACAATGTCAGACAATGGGGCACTCAGACCACAGCCTCCCTGTACATAAACAATGCAACCACCTTCTGCTAAGATCCAAGGTTATTCCAGAAATCGATTAACATCTGCAACCAGTTTGAACTGGCCTTGGGGGCCAGAATCAACCACATTATGAGCAAGGTCATTTTCTTTGGCCACTGTTCTACTGGTCCTCTGTTCTCTTCACCATTGTCTCTAACCACCCGAAGGTACCGGGTTCTGCTTTGGAGGAGTCAATGCTTGCCACGAAACCTAGCTGGAGCAGTTCAGCAAAGTCAAACAAAAACTGGGAACGTGAGCACCTGCTAGCTGATGTGTGAGAACCTGGTCAACAGGTAGAAGGTGATGTTGGTGTTGCTGCTGTATGTAACGCTGACGTACCTTCTAAGTCACAGCAGTCACCAAAGCCATCTTCCATTTGATCTGATGACTCAAGGTGAATCATATTTGATCGGCCACAGTGCAACAAGCACTCAGAGATCAGGGGATGAAGCGTCCCTGACATTACCCTTTGTCCTGATGGCCACCTTTATATGTGGCTGATCAAACCGTGCAGATAACCAAAGCACACAAACACTAAGTGTCATAATGTGCTGCTTTTCTATATATCCTTGGTTTTGTGACGGATATCCATCGTTTCTGTACAACATTCCACCCAGTTGGATCTTGCCACACTACTTGTCCTTCAGAGAAAGTCTCCTGCAGAAAATCACCTTTCATCACTAATCACCTTAGACCACTAATTCATCAGAAAGTGATCAGCACGGAACACCTTGCAAGCCCTTCAAACACTTGAATAGCCAGGTCCTGTGTAACAGCCTTTCAAACGCTTGAATAGCCAGGTCCTGCATAATAGCCCTTCAAACACTTGAAGGTATATAGTTCAAAGAGACTTAAATGAGTGGCATTGGTGTTTTGCTCAACTTGATATCACTGTGAAGAAACAGGTGACAGCACTATGAATGTATAGATTGGACAACACTATGAATGCGAAGGAAGTAATATACTGCTTTGTATTTCTTGTACATATTTTTGTGAATAAAATTCAATTTTGGATTAAAAATAAAAGATAGAGGGCTGAGGCTGCAGTCCTACTCAAGATCTCCTCCAACAGATCCTCCTCCTTCTAAGAGTTCATTAACTGCTGTGTTTCAATGATATCAGAGAATCCTTCATGCCTCTCATGTGCGGACGTGGCGTCAAAGGAGGAGAAGCTGAAGCAAAGAAGTGGAAGCCAAATAACCGAATGGAAATTGAAGCCGAAACGCCAAATAAGCGAAAGCGTACGAAGCCGAAACACCAACTAACCGAAAGGGTGGGACGCCTAAAAGCAAATTCACCGAAAGGCCGCTCTGCCGAAACGCCAACTCACCGAAAGGCTGCGTCGCCTATAAGCCAACTCACTGAATGGCCGCTCTGCCGAAAAGTCACATAACGGATATGACGTCGCCGTGGGGGCGGGACTTGTCAGCGATTGGTCCAGACCCCTGCTTCCATCACATCACTGGCCGGTGGAGATGGGAGGGTGGAGGTCATTTTCCAACACAAGCCATAGGTGACTGGGCACTCTGAACCCGAGCACCAAATTGTAAGCGGCTGAAGGAGCGCATCCCTCGGGACAGCCCCCACTCTCCCACGGCCGCCCTCAGCCTCGGCTCCCCCTTGAAGCCGCACTGTGATGGGCTGTGTGTCAGCATAGCCAGGTGGAGCACAGTTGTGGGACAGGCTGGTCCCTCCGCCCAGCCGGAGTCACTGACCGCGATGCACCGGCATTGGACCACAACCCCCACACCATGGTGATTCACCCCCCCCCCGACCCTGACCCACACATGGGGTGATTCACCCCCGACACCCACACCAGGTGATTCACCCCCCCCCCCCCGACCCCGACATGGGTGATTCACCCCCCGACACCCACACCATGGTGATTCCCCCCCCCGACCCTGACCCACACATGGGGTGATTCATCCCTGACACTCACACCGGGTGATTCACCCCCACCCCGGCCATGGGGACAGGTGGCTCGGGGCATTGGCAGCCATGGTAAATTTTAAAACATGGGGACACACACAAATTCCCTGGCCGATGACAAGTGTGCAAGACAACAAACAATTTTATCTCCTCCCACTCCCCCCTCCCCCCCCCCCCCCCCCCCCCCCCCCCCCCCCCCCCCCCCCCCCCCCCCCCCCCGCAACAACGTGAAGTACATTTTATTTATTTACTAGCTCCTGTCAACTTCTCAAGTTTGTGGATGACACAACCCTGATCGGACTGATCCAGGATGGGGAGGAATCTGCCTAGAGACAGGAAGTGACACAGCTGGCATCCTAGTAGAGGCTGTCGTAGAGGCTGTCCTCACCTTCTCCATCATGGTCTGGTTTGGCTCAGCCACCAAGCACGACATCCGGAGGCTGCGGCGAATCGTCCAATCCAGCTGGGAAGGTTATTGGCTGCAACCTTCCCTCCATTGACGAACTGTACACTGCAAGGGCCAGGAAGTGAGCGGGTGAGATCATCTCAAACCCCTCTCACCATGGCCACAAACTCTTTGAATCACTTCCTTCTGGAAGGCAAATCCGGACTGCCAAAGTTTCCACAGCCAGACATAAATACAACTTTTTTCCAGAAGTAATGGCTGTACTCAATATCCAAATATCTGTAGCCTTCATTTACTCTGGTATTTTATTTATTGCACATGTTTAATTGATAATGTTTTATTATTGTTTAATGTTTTATGTGTCATTCCTAACTGTCACTGTATGTCATGTTGTCACTTGTGGGCGGAGCACCAAGGCAAATTCCTTGTATGTGAATACTTGGCCAATAAGCTTATTCATATGTGCAGCTGAGTAACGTCACCGAGAATCATTGCTGCTAAACCTCTGTATTATAACTGAACAACTTACAGTGGATGTTTGTGAGGATACAAACATACAAAGTAAAGATTCATGATTGTCTGGCCAAAAGAAGAAAACAACATGCTTACTGAACCTCTGAAAGATGGGTCAAGGATTTTGTACATGAGATGATCAACATGGCTTCATATATTCCAATCTCTTTATCACTGATAAAGGTGATTGAGAAGGTTACAGGAGAAGATGAGATGGTACATTGCTTCAAGCAATTGATTCAAATAGTATTGAAAGAAAGTACTTCAGTTTGTGGACTCATACATAGAAGAGATCATACGTAGACTGGGCGATCATTTTGCTGAACGCTCTGTCTTCCTGTTTTATTATTAATGTTTAATGTGTCATTTCTAACTGTCACTATGTCATGTTGTCACGTGGGCGGAGCACCGGGGGCAAATTCCTTGTATGTGAATACTTGGCCAATAAACCTATTCATTCATTCTACATGACTTGCCTCAAACACCCCCCCCCCCCCCCATCACCCACTCTGCCCCCACCTCTCCTGACGTTCTTGACAATGATTTTCAAATGGTCGTCTGGAAGTTTAGCGGTTCATTCCTTCCCTTTTAAGTTACTAACCCATGACAGCCTTAGTAACAACTGTGGTGTGTGGTCATGGAGGGTTACTTGAAAAGCTCGATCCCTAGGGTGATTGCTGCAGAGAACTGTGCCAGTAGTTGTGCAAAATTGTCTCAAATTCCTCAGGGAGCAGGTACAAGGTATTGCAGATGCTGGAATCTTGAGAAAAATACACAATGTGCAGGGGTAACTCAGCAAGTCAGGCAGCATCTGGAGTACATGGATACAGACTTTAGTGTCTGAAGATGGGTCACCCAAAACCTCACTTATCCCTGTTCTCCAGAGATGTTGTTAGACCCACTCAGTTAATCCACCACGTGTTTTTTGGATCAGGGTCTATGTTATTTCCCTTGCTAAGATGAGATGTACTGTTGCACTAGCTATGTGATTTTAAACTGTAATGTTAAAATGCTCACAATCTTTGTTGGAGGGAATTTTGTATTTAACATGGACCCCAAATCTTACTTCCACATGGGGCACAGTTACCCTCTTAATAGCTCTGATAGAAACAAATACAAAGAATATCTGGTAGAGCAGTGGTGAGTTTGTCAAACAATCGGTTGGTTCAAAGTGGCACAACAGCATAGCAGTAGAGCTACTGTCTTACAGTGCCAGGGACCCAGGTTTGGTCCTGTCTATAGGGCTTGTCTGACAGAGTTTGTACGTTCTCCAAGTGACTTGCGTGGATTTTCTCAGAGATCTCCGGTTTCCTCCCACACTCCAAAGACAAACAGGTTTGTAGGTTAATTGGCTTGGTGTAAATGTAAAATTGTCCATAGTATGTGTTAATGTGCGGGGATTGCTGGTCGGCGCAGACTCGGTGAGCTGAAGACACCGTTTCCGCACTGTATCTCTAATTTAAACTAAACTAAAATAAACTGAATTAAACTAAACTAACCTTAGGAAAGTCTGAGAGAACCCAAGATTCAAAGATTCACAGCACCCGCAGCAATTTTATATTCTCAAGACACATTGGTCACATGTGGAATTTTCACCTTTGAAACAATTCACCACTGATCAATGTCTCTGTAGCCTTTCATCTTTGTTTTTTTCCCCCAAAGTTATCTTAAACCTTCTGTTTCTTTTTACTTGTGGATTTTACACCTTTGAAACAATTCAATATTGATCAATGTTCAACCTTCCTGTTTCCTGTTGCTAAAAAAATCTATCCTTCCATTTATCTAACGAATGGATGCATTAAAGGACTCCTCTATTTCCTGTTACCTGTGGATTTTACACTCTATAAATCTAATTGTCACCTCTCCTAACATCTTTAAGTTCCGTTCACTATGTTGCCGTCTTTTCCCATCATACTTTCCCAGTACATATGCTTTTGGGGTAAATATATTACAGACTACTCACCTTTCTTATAATTTTTGGAATTTCTTACATCTCAGTAACCAGATATGTTTAGACAACCTCACTTCTGCTCTGCATGTGAATATAGTCAACTTGAGGGCTAGTATCGCCTCCTTATTGTATGGTGTGGGGATGCTTCCCCTCCACTGTTCTCTCCCATTTTAACATTTATTCTGAAAGGGAAATAATGGCGCTAATTGTCCTTGTACATGTGATGCTTTACATAGATAAACAACTCCATCTGAAATGTGATTGTGCCTGCGAAAATGCAATATTTATATATTTGTCAATGCCAATGTATAATCTGATGGTTTATGCAATATATTGAGTTTTTTAAAATATTCAACAATACAGCTGTCTGCTTATGAGATGGAACATTTCTTTGCTTAGAGAATGCCCGCATTCTCCAGTAGACCTTTTTTTCTTGGCAGCACTATGGCGCAGCAGTAAGTTGCTGCCTTACAGCACTTGCAGCGCCGGAGACCCGGGTTCAATCCCGACTACGGAGTTTGTACGTTCTCCCCATGACCGCGTGGGTTTTCTCAGAGATCTTCGGTTTCCTCCCATACTCCAAAGACGTACATGTCTGTAGGTTAATTGGCTTGGTGTATGTGTAAATAACGTTGCATCAAGTCTCAAATTCTTTCAAATGTGAACAATTCAAAATTTCCTCAAATTCCTTGTAACATTAAATCCAGATACAAGGATGAGGCTTTTGGAATTATATTCCATTTTCCCCATATACCCTATACCCTCTCAATTGAACATAGTCCTTCTTATCCTGTACCCAAAAAGGCAAGGATTACTTGTCTTAATGACTACAGGCCTGTCGCACTGACCTCTGTAGTCATGAAGACACTCGAAAGGCTTGTGCTGGCCAAGCTGAAAAATATCACAAATGCCCTGCTGGACCCTCGGCAGTTTGCATATCGAGCCAATAGATCTGTGGATGATGCAGTCAACCTGCGCCTGCACTTCATCTTACAGCACCTAGACCGCCAGGGGACCTATGCGATGATCCTGTTTGTTGATTTTAGCTCTGCATTCAACACCATTGTGCCAGAGCTACTACACTCCAAACTTTCTGAGTTGACTGTGCCTGAACCCCTCCGTCAGTGGATCACCAACTTCCTGACAGACAGGAAGCAGCATGTGAGGCTGGGGAAGCACATCTCGGCCCTGCAAACGCTCAGCATAGGAGCACCGCAAGGCTGCATACTCTCTCCTCTCCTCTACTCTCTCTACACCACTCTGCACCTCCACAGACACCTCTGTCAAGCTTCTCAGGTTTGTGGACGACACAACCCTGATTGGACTGATCCAGGATGGGGAGGAATCTGCCTACAGACAGGAAGTGTCACAGCTGGCGTCCTGATGCCGTAGCAACAACCTAAAGCTCAATGCTCTTAAGACAGTGGAATTGATTGTAGACTTTAGGAGAGCTTTCCCTCCACTCACCCCACTCACCATCAACAACACCACAGTCACATCTGTGGAGTCTTTTAAGTTCCTGGGAACCATCATCTCCAAGGACCTTAAGTGGGGGGCTACCATTGACTCCACAGTCAAAAAGGGACAACAGAGGATGTACTTCCTGCAGCAGCTGAGGAAGCACAATCTGCCACAGGCAATGATGGTCCAATTCTACACGGCCATCGTAGAGTCTGTCCTCACCTTCTCCATCATGGCCTGGTTTGGCTCAGCCACCAAGCACGACACCTGGAGGCTGCAGTGAATTGTCCGATCAGCTCAGAAGATTATTGGCTGCAACCTTCCCTGCATTGATGAACTGTACACTGCAAGGGCCAGGAAGCGAGTGGGCAAGATCATCTCTGACCCCTCTCACCCTGGCTACAAACTCTTTGAATCACTTCCCTCTGGAAAGTGACTCCGGATTGTCAAAGCTGCCACAGCCATACTTATAAACAGTTTTTATCCACGAGTAGTTGCTCTACTCAACACCCAAAAATCTGTAGCATCCCTTTGAACTGGTATTTTGTTGGTTCACATACTTGGTCAATGGTGTTTTATCATTAATGTCTTATTATTATTAATGTTTAGTGTTTTCTGAGTCATTCGTAACTGTCACTATGTCATGTTGTTACTTGTGGGAGGACCACCAAGGTAAATTCCTTGTATGTGAACACTTGGCCAATAAACTTACTTAATCCAGAATCTTTAGTGCCATGATAAAGAACATCAGCTTCTAATCCAACATCTTTGATTGCCTGTCAGAAATGTCCTCAGCCTCGGCAAGAGCCACGTAAAGTATTGCATGTATATTCGTGCTAATCAACACATCAAGCAAGCAGATGCCCATTTTGCCACCTGCTTAAATGATGAAATGGGACTTAATTTCAAAGCAAGGTGACCAATAATCTGGGGATAATGACTGACATAATTCAAAGTTGATGAAATGGACTGGAATGTTAAAATGTCTAACACTATAAACACAGAGATGCTCTTATAATGTTCACACTTGCTTCAATTTTTTTTTAAAATCTCCCCGATGAAACTGAACAATATAATATATAAGAAGAATCCAATCATTCACAGTATGATGTGAATTTGGAAACAAATAAAATTAACTTTAAAATCAAGAAACTTATCGCTCCTTTCTCCAATAGCTAATAACCCCTCATTCAAACCATCTATTATTGATAAAACGTTTATCCATTGGGAAAGAATAGGAATTAGAATGATGGGAGATATGTATGAAATGGGAATTTTTTAATCATTCCAACAATTACAACTAAAATATAATTTGAAAAGTAATCAATACTTTAAATATCTTCAAATTCAAGATTATTTAAAAAAATATATACATGAATATCAAACTTTAACCCCAGATTTATTAGAGGAAGGAATGAACAGAAAGGCAGAATCAAGCAATTTAATATCATATCTATATAATATAATTCTAAATATAGAAACACCAACGACAGAAGCAATTAGAAGGGACAGAGAACAAGAGTTATTGATAAAAATTCCGAACGACAGATGGGAAAAAAATTATTATATGTACATAAATGTTTGATTAATGTAAGATATAACCTAATTCAATTTAAAATTTTACATAGATTATATTACTCGAAAACTAGACTGAATAAAATATTTCCAAATGTTTCCCCCATCTGTGATAAATGTCTAACTCAAAATGTCACTGTAGCACATTCCTTTGTCTCTTGTAAAAAACTGCATAAATTTTGGAATTAAATTTTTGGAACTTTTACTAAACTATTTAACACAAAATTGAACCCCTATACAGAACTGATTATCCTTGGATCAATGGAAGAGGGAAATAAATTAACTATATTTCAAGAAGCTCTTCTTAGTCACAGTTTAATAACAGCAAAAAAACTTATACTTAAATTCTGGAAAAACGTAACCACGCCAACGTTCAAAATGTGGATTTCAAATATGTCGGAAACGCTACATCTTGAAGAAATTAGATTCCTCCTACTAGGCAAAGTAGACCAATTCTTAAAGACTTGGTCTCCTTTTATCAACTTTTTGCAAGCATATGGTGCAACATAACACAACCTTTGAAACTAAATGGTTCAGAACCGGGTGACGGATGGGCAAAAATATGAAACAGTATATCTCTCCTAATTTCTCTTTTCTCTACTTTCTCTCTTTTTCTCAATCTTTTTAGCTTTTCATCTCTGCTGTTTATTTATCTCACTATATGATTTTACTCGCTTGTCTATCTATTTCAACACCCGTTATTGCTTCATTTCCATTCTGGTAAATTCTTGTAACCTCTCAATGGCCACCACATCCTTTCTCTAATAGGTTGAACAGGGGTTCCACCAGGTGCTCCGGTTTCCTCTCCTCAGAAAGACCTCCAAATAAATAATACCTATCCTGAAATAGATTGACAGAAATTGTTTGCAGTACTCCAGATGTGGTCTCACCAGTGCCTTGTACAGTTACATTAAGATTTGTCTATTTGTATACTTCAACCCTCCCCTCACCCAACTGAAAGAAAGGTCGATTTTCTTTTTTAGCTTTAGAGATAGTGCGGAAACAGGCCCTTCGGCCCACCGAGTCCACACCGACAAGGGAATCCTGCACATTAACACCATCCTACACACACTGGGGACAATTTATATTTATACCAAGCCAATTAATCTGCAAACCTGTCGTCTTTGGAGTGTGGGAAGAAACTGAAGATATCAGAGAAAACCTACGCAGTCACGGGGAGAACGTACAAATTCCATACAGACAACACCGTAGTCAGGATCGAACCTGGGTCTCTGGTTCTATAAGCATTGTATGGCAGCAACTCTACTGTATCCGCTTCTTCCACTAAATCATAAACATTAATGTTCGCAGGACTGATTCTTTTTGTGCCTCACTGGTCACAGGATATCAACTTGAAATGTCCCCCCCCCCCCCCCCCCCCCCCCCCCCCCCCCCCCCCCCCCCCTCCCTTTCCTCCATCTCACGTTGTTTGTTGCTGCTGTTTCTTACCTGTGAGCCAATCTTCTGTCAATACCAAAATGTTGCTTCAAACACCAAGGGCTCTTATCTTGCGACTAAACCATTTCTGAGATCGAATGTCTTATGGGAGTTCCTATTCAATACATCTACTGGCTCCCCTCCATCCGCCTTCTTGGAGACTTACTCAATAAGAATTCTAATAAATTTCCCAGAAACAAGTTCTCATAATGAAACCATTTTTTTTTAACTCTACTGATTTAGATTATGATTTTCCAAATGTTTTCCCAGTACTTCCTTAGTAATTGTTTCTAAAATTACAATGGATGCTAGGCAAATTGCCCAATAGTATCCCACCTTTTGGTTCCCTTCCCTTTTTGAACCTTCAGATTGAAGTTTTCCCATCCCAATCTGGAACTTCTCAAATATCTCATGACTTTTGGATGTTTATAAACAATTATCTTACAAACCATCATCTTACATAGAAGAGTACAACATAGGAACACACCCTCGGCCCACAATGTCCGTGCTGAACATGATACCAACTTAAATTAATCTCCCTTGCCTCCTCTTCAGCCATATCTGTCCATTCCTTCTGTATCCACGCACTTTTCTCAAAGCCTCTTAAAGGGCCCTTTCATATTTAACTCCACCCCAGGCAACACCTTCCTGGCACCCACCGCCATCTGTGTACAAAATGGGCCCTGTATAACTCATTTCAACTTTGCCCTTTTCACCTTGAAATAATGCCCGTTAGTATTTGTCATCTCCATCCTAGGATAAAGGTTCTCGCTGTCTATCCTATCTATGCCTCTCATAATTCTTTCTACTGGATAACTATTTTTAGGATTCTAGGATACAAACTTTCAGGCTAAGGTTACATATTAGGTTTAACCCTATTAATGTGTCTAATACTAGTTCACTAATTCAAATTCATATTACGACCAATTATTTTGCCTAATACCAGTTTAGTGGATCTGACGCAGATCTTTCTCACCTAGAGATGGAGAGCATCTGGAGTGCACTGCCAAAGAGAGTGATGGAAGCAGAGTCACAGACACCATTTAAAAGGTGTCTGGATAACTTGATTTAAAAGATGTCTGGATTGACCAGTGCCAGGAGTCCTAATTTTTTCAATCAAGAATGGGCAACACGGTGGCACAGCGGTAGAGCTACTGCCTTACAGCGCCAGAGACCCTGGTTCAATCCTGACTAAGGGGGCTGTCTGTACAGAGTTTGAATGTTCTCCCCCTGATCTGCGTGGCTTTTCTCTGAGATCTTCGGTTTCCTCCCACATTGCAAAGACGTACAGTTTGTAGATTAATTAGCTTGATATAAATGTAAATTGTCCCTAGTGTGTGTAGGAGAGTGTTAATGTGCAGGGATTACTTATCGGTGTGGGCTGAAGGGCCTGTTTCCACGCTGCATCTCTAAACTAAACTAAAACAAGTGCTTAAAGATGAGATTAATATTAGAGGCTGGCATGCATATGGTGGGCCGAATGGACTGTTTCCATGTTGCCTGCCTCGATTGCTTGAAATTTGCAGCTTATTTTTATCCATTTTAGTTCAAAATATTGGGTGATTTTAACTTGATTTGCCACGGAAATGCAGTTATTCAAGTCAGGTCCTTTTATCATTAATTATGTACCATTACTGAGGAAATGGTTGATTACTAAATCATATGTACCAATAGAACTCTTTTCCACTGTAAGTAGAACTGAAGTCACAGGAAAATATACAGCGCTGCAGGCAAGCCATCAACTACTGCCCATTTCCAGCTACCACATAGAAAGAAAATCAGTACCATCAACAACATATTACTGGTAAGCACGTCCTTTAAAATATATTTATGACTGTCATAAATGTTATTTCTTGATCAAATTTTAGTGTGCACAAGATAGCTAAACAAAATTCTATATATATTTTAATAGGATGTATCAGGACTATAAAATTTTATTGATCCATTTGCAGCACAGCATGGAATGCAGCGCACTGATTATACACCATGCAGTAAAAACAATTCTGGAGTTTTACTGTCTGGGGATGATCTTAAATATTGATGGACGGAACATTTGGTTTGATTTTAATCGCCAGTGTTTGCCTTGTGTACTGTGGTTTTCAGTTCCAGATAACTGAAGTTTGAAATGTTCACTGTGGTAGGTACTAAAGTCCATAATGATGAAACTTGCACTCACAATCTGGCTTGAATAAATTCCAGCTTCAGCAAGTTGCTCATATCTTGTCATGAGTGAATATCTGAAACTAACTTTTACTTTGGAGTCATGTGAGTGACTATGTGAAGAAGCCCCGCCAGGTGCATATGCGCGTCATTACGTCCGCGCATGTCGCACTGAACGGGCTGGGGGGCACAGCTCCACCTGCGGGTAAGTAGGAACTTCTAAGGTAAGTGTTTTAAAAACTTTACTTAGAAGGATTTCCACTCCGTAAAGCTGGCTCAAGCAGTCAGTAGGAGTGGGGAGTTGGAGCTGTCACTTCCGAAGATCCGTCTTAATGTAGGTCCAGGGATTCACCAATTTGAGCGGGTCGGGAGATAAGCATGGCAACGCCGGTTCCGATGCCGGGTGCCGTTTTACCGGCAGCAGTTCAAATAGCGCGCTAATTTTCCCCACTAGCTCCATTGACAAAAGGCAGGCCAACTGGAATTTGCTTCAGAATGAGCCTGGTCCATCTGTTCATTTCCAAGGGTGCTAGCAGACTGAGGCTGCTCCTAGCCATGAAAAGGCAAATATAAAGTCACAGACCTGGGTTCTCTGACAACAATGGTGACTCTTACCTGATCATACAAGACTGTGGGGGAGGTTGGGAACATGCAGCTGATGCTCCAACCTTCATTGCATAAGAGTCCAAGGGCCAGTAATGTCCAAGAGGGCCATACCAAGACCAACATATGGAGGGTCCATATATTGGGGTTCCTTTCAGCGCCTTGTTTAGGACTGGAGGATGCCTCCCTATTATATGATTTGGGAGAAGTGGGCAGATTGCAGCTGACCCTGATGCTGGTGCCCCTGCTTATGTGCAAACACCAGCGCGCACAAGAGCCACGCTCCGGGTGTCTCGGAAATGGCACCGAGTTGCTATTCCGGAGGGGACTGGTGAGTCAATGGAACAATCCCTTGCCAGCAGTATCAATTATGTAGTTTCTCACCAGCTCCAGCAAGATATGATGCAAGTGACTGCAAACAAATATGAGACACCTGTTTAATGTGCATTACTGAAAGTGCCTATGGTGACCCAGGTTCTGGGCACCCATGAGTCCTTCTTTGACGGGACAGGAGGTTCGGTGTTAACACGTCCTCCAACTGGTGGCTGCAGCAATTACTGCATTTGGCACTATGGTCCAAGGGACAATCATTCCTCAAACTCACAACAGATATGTTGGGTATTTTATGCAATGCATTTTTCAGGAAATTGCATCAGGGAATATTGCCATCAGGCCAACACTAAACCAAAAATTTGCTGCTCTATGTAGGGCGACTAATGTACAAATGCCTGAAATATTGTTTGGAATGGACCTTGTCATGAAAATTTGTGAAATTCATGATGAGGCCAAAGCAATTGGCGTAATGTAGTCAAGCATTTTGAGGCCACCTATTCGCAACCCTGGGTTAATACTGAAGGTCAGATCCAGGTGCTGGGCTCAGCAGGGGCAGGCCAGTGGGGCAACGAGGGTACCCACCGAGACAGACCGGCTACAATCCCAATATGAGCAGACAACAGTTTACAGTTCAACTGTAGAGGTACAGGGACTTTTCTTAACAATAAAATTCTGGTGGCCAATCTCCTATTGGAGGTTGATTACAAATGTTTTCTAATGGATGGTGCTGTATAATGTATGTAATGTTTATACTAAATACTGTCTCACTTCTCCCATTGAGTTTATCTCAGGGATAGATCCACCTCAACGGCAGAAGCCTAATAAAATGTGGGTGTTTTCTGCTCAAGAGCCTGAACAGATAGATAATGGTGATTGATAAAGCCATTAATCATCCTCCACAATTGTGTCTAATATTTTCCCAGATCTCAAAAAGATGGGTGTTATAGAGTAATTCACGTCCTCAATCACTTAAATTCGTTACTGCTAAACACCTGCTATCACAGGGCTGTTATGTGGCAACTATTGGTTTGCAAGATGTGTATTATTCACTGCCAATTCATACTCATTATCGCAGGTACTTGAAATTTAGTTGGATGGCACAGCTGTGGCTATACAAAGCATTGACTCCTGGATTAAGTTCAGCACCCAGGCTATTTATTAATTTGTTAAAACCTGTGCTGGTGCTATTCAGCCCATCATCACATTGTAATTGCTTATTTACCTGATATCTTAATTATCAGCAACACTGATGAGTCAGTTGAAGAATCGGTGCTTGAGTCATTAATGGTTGCTCCATCCAACTAATTCCAAGTTACAGCCAACCCAAAATATTGAGTATTTGGGGTTTCTTATTAATTCCGTTGCTATAACAGTAACATTACCAACAGCCAAGGTTGTCGATGATGATGATGTCTGTACTTGCCTCCCACAAAAATTTATCCCTCCATCCGTGAAGACGCAAAGGTCATTGGTAAATGGGGAGCAGGTTCCTGCAGTACATTTGGGCCTTTGCATTATCAACATTTGCAGAGAGCATGAGAACCAGCACTAACATCGAATGCAGGCCATTTTCATTGGGTTATTCAGTTACCAACCACAGCTCTCGCAGAATTGCAGTGGTGCATTGTTAATGTTAATCTAGCTACCAATAACATTTTGGGTACTAGACTCTTCCCTAATCTTCCAGACTGATGTCAGCGCTCTCGGATGGGGGGCTATGGACACCGAGTCTAGCTGTGGGGGTAGCTGGCATGAACACGAAGGGTTGATTCGCCACACACACAGGATAAATTATTTTGCATTATTGGGGGCATTTTATGGGTAAAGGCATATTGCTCCTCAATGAAGGATTTACATATTCAACTCCAGATTGATAACACCACAGCAGTGGCTTATATTAATCATATGGGAGGAGCACGATCAGTATCATGTGTTAACTGGGTACCGTCATGTGGCATTGGTGTATGTCAAGGCATATCTGTGTTTCAGCCATTTATTCACCACCTATAGCTAATGTGGTGGCTGACCATAGGTCACGTACATTTCATGCCAATATAGAGTGGATGTTGAATTCTAAACTTTGTCACACAATTGTCACTCGATTTGGGTTGCCAGCCATTGATCTGTTCCACCCAGATTACATCACCAGTTGCCTAAATATGTTTCATGGGAGCCAGATCCAGGTACAGTTGCTGTGGATGCAGTCTCGTTACATTGGGGGCACCAAACAATTTATGCAATTCCTCCATTTTTTCATCCTGAACTGTCTCACCACAATAGAGCGAGACTCCGCCACAGGCGTTTTGGTGGTCCCGGATTGGCCAACACAACCATGGTTCCCCTTGGTGTTTTCAATGATGGTTCAGTCATTCATGATGATTCCCAGCTGCAGTAATTTCTTGGTGCATCCGGTTACATGAGAAAGTCACCCTTTACATGACCGTATTTATTGTTGGTCTGCAGGTTCTGACCAGACATTTTCAAGGACTTGGATTGTCGAACAGGGCCATGGTGGTTTTCACTGCAGGCTGGCGAAATAGCACTCAAAAAACAAGTATGGTTCACATAAAGAAATGGGAACTGTTTCTGTGGCATCAAGGTGACGTTTAAAGCCTATCTTGTTGACCAAATGTTATATTTAGTTACGCCATATAACTTAAGCCAATATATTAAGGTAGCAAGGAGTCTCAGAGGTTCTGAGACCGGACTGCTCATTAGTCACAAAAAGATATATAAAAGAGTGTCAGCACAAACTATTTCTACATGGTTGAAACAGGTTCTCAATTATGTTGGAGTCGACATTCCTGTCTTTAACTCTCATTCCACCAGGGCGGCATCGATCTCCGCGGCGAAGGCTCAGGACGTGCCGCTAGACCAAATCTTCGAGGCCGCAGGATGGTCTCGAGAAGCAACATTTTCTCAATTTTCTGACAAACCTGTACAGACCGTGCCACGGTTTGGGCATACTGTTTTGGGTCACATTTAATTCATTTGCTTTGTTTTCTATCATTGTTTGTAATTTTCCCTGAGACAGAGGGGTTATTCCTGTGTTTATTATTGTTAACAATAGTTATTGAATAATTCGAAGCAATGTTCAATATATTATTTATTCCCTACTGTGTCAACCGAAGCAGATTGTCATATGGTGTGCATCTACTGCATGAAAATACAGAGCTTTGAAATCTTCACGTTGCCACTCACGTGACTCTGAAGTAAAATAGTAAGATTAAACGAGAACTTACCAGTTCGAAGTTTGATCCTTCTTTTATGAGTAGTGACGTTGAGGGATTACATGCCCTCCGCTCCAACCCTCATAATCTAAGAGATCATCTGGTAGTGCTAGTCTTCTACGAGCCTTACTATGTTACTTTGGCTATTTGTTTTCTGTGTTTTCACGCCGTTGCTTTGAAGTATGACGCACATGCGCCTGGCGGGGCTTCTTCACGTAATCCCTCAACGTCACTCCTCATAAAATAAGGATTGGTAAGTTCTTCCTTCGAACTGGTAAGTTCTCGTTTAATCTTACTATTATTGTGTACTGCCATATTACAGCTGCCAAAATGTTCTTCTCGGTTGAGGAGTACTTTCCTCTTTTGATAACAAGATCCTTGGCCAAATTTCTGTCCTCTCAGTTGCCTGCTGTTCACATCTTTCATATTAGACTTCCCGTTATTTCCGCTGCTTCCAACGTGAGCTCGCAATTAGATATATCTCCCTTTCCAGCACCTTCATGGGGAGAAGGCAGGAGAATGGGATTATGAGGGAGAGATAGATCAGCCACGATTGAATAGCGAAGTAGACTTGATGAGTCGAATGGCCGCATTCTGCTCCTATCATGTATGACCTTATGACCTTATTTTGTTGCTTTTTTCAAGATTTCAGCATTAGCAGTTCCTTGTGTCTCCAAATCTCCTTTTTACTTCCCTTCCTTGCATCCCAAAGAGATCAATTGTTCATTAACTCTAGGAGCCACTCTCCCATCATCTCACTGCCTTCCTGCAGTATTTCCCATCCAAGCAGTAATTGTGACTCATGTATTATAATTTACACAATCAGTCTTGGTCTTAATCACTATTTAATACCTATTTACATGGATGAGATTTACTTCTCATGGTACAGTTTCTGCCATGAAGGAAGACCAAATTCATAAGCTTGAACAATGGCGGAGAGTAAAACTGCTAGTAAATAACATTGTTTGAATGACAGAAATAGTGCCGATTTTTCAATGGTATAGCTTGAATGCTCATAGACAAACAAATGTTACTTTGGAGTCACGTGAGTGATTCCATGAAGAAGCCCGCCAGTCTGCATGCATGTCATTATGTCTGACGCATGTTGCGACGACGGGCTGGCAGGCGTATAGCTCCACCAGCGGTAAGTTTTAAAAACCCTCAGGTAAGTGTCTAAAACTTAGTTGAGGTCGTTTTCTTGGGGCGGTAATTCTTGTTACAGGAGCAAGTACGAACCACTAGAGAAAATGACTACGGTGAAGTCGAGGTGGGCCGCCGGGAGAGCAGCTACGGAAGACCGCAGGAGTGCGGGTAGCAGGTGGCCGTCTATCACACCTTCAGAGTCGCTGGCGGCACGGCCAGTGACTTCAGACTTGGTGCCGCTGGAAAGCACCATGGCCACTCCGATGGGACGGAAATCCACCAAGAAGTCTGTAAGGCCTGTTGACTCGGACGAATCGGGCCAAGAGGGTTCCCCTCCCACAATGGATAACATCTTTGGACTTTTGTCCAGTATGGAGCTCCTGATGGAGAGGATGCTCCATCATGATATGCTCCAACAGGAGGAGTTATATCACCGCGGGTCTCTTTGGGGGCCTGTGGCAGCGGCACCTGTTTCAGGGCTGCATAATGTCTCCCTCTGGAGGAGGAGAGCATTTGGGGTCAGTTTTGTTCTGACTCCGTGTTCGGAGGTATAGCCAGGGAGCATACCTCAAGGCATGAAGAGCACGAACCAGAGGTGCCAAGCCTGGCATCAAAATTTGCAATCTCGAGCGAAACTGGGGAACTGCTGAAGGAAGACTTGGCCATGACTATAAATTACATAGCCTCACTCCAGCTACAAGACCACTCAATGGAAGAAACTTCCAAAAAATATGAGACACCCGCTAATTGTGACTCGCTCAAGGTGCCGACTGTCAACCACGCCATCTGGGGTCACATGGGTGTAGGTATCAGAGCCCAGAAAGTGAGGCTCCAGAAGATACTGAAGCTGCTCGCCTCAGGCATCACAGCTTTCGCCAGGTCGGTGGATGGAGGGCCCCTGTCTGAGGTGCAGCAGGATGCTCTGGCCCTAATGTGCAATGCACATTTTGAAATAAACTGCCTAAGAAAGAGTGCCGTCCGTCCTACTCTGAACCCCAAGTTTGCGGCACTGTGCAAATTTAGCAATGTGCAACTGCCGAATCTGCTGTTCGGTGAGGACCTATCAAAACGGGTCAGGGAGCTGGATGACGAGGCAAAAACGGTCGGCCTCATAAAAGCCCAGCCGACTAGCAAGACTCCACCGGCGGCAGCACCCCTACAAACGGTTCGCTAAAACTGGTTCAGGCCAAGGTCCAAGCCGGCCCATGCCACACATGCGCAATTTTCCAATATTCTTCCCCCCCAAAACACGAGGGCAGAAATATCCACTGGCAACCATGGAGATAGGTGGATCTGGTTCTTTACGGAACATATCATGTATGGATCAGTTACAAGTTGGTGGGAGATTACACTTGTTTTTCAATGAATGGTTTTGGATAACATCAGATTTGTTTATACTGCACAGTATACAAGGGTTCCAAATCAAATTCATTTCCAATTTGCGTTAACCCATTCAGCATACACCAAGCCGGACATTGGGTTTTTCACAACAAGAGTTTTTCGCTATATTTAAGAGGGAGTTAGATGTGGCCCTTGTGGCTAACGGGATCAGGGGGTATGGAGAGAAGGCAGCAACAGGATACTGAGGTTAATGATCAGCCATGATCATATTGAATGACGGTGCAGGCTTGAAGGGCCAAATGGCCTACTCCTGCACCTATTTTCTATGTTTCTACGTACAAGCAGAAATTGAAACGTAAAGAAGGGGTAGTTGAGAAGTCGTTTCATCAATCTCACCAATTTGTGTCTAATATATTTCCTGGGCAAAAGAAGGATGGTGAATGTCGAATCATCCTTGATTTAACTCGACTTAACTCCTGCAGCATAAACATTTCAAAATGGAAAATTTTGTTACTGCTAACAACTGGTTTCCAAGGGATGTTATATGGCATGCATAGATCTTAAAGATGCATACTATTCAGTACCCATTCATTGCGATCACCGGAGATATTTGAAGTTTAGCTGGATGAGCAACTATGGCAGTTTGAAGCATTGCCTAATGGGTTAACTTCGGCCCTTAGATTATTTACAAAATTGTTAAAACCGGTGTTGGTGCTACTCCTGGCAGAATCATATTGTAATGGCTTATTTGTATGATATCCTTATCATAGGCAAAACTCGGAAATCAGCTGAATCATCTGTTTCAGCTACAAAACTCATGTTTGACAGATTGGGATTTCTCATCCATCCAGTTAAATCCAAATTGATACCAACTAGAGTTATTGATTATTTGGAATTCGCCATTGACTCAACTCACATGTCTGTGACTGCCTAGGGACAAGAGATTAGAGTTAATCAAAGCCTGTAATGATCTCGTTGTTAAACAATGGCCTTCTATTAGACAAGCAGCTAGTATAATTGGCAATAGTGGCTGCTTTTCTAGCTGCACAGTTTGGGCCTTTACATTATCAAAATTTACAACGTGCAAAGGAGCAGGCACTTAAAATACATGCAGGTCACTTCAATAGACCCATGTGATTAACAGCTGAAGCCATTGTTGAGTTATAGTGGTGGATAGCGAATATTTGGCATTGCTCCTGTAAAATTCTGATTGAGAAACCTTCAGTTATTTTACAAACGGATGTTAATGCTCTAGGGTGGGGAGCTACTAATTCCATCTCTTGCTGCGGTGGCAGATGGAATATGCATGAGGCATATTACTGGGTATTAACTATTTAGAGCTGTTGGGAGCACTCTATGGCCTAAAGGCTTATTGTACTAGTGTGCATGACTTACATGTTCAGCTTCAGATTGACAACACTACAGCAGTAGCAGACGTCAATCACATGGGTGGAATCAAGTCGGTATCCTGTGATAAATTGGCTAATCTTATTTGGCACTGCTTTATTACAAGAAACATCTGGGTTTCAGCTATCTATTTACCGGGTAGATTCAACATGGTGGTGGACACCAGGTCACGAAAATTCAATGACAACACAGAATGGATGTTGAATCATGAAATATTTAATGACGTTGTTGCTCGGTATGGTGTACCAGATATCGATTTGTTTGCATCCAGACTAAATCACCAGTTACCAAAGTATGTTTCATGGGATAGAGCTTTGAGTTAAACATACACAATTATAGTGAAATACACCCAACTAACAGCTGAGGTCAATTCAATAGCAAGGATGTCCTTCCTCAAATTTGGGGACCAAAACTGCACACAATACTCCAGGTGTGGTCTCACTAGGGCCCTATACAACTGCAGAAGGACCTCTTTGCTCCTATACTCAACTCATCTTGTTATGAAGGCCAACATGCCATTCGCTTTCTTCACTGCCTGCTGAACCTGCATGCTTACTTTCATTGACTGATGAACAAGGATCCCCCAGATCCCGTTGTACTTCCCCTTTACCCAACTTGACACCATTTAGATAATAATCTGACAGGAGCATAGGAGACAGGAGCTGTGGGTGTTGATAGTCTTTGTTGAACATGACAAGCAGTTGATCTTGAATAATCTCTCTCAGTAGAATCTTGGATAAATTGCACTGAACTCAACGATGCTGGAAAAATCGATTGTGGAAAAAAATGCTGGTGTGAGTTTCTGCAGCATTCTTTTCTACCTCTGATACCTGGAAGGTGATTTGGCTGTACTGCATCCTGCGCAAAGCCGCCGACATGGCTGTGCACCTTCTGTGTCTGGGCTTCACTGTCGGGATCGGGGTTGTCAGTAGGCTGGGGACGAGTGAGTGTGATATTTGAGCTCAGTGCTCCGGGTCGCGTCCTCGAAGGGGCGGGATCGATGTGAACATGTGATTTGATGCCTTCCATCCAGGACAGGATCCATGTGTACATGTGATAGATGTGGCCCGCCATCCGCTCACAGATATGCGTCCTGGCCCCTTGGCAGAAAAGATTGCCGACCCTTGTTCTAGATCAAGGACCGAATCTCATGTGTTTTAACAGATGCTATCTATGTAACTCCTGATTCAACTTCACATTCAATGTCTAACACCCAACTAGATCCTGGATAGATTTTGAATTGAATTGACCTCAGCTGTTAGTTGGGTGTATTGCACTATAATTGTGTATGTTTAACTCAAAGCTCTATCCTTGTTACCTACCTTAACTGAACGGGAGGTTTAGGTTTATTATTGTCACGTGCACCGAGGTACAGTGAAAATCTTTCTTTTGCATGCTGTCCAGTCAAATCAGATAAAATCGTACATAAATACATTCAAGCTAAATTCAACTTTGGTAGATAGATCACTAATAAAATGATGAGTGGAGAATATGGTTCTCAGCAATTGTGTCACACTTGTCCTAGAGACAAAGTCCAATGTCCGCAACAGGGTTGAGTTGAATCAGACAATACCCTAGCTCACGGAAGAACTGTTTAAAAACATAATAACACTGTTAACAGGTGTGCACTTTCAAGCTTTTGTGTCTTCTGACCGACGGGAGCGGGGAGAAGGAGGAATGACCAGTGTGAAACAAGTATTTGATTATGTTTGTTTTTTTCTGAGGCATCGTTAAAATAGGACGGCAATAATAGTGTTGCTATTAGGATTGGAAACAGACTAAATGTTCAAAGGCACTCTGTAGCAACATGATTAAACTATATTTGTCATATGTTGATCAGCGATATGGAGTGCAAACAGACCCTTCAGCCTGAGTCTGCGCCGACCAGTGGTCACCCTTTACATTGAAACTATTCATTAGGTACAACTTACAATTTACAGAAGCTAATTAACCTACAAACCTGTATGTTTTTGGAGTGTGGGAGGAAACCGGAGCACCCGGAGAAAACCCATGCAGTCACAAGGAATACATACAAACACCCGCAGTCAGGATCGAACTCAGGTCTCTGGCACTGTAAAACTGCAACTCTACCACCACGCCACTGTGCCACCCCATCACATGGGAGATATTGGAGATAATGCGCCAAACTTAGTCACAGATGTAGGATTTAAACAACATCATAATGGAGGAATAGTAGAGGATGTTCTAAGGAGTGGAGGGAAATCTGCCATGTGGGAGGATGTCTGCAGTGCAGTGGGAACTGTGAGTATGGAGGATGTTCAGCTGTGCAGAGCAGGTTATGCAGTGTTGAGGAACTCTGCGGTGTGGCGAAGATTCTGCAATCAGGAGGTGGCTCTGTGCTGAAGAGGTTCTGTATTATTGGAGAGGTTCTGTGGTGTGGAGGAAGTTCCACACAGCAGAGGAGGCTCTGCAGTGTGGATCAATTCTGCAGCGCAGGGAGATTCTGCAGTGTGGAAGAGGTTCTGCCACGTGGAGGGAGATCTGCAGTGTGGAGGGTCTGTGAGGAAGGAGGGGCTCTGCAGTGTGAAGAGGGGACAAACACTGTTGTGGATTTGTGAATATAGTGGCAGTTCTGCAGTGAGGAGGAGGTTCTGCAGTGCGTAGTGTGGTCTGCATTGCAGAGGGGGTTCTGCAGTGGGGACTTGGTTATGCCATACAGTCGTAGTGATACAGCGTGGAAACAGGTCCTTCGGCCCAACTTGCCCACACCGGCCAACATGTCCCAGCTACACTAGTCCAACCTGCCTGCATTTGGTCCATATCCCTCCAAACGTGTCCTATCCATGACCATGCCATTTTTCTGCAGGAATGGAGGAATTTCTGCAGTGGGTGTGGAAGAGGTCATGCAGTGCGAATGGAGGTCATGTTGTGCGTGTGGAGGTCATGCAGTGAGTGTGGGGGTCATGCAGTGTGATCTGTCATTTGCAATTCTGCGGGGGATTCTGAAGTGCGGACTGGGTTATACATTGTTGACAGGATCCTGCAGTGTGATTTGTAATCTGAAATGCCAAGGGGGTTCTTTAATGCAGGGGATTGGCAGTGTGATCAGTTATTAGATAGATATCCTTCTCAGACAGTGTAAGCTATTACAAGTAGTTTGGTCTGCTTTTAGTAGATGGTCTGCCATGTACAGTGGGTGTACTTGGTGATATATGGCTTGCCGTGTGGAGGGAGGTCTATTTTGAAGTGGGTGGTTTGTGGTGTAAGGGCCATTTTCTTATGTGGTTGGCTGAATCAACATAAATTCATTTGTAATTCTGTGTATCCCCAAAAGTCAGTACAGAGCTGCATTACTGGTGATGGGATACAATACATTCTTCTTAATAAATGTATCTGATGTGACCCTTGTATGAATTCATGACAGGTGTTTTTGTTAAATCTTTGTTTACACTCACTCCCTCACAATTGGCTTTTCTGATGATCTTTCATTTCTGTCAAATTCCATGTGCTTAAATAATAAAAAAAATATGAAGCCTCCATGTGTTTGCTCTGTTTTCCCACATCAAGGTCAATGGTGTACATTTCTCCTTTGTCATGCTATTGTTTGAGCAGCTTGCTGTGAAAATCTGACAGGGAGCTGTGTGCAGTTGGCGTTCATTTATTTTTGAGTCGATGACTTCATGATATTAAATTGAACCGAACAAAATGCAGCAGAAAATTGGGCCTGTGATGAAATGAGTGCAATTTAAATCAAACGCTCAAGATAGACGAATAGGGCATTAATATTATGTCATAAGTAACCTCTACAGAACAAAAGATGCATTAAATGGTATTATGCTTTGAATATTGGATGGAAAGAGTACAGTGGATATGATAGTTTCCTTTTTGCTTACAACATTAACCTATTAGTCATATGGCAGGGGAACAGGCCCTTCAGCCCAACTAGTCCATGCTGACCAAGATGCCTCATCTAAACTAATCTCATTTGCCCATGTTTAGTCCCGACTCCTATAAACCTTTCTGATCCATGTACCAATGTCTTTTAAATGCCATTATAATGCCTGTCTCAACTACCTCCTCTACCTGCTTGTTCCTTTTACCTACCTCCCTCTGTGTGAAAATGTTGCCCCTCAGATTACTATTAAATCTTACCTCATTCACCACAAACTTATGTCCTCTAGTTCTTGATTCCCATATCCTGGGTAAAAAACATTAACCCTATTTATTCCCGACTCGATTTTATTCATCACTATATGTTCACTCCTCAGTCTCCTCTGCTCCAAAGAATAAAGTCCAAGCTGCCCAATCTTTTCCAATAGCTGAGGTCCTCGAGTTCTGACAACATGCTTGTATAAATTGTAAATTTACATTTGGGCTAAACACCACAAATGCAAAATCGACACAGTGATCAGGATTTGGGCTGTTAGTAAGTTGGTAAGTCAGTAAGTAAGTCAGTTGGTAAGTCAGTAAGTAAGTCAGTTGGTAAGTCAGTAAGTAAGTCAGTAAGTAAGTAAGTTGGTAAGTCAGTAAGTAAGTCAGTAAGTAAGTAAGTTGGTAAGTCAGTAAGTAAGTCAGTAGGTAAGTCAGTTGGTAAGTCAGTTGGTAAGTCAGTAGGTAAGTCAGTTGGTAAGTCAGTTGGTAAGTCAGTTGGTAAGTCAGTTGTTAAGTCAGTTGGTAAGTCAGTTTGAGTAAGTCAGTAAGTAAGTCAGTAAGTAAGTCAGTAAGTAAGTCAGTAGGTAAGTCAGTAGGTAAGTCAGTAAGTAAGTCAGTAAGTAAGTCAGTAAGTAAGTCAGTAGGTAAGTCAGTAGGTAAGTCAGTAGGTAAGTAGGTAGGTAAGACAGTTGGTAAGTCATTAAGTAAGTCAGTAAGTCAGTAGGTAGGTCAGTTGGTAAGTCAGTTGGTAAGCCAGTTGGTAAGTCAGTTGTCACCAACTGACTTATGTACTGACTTATCTACTGACTTACTTACTTACTGACTTACCAACTGACTTACTTACTGATTACCAACTAACTTACTTACTTACTGACTTGCCAACGGACTTACTTACTGACTTACCTACTGACTTACCAACTAACTTACTTACTGACTTACCAACTGACTTACTTACTAACTTACTTACTGACTTACCAACTGACTTACTTAATGACTTATCTACTGACTTACCAACTGACCTACGAACTGAATTACCTACTGACTTACTTACTGACTTACCTACTGACTTACCAACTGACCTACTTACTGACTTACCTACTGACTTATGTACTGACTTACCTACTGACTTACTTACTGACTTACTTACCAACTGACTTACTTACTGATTACCAACTAACTTACTTACTTACTGACTTGCCAACTGACTTACTTACTGACTTACCTACTGACTTACCAACTAACTTACTTACTGACTTACCAACTGACTTACTTACTGAATTACTTACTGACTTACTTAATGACTTATCTACTGACTTACCAACTGACTTACTTACTGACTTACCTACTGACTTACCAACTGACTTACTTACTGACTTACCTACTGACTTACCAACTGACCTACTTACTGACGTACCTACTGACTTATGTACTGACTTACCAACTGACTTACTTACTGACTTACTTACTGACTTACCTACTGATTTACCAACTGACTTACTGACTTACTTACTGACTTACTTACTGACTTACCTACTGCTTACCAACTGACTTACTTACTGACTTACCAACTGACTTACCAACTGACTTACTTACTGACTTACCTACTGACTTACTTACTGACTTACCAACTGACTTACTTACTGACTTACCAACTTACTTACTGACTTACCAACTTACTTACTGACTTACCTACTGATTTACCAACTGACTTACTTACTGACTTACCTACTGCTTACCAACTGACTTACCAACTGACTTACCAACTGACTTACTTACTGACTTACCTACTGACTTACTTACTGACTTACCAACTTACTTACTGACTTACCTACTGCTTACCAACTGACTTACTTACTGACTTACCAACTGACTTACTTACTGACTTACATACTGACTTACTTACTGACTTACCAACTAACTTACTTACTGACTTACCAACTGACTTACCAACTGACTTACTTACTGACTTACTTACTGACTTACTTACTGACTGATCTACTGACTTACCAACGGACTTACTCACTAACTTACCAACTGACTTACTTACTGACTTACCTACTGACTTACCAACTGACTTACTTACTTACTGACTTACCAACTGACTTACTTACTGACTTACCAACTGACTTACTTACTGACTTACTTACTGACTTACTTACTGACTTACCAACTGACTTACTTACTGACTTACTTACTGACTTACCAACTGACTTACTTACTGACTTACCTACTGACTTACCAACTGACTTACTTACTGACTTACCTACTGACTTACCAACTGACTTACTTACTGACTTACCTACTGACTTACCAACTGACCTACTTACTGACTTACCTACTGACTTATGTACTGACTTACCTACTGACTTACTTACTGACTTACTTACTGACTTACCTACTGATTTACCAACTGACTTACTTACTGACTTACTTACTGACTTACCTACTGCTTACCAACTGACTTACTTACTGACTTACTTACTGACTTACCAACTGACTTACTTACTGACTTACCTACTGCTTACCAACTGACTTACTTACTGACTTACCAACTGACTTACTTACTGACTTACCAACTGACTTACTTACTGACTTACCTACTGACTTACCAAATAACTTGTTGACTTACCTACTGCTTACAAACTGACTTACTTACTGACTTACCAACTGACTTACTTACTGACTTACTTACTGACTTACCAACTGACTTACCTACTGACTTACCGACTGACTTACCGACTGACTTACCGACTAACTTACTGACTGACTTACCGACTGACTTACGTACTGACTTACCTACTGACGTTCCTACTGACTTACCTACTGACTGACTTACTGACTGAGTTACTGACTGACTTACTGACTTACTTACTGACTTACTTACTGACTTACTTACTGACTGACTTACTGACTTACTTACTGACTTACTTACTGACTTACTGACTTACTGACTTACTGACTGACTTACTGACTGACTGACTTACTTACTGACTGACTTACTGACTTACTGACTGACTTACTGACTGACTTACTGACTGACTTACTGACTGACTGACTGACTTACTGACTGACTTACTGACTGACTTACTGACTTACTTACTGACTTACTTACTGACTTACTTACTGACTTACTGACTTACTGACTTACTTACTGACTTACCAACTGACTTACTTACTGACTTACTTACTGACCTACCAACTGACTTACCTACTGACTACAGTTAGTAAGTCAGTTGGTAAGTCAGTAAGTAAGTCAGTAGGTAAGTCAGTAAGTAAGTCAGTTGGTAAGTCAGTAGATAAGTCATTAAGTAAGTCAGTAAGTAATTCAGTAAGTAAGTCAGTTGGTAGTCAGTAAGTAAGTTAGTTGGTAAGTCAGTAGGTAAGTCAGTAAGTAAGTCAGTTGGTAAGTCAGTAAGTAAGTAAGTTGGTAATCAGTAAGTAAGTCAGTTGGTAAGTCAGTAGGTAAGTCAGTAGGTAAGTCAGTAAGTAAGTCAGTTGGTAAGTCAGTAGGTAAGTCAGTAAGTAAGTCAGTTGGTAAGTCAGTAGGTAAGTCAGTAAGTAAGTCAGTTGGTAAGTCAGTAGATAAGTCATTAAGTAAGTCAGTTGGTAAGTCAGTAAGTAAGTCAGTAAGTAAGTCAGTTGGTAAGTCAGTAAGTAAGTCATTAAGTAAGTCAGTAAGTAAGTCAGTTGGTAAGTCAGTAAGTAAGTCAGTTGGTAAGTCAGTAAGTAAGTAAGTCAGTTGGTAAGTCAGTAGGTAAGTCAGTAAGTAAGTCAGTTGGTAAGTTAGTGAGTAAGTCCGTTGGTAAGTCAGTAGATCAGTCAGTAAGTAAGTCAGTAAGTAAGTCAGTAAGTAAGTCAGTAAGTAAGTCAGTAAGTAAGTCAGTTGGTAAGTCAGTTGGTAAGTCAGTAAGTAAGTCAGTTGGTAAGCAGTAGGTAAGTCAGTAAGTAAGTTGGTAAGTCAGTAAGTAAGTCAGTAAGTCAGTCAGTCAGTAAGTCAGTAAGTAAGTCAGTAAGTAATTCAGTAAGTCAGTAAGTAAGTCAGTAAGTCAGTAAGTAAGTCAGTAAGTAAGTCAGTAAGTAAGTCAGTAAGTCCATCAGTAAGTCAGCCAGTAAGTCAGTCAGTAAGTCAGTCAGTAAGTCAGTCAGTAAGTCAGTCAGTAAGTCAGTCGGTAAGTCAGTCGGTAAGTCAGTAGGTAAGTCAGTCGGTAAGTCAGTCGGTAAGTCAGTCGGTAAGTTAGTAGGTAAGTCAGTAGGTAAGTCAGTAAGTCAGTAAGTAAGTCATTAAGTAAGTCAGTTGGTAAGTCAGTAGGTAAGTCAGTTGGTAAGTCAGTAAGTAAGTCAGTAAGTAAGTCATTAAGTAAGTCAGTTGGTAAGTCAGTAGGTAAGTCAGTTGGTAAGTCAGTTGGTAAGTCAGTAGGTAAGTCAGTTGGTAAGTCAGTTGGTAAGTCAGTTGGTAAGTCAGTTGGTAAGTCAGTTGGTAAGTCAGTAGGTAAGTCAGTCGGTAAGTCAGTCGGTAAGTCAGTCGGTAAGTTAGTAGTAAGTCAGTAGGTAAGTCAGTAAGTAAGTCAGTAAGTAAGTCAGTAAGTCAGTAAGTAAGTCAGTAAGTAAGTCAGTAAGTCAGTAAGTAAGTCAGTAAGTAAGTCAGTAAGTCAGTCAGTCAGTAAGTCAGTAAGTAAGTAAGTCAGTAAGTAAGTCAGTAAGTAAGTCAGTAAGTCAGTAAGTAAGTCAGTAAGTCAGTCGGTAAGTCAGTTGGTAAGTCAGTAAGTAAGTCAGTGAGTAAGTCAGTAAGTCAGTCAGTAAGTCAGTCAGTAAGTCAGTAAGTAAGTCAGTCAGTAAGTCAGTAAGTAAGTCAGTAAGTAAGTCAGTCGGTAAGTCAGTAGGTAAGTAGTAAGTAAGTCAGTAAGTCAGTCAGTAAGTCAGTTGGTAAGTCAGTAAGTAAGTCCGTGAGTAAGTAAGTCAGTTGGTAAGTCAGTCAGTTTGTAAGTCAGTTAAGATAAGTCAGTTGTAAGTCAGTTGTCATAAGTCAGTTGGTAAGTCAGTTGGTAAGTCAGTTGGTAAGTCAGTTGGTAAGTCAGTAGGTAAGTCAGTCAGGTAAGTCAGTCGGTAAGTCAGTTGGTAAGTCAGTAGGTAAGTCAGTCGGTAAGTCAGTCGGTAAGTCAGTCGGTAAGTCAGTAGGTAAGTCAGTAAGTAAGTCAGTAAGTAAGTCAGTAATTCAGTCAGTTAGGAAGTCAGTTGGTAAGTCAGTAAGTAAGTCAGTATGTAAGTCAGTAAATATGTCAGTACGTAAGTCAGTTGGTAAGTCAGTTGGTACGTCAGTTGGTAAGTCAGTTGGTAAGTCAGTTGGTAAGTCAGTTGGTAAGTCAGTTGGTAAGTCAGTAAGTCAAGGTAAGTCAGTCGGTAAGTCAGTCGGTAAGTCAGTAGGTAAGTCAGTAGGTAAGTCAGTAAGTAAGTCAGTAAGTAAGTCATTAAGTAAGTCAGTTGGTAAGTCAGTAAGCAAGTCAATCAGTAAGTCAGTCAGTAAGTCAGTCAGTAAGTCAGTAGGTAAGTCAGTAGGTAAGTCAGTTGGTAGGTCAGTAGGTAAGTCGGTAAGTAAGTCGGTAAGTAAGTCGGTAAGTCAGTCGGTAAGTCAGTAGGTAAGTCAGTAAGTCAGTAAGTAAGTCAGTAAGTACGTCAGTAAGTCAGTCGGTATGTCAGTTGGTAAGTCAGTAAGTAAGTCAGTGAGTAAGTCAGTAAGTAAGTCAGTAAGTAAGTCAGTATGTAAGTCAGTAAGTAAGTCAGTAAGTAAGTCAGTATGTAAGTCAGTAAGTAAGTCAGTAAGTAAGTCAGTAAGTAAGTCACTAAGGCAGTAAGTCAGTAAGTAAGTCAGTAAGTCAGTCAGTAAGTCAGTAAGTAAGTCAGTAAGTAATTCAGTAAGTCAGTAAGTAAGTCAGTAAGTCAGTAAGTAAGTAAGTCAGTAAGTAAGTCAGTAAGTAAGTCAGTAAGTAAGTCAGTAAGTAAGTCAGTAAGTCGTCAGTAAGTCAGCCAGTAAGTCAGTCAGTAAGTCAGTCAGTAAGTCAGTCGGTAAGTCAGTCGGTAAGTCAGTCGGTAAGTCAGTCGGTAAGTCAGTCGGTAAGTCAGTCGGTAAGTCAGTCGGTAAGTCAGTCGGTAGGTCAGTCGGTAGGTAAGTCGGTAGGTAAGTCGGTAGGTAAGTCGGTAGGTAAGTCGGTAGGTAAGTCGGTAAGTAAGTCGGTAAGTCGCTAAGTAAGTCGGTAAGTAAGTCGGTAAGTCAGTCGCTAAGTCAGTCGCTAAGTCAGTCGCTAAGTCAGTCGCTAAGTCAGTCGCTAAGCAGTCGCTAAGTCAGTCGCTAAGTCAGTCGCTAAGTCAGTCGCTAAGTCAGTCGCTAAGTCAGTCGCTAAGTCAGTCGCTAAGTCAGTCGCTAAGTCAGTCGTAAGTCAGTCGCTAAGTCAGTCGCTAAGTCAGTCGCTAAGTCAGTCGCTAAGTCAGTCGCTATGTCAGTCGCTAAGTCAGTCGCTAAGTCAGTCGCTAAGTCAGTCGCTAAGTCAGTCGCTAAGTCAGTCGCTAAGTCAGTCGCTAAGTCAGTCGCTAAGTCAGTCGCTAAGTCAGTCGGTAAGTCGGTAAGTCAGTCGGTAAGTCGGTAAGTCAGTCGGTAAGTCAGTCGGTAAGTCAGTCGGTAAGTCAGTCGGTAAGTCAGTCGGTAAGTCAGTCGGTAAGTCAGTCGGTCAGTCAGTCAGTCGGTAAGTCAGTCAGTCGGTAAGTCAGTCGGTATGTCAGTCGGTCAGTCAGTCAGTCAGTCAGTCGGTAAGTCAGTCGGTAAGTCAGTCAGTCAGTCAGTCAGTCAGTCAGTCGGTAAGTCAGTCAGTCGGTAAGTCAGTCGGTATGTCAGTCAGTAAGTAAGTCAGTGGCATTTTTTGATAATCAATTGTAAACTAAGCATGAACCTTAAAACACCCATGAACATAAAATATAATATCATCAAATATATTACACAAAGCTTTAGTGGCACCAATCAAGTTAATTTTGATCGTTTTGTTGGTATAAGGTATATTCAGCTATATGCCTTTTCTAAGAATCGTGCCCAATATGTGTCCTTAAGGACCATCTCCAAAGACAAATTGCGGGACCTTATTCTGTTATCTCTCGATTGCGAAGAATTTTAGATTATCCTGAAAAAGTAATACTGGGTTCCTGGGTTTTTAAAGCCCAATTTATGGGCACCTCATACATATGAACAAGCTCCAATCAATATTAATAAGCACAAATGTAAACCCATGTTGAAAAATATCTGTTTATATATAACCTCTCCTGGTTAATCATTGTCCCTTAAGAACCAAGGCTGCCAGTCTCACTATGGGTGGCACTTTAGATAGTTGCTTTGGAAATTGATAACCTATTTCTTCTATTGATATTTGTGCTGTGATGTTCCACACTCATTGTGCAATGACCATTGATACTTCAAGCTATTGAGTGTGGAACACCTAGATGTAACTATGCAGATGATGACAATAAATAAATGTCCATCTGAATAGATCCTTATCCTCATCATTAATTATAAGACAGCGAAATATAATTACTGCATTGAACTATTCTGTGTACTTTTCAACTAATGTACAAAATATGGATATCTCTTAAAATAAAGACCCCCGCACTCCCCTTTTCCCAATCTTTGCACATCCCCAATCCTTTCCACTCGTCTCTTTAATTTTATGTTTCACGTATCTTGTGTTTTATGACTGTTTGCAGATCAATTTCCTTCCTGAGATAAATGGAGTTCTAATGCATCGTATCGTATTGTAACCCATTCGTAACCTGAGGATGGCATGTACTGGAACAAAAAAGCAATATGAGTAGGCAAATCAGCCATCAGGCCTGTTTCTCCCTTCATTTTGATAATGGTTGATCTGCCCTAGGCCTTATTTAATCTGTGTCACTTCCCTACCGTTCTCAATTCTCTTCACTTGCAAAAATGTGTCTATTTCCTTCCTGAGCATCCGCATTCCTCTCAAGTAGAGAATTCCAGAGATAATCGACTGCGTATAAACAATCCACAATATTGTTTATGTGTGCTGTGCTCGAATGTTGTGGTGTGAAAATCAAATTATATAATAGACATTAGGATATAACTTGAGTTTAGATGAGTTATTGGAAATAATGATAACCGTAACAGAGCACCAGTGAAATACTATTGGGTTATTTCAGGTGCAATGGTGTAAAATGGGATCAGAAATCTAATTTTTCAGAAATGATAGTCTGCAAGATAAAGGTGGATCAACAAAACTTTAGGCAATAGGGAATATACTTGCTGATTTGATGCAGGGATTAGATTTTGCTCGTGCTGCATCATGTTGCATTGTTTCCACATGACAAGATTAAGAAATCAATGTTACTGAATGCAACTTTTGAAACAGGAGGATCTTTGCTGATTTTCACTGACGTTTTGTGTACATCCCTCTCAAGAGTTTGTGCACCTCTCTGTCAATGACGTCTCCCAAGAGAACTACTTAAGGAGGCAAGCCATTGCAAGTGGACATCCAGCCATCTTCTCCTCAGAAGGAGCAATGAATAGTGGCCATCATCTTCCTCATTATCACCTTGCCTTTTCCCGAAGCTTCCAAATACAAAAATATTCAGGAGCTGTGGCAAGGTGCTTTCTGGGGAGGGGGGGGGGGGGGCAAAAGATATTAGGTTCACCTGTAGTACCTCTGTCATTAAAACTAAGGGCACCTGTACAACCATGATTAAAACGCTGTACACTACTGAAAAAGTCCAAAAATCTACAATAAAAAAAAACAATTGCTGCAAATCCTAAATAAAACCATAAAATGCTGGAAATATCCATATTCCCACCTCAGATCAGGACCAAAAGACACCAGGATATCCTTCAGATGATCAACAAATCAGACACTCTGTTCCCAGCAGATTCATCAAATTAGTAATGACCAGAAAATGAGAAGGCCAGTAAATCAAGTCCTGTGAGATACAGTCTTCAATAAGACTTCCACTCTTGTATGTTGTCTCTGATAATTTACTGTTATCTTTATTAAAGGTGACCAATGATTATAGAAATAAATTGTTTTAATTGGGCCTCTGAATTTGCCTTTCAAATGGATCTCTGTGTCTTGAACAATTCTGCAATATTATCATTCTGAACAGCTTCAGGGGTTCCCAAACATTGTTCAGCTAGTAATGGATTATATTTATCACAAGATCCTCAAAGGTGAGAAGAACGGTTTTGCATGGTTAGATTCAAATTTGCAATGGATGCAATTGAATGAGTGTTTCAGAAAATGGTCTCTTCGTTTTTGAGGAGAAGCTAAGAGGATTGAAATGCAAATATTAAAAGTGACCTGCAGCAATGTCATCTGAAAATATATGATTGGAGCAGAAAGAAAACATAAAAGAATAAGTACTTACTCAGCCTAGGGCTGCTGAAAATAACAATAAAATCAGCCACTGATGATGCTTCCCATATAAAGAGCAAACATGGTTACCTATATGCTTCTCTTCAATGTCAAACGTTGTGCTCTCACACTTTCATAGAAAGTAAATGTCCCACCATGCTTGTGACAACTTGCAAACTTATGAACTTTTCAATTGCTCCCACTCCTGGATGTGATATATTGCTCAGAATAATGGAATTAATCAAATGGTCGTATGTAAACAGACCACCAGTAGCACATTAATAACAAATCTTAGTTCAGATCACCTCTATTTTTTGAACAGTGTTATGTCAATATCTAATTAGCTGGAGATGACTGAAGAAACATGCTACTATCCAATGACAAGGTAGTAGGAACACTTCCCTTTGTCCATTTTGATGTAAGCATTGATAGAATTTAAATAATAATGCATCTTTTTCTTGCAACTGTGGGTGCCAGATAGTTACAATATAAGCAACTATGCACATTCATAGCAACATATAACATTGAACAGTACAGGAAGATAAGTCCCCACCACCCCACAATGTCTGTGATGCCAAGTTATATTAATATTTTTTTTTGCCTGCACATACATGATCCATATTCTTCGATTTCCTGCATATCCAAGTGCTTATACAAAAACACTTTAATAACACAAGAGTATCTGTCTCCACCACCACCCAGGCAGTGCATTCCAGGCACCCACAATTCTCTGTGTAAAAAAACTTTCCTCACATATCTCCTTTAAAGTTTGCCTTAAAGTTATATCCTCCAGTCATAGAGTCATAGAGTCATACAGCACAAAAACAGGTTGTTCGATCCAAATTTCCCATATCCAAGATCCCTAACTTCATTATTCCCATCTGTCCATGCTTAACCCATATCCTTCTAAATCTTTCCTATCCATGTACCTGTCAATGTCTTTGATATTTCCACCCTGGGAAATTGGTTCTGACTGTCTACCCTATCGCTGCCTCATAAGTTTATTTAATTCCATCAGGTCTCTCCTCAGTCTCCGATACTTCAGAGAAAACAATCCAAGTTTGTCCAACCTCTCTTTATAGCCATTACTTTCAAATCCAGACAGCATTCTGGTAAACCTCTACTACATCTTCTCCAAAGCTTCCACATCCTTCCCATAATGAGGTGACCAGAACTACACAGATGACTCCAAATACATGTGTTTAAGCTGGAAAATCGAAGGAAGACATAAGTGCTGGAGAAACTCAGCGGGTGCAGCAGCATCTATGGAGCGAAGGAAATAGGCAACGTTTCTGGCCGAAACCCTTCTTCAGACTGATGAAGGGTGGGGGGAGGGGGGGGGGGGGGGCAGGGAGAACAAAGTAAAAAGGAGGAGGACCCCGAGGGCTGAGGGAGAGCTAGGAAGGGGAGGAGACAGCAAGGGCTAACGGAATTGGGAGAATTCTTTTTTTTTTGATGAATATTTTTTATTAGTTGTAAATACATATTAATAGAAAATACTTCTTACATACATTCGTAATATTATTAATATTAACATTTAAGACTTTATATTTCTATACATTTTTTTTAATAAGTAAGAAAAGATAGAGAAAAATAATATAGAGGAAATAAGGAAGTGAATGGAGTCAGTAGGGGGAGATGCAGGTGACCTCTGTCACACCTGGAACGACTGCTTGAGTCCTTGAATGGAGTCGAGGGGGGAGGTAAAACGACAAGTGTAGCATCTCTTGCAGTTGCAAGGGAAAGTGCCCGGGGAGGGGGTGGTGCGGGAGGGTAGGGAAGAATTGACAAGGGAGTTACAGAGGGAGAGGTCTTTGCGGAAAGCAGACAGGAGGGGAGATGGGAAGATGTGGCGATTGGTGGGGTCACGTTGGAGGTGCTGAAACTGACGGAGGACTATTTGTTGTATGTGACGGCTAGTGGGGTGAAAGGTGAGGACTAGGGGGACTCTGCCCTTGTTATGAGTGGGGGGATGGGGAGAGAGAGCAGTGTTACAGGGTATGGAAGAGACCCTGGTGCGAGCCTCATCTATAGTAGGGGAGGGGAACACCCGTTCCCTGAAGAATGAGGACATTTCCGATGCCCTGGTGTGTAACACCTCATCCTGGGAGCAGATGCGGCGTAGACAGAGGAATTGGGAGTAGGGGATGGAGTCCTTACAGGAAGCAAGGTGGGAAGAAGAGTAGTCTAGATAGCCGTGGGAGTCAGTGGGTTTATAGTGGATATCGATCAGAAGTCTATCACCTGCGATGGAGATAGTGAGGTCAAGAAATGGTAGGGAAACGTCAGAAATGGTGTATTTGAGTGCCGGATGGAAGTTAGTGGTGAAGCGGATGAAGTTAGTCAGTTGTGTGTGGGTGCAGGAGGTAGCACCAAAGCAATCATACTCCAAATACAGTCGAACCAAAGGTTTAGGTTTATTATTGTCACATCAACCAAGGACTGTTATACTCAATGCCATATTGAGTACATTTGACGGATGAAGCCAAGCATCCATACTCCTTCTTTGTTGCTCTATCTATTTGTATTGCTACTTTCAAGAAGCTGTGGACTTGAACTCCCAAATCCATCTGTATATCAAAGCTGTTCACAGTCTTTCCCCTTACATTTGAGCTACCAAAGTGCAACACCTCACATTTGCTTGCATTAAACTCCATCTGCCATTTCCCCTCTCATTTCTGTGGCAGATCTATATCCTGCTGTATCCTTTGCAGGCTTCCACACTGTCTGTAATGTCATCAATTGTGATGTTGCCTACCATCCAACCCATCTACATTTATGTCCCAACCATTTAGATATATTACAAACAACAGAATCTAAACAACCAATTCACAATGAATCCCATGCATCTTACTCTTCTGGATCAGCCTACCATGAGGAACTTTATCAAATGCCACATTAAAACCCATGTGGTCAGCATCCAAGGCCCTACTCCAGAAGGAGGACCAAAGAGTAGCAATTTAAACAAGGAGAGGACAGCAGAAGTCTAACAATTGTCTGCTTTTTAAAGAATAAGGAAAGGAAATGCTAGTACAACCACTGCCTCAAAGAGCCAGAGATCCAGGCTCATTGTCTATGTGACGTTTGTATGCTCTCCCTTTGACCACATGGTTTTCCCCAGACTCTCCAGTTTCCTTCCACATCCCAAAGATGCTTACTCAGTAGATTAATTGGCCTCCATCAATTCCCCCGTGGTGAGTGATAAAATCTGGGGAGTTGATAAAAATATGCAAACAGCAGAAAAATCAGATTAACAAAACATTACTGTCGCTGGTGTTTAATATGGACTTGGTGGGCCAAAAGGGCTGTTTCTGTGTTATATTTCCACATGATTCTATGAACATGGCCACACTTTTAGGTATGATTGGAGCACCTTACACCCAAACCCAGATGTATGAGGAATTTTGTGAGATACATTTCACAATTTTTTGCACCAAATGATAACAATGCAGAAAATAAACATAGGTCTACCCCAATTATTGTAGTGGGAGCTTGCACATACAACAAAAATCCTGCTGAGCCTGAAGAGACTATGTCATAAAATATTTACCAAATTGGTAGATTTGTTGAAAAACATCCTTATCCAAAACCTAGTGAGAATGTGCAAAGGTTTAAGTTTGATTCACATTTAAGAAAATCTATCAAACAATGACCAAACATGAAGCCAAATTGAAAAATTTATTGTGAGACTTTAATTACAAGAGCACACACTCTTAAAATTAAGGGACAGTTGGTATGTGGATTCAGAGGCATCAGTGATCAGAGGTGAATCTGACCTTTGAGAAAATTGCCCAAGCACAGGAATTGGCAAGTAAAACCATGCAGGAGTTGCAAATAAGACTGACTGGTTCGTGTAAACACATGCATGATGGATACATGACAAAACACAGTGTTCCAAAGCAAACAGAACACCACTTTAAAAGGACAAACAGAGGCTGTTATTGCTGCAGAGAAAAACACATGGCGCCTTACTGCTGGTTCAGGCAAAGCTGGGTGTCACATATGCGGTTTAAAAGTCCACGTAGTCAGAGCAAGTCAGAATGTGCACAATGGCAGCAGACAAAATGAGTCAGATTTAAAGAAAGGCACTCAAAATGTCCAAACTTTTGATCAGGTGGGCCAAGGCTGTAATGCAGATGACATGTGAACTCACAATGCTTAGTGCAAAAACCCTGAATTTAATATAAATAGAACTCCTCACCATGGCCATGAAAGTGATGGCAGAGATGTGACATTTGTGCTTAACATGGGGTGCAGTGCCACAATGGTGAACCAGATTAATTATGCAGCAGTGTTGCCAGAAATCATCAGACACGAACATGAAATGCACAATTAAATCTGGAACCTTATAGAGGAGAAACCATTGAAGCATTTGGAGTCACTAATGTCACAGTGCGATACCTACAAAAATGTTAAAAGATTTAACAATGGTTACAAGCCTCCAGGCTGAACCTGTTGGGAAAAGGTTTGTTGAAACTCCTCTGGAGCGGAAAAACATTCATCACATTTAAGTGGGTGAGACTGGAATATTACAAGAGGTAAGAAGGAAACATGAAGAGGTTGGCCAAGTTGATCTGGGTATATTGAAGTGGACGCAACTCAAAATTCAAATCTGTCCCAACAAGTTCAAAACTACACCATCACTGAGCTTCAAGCTAAGGTCAGCAAGTCCTTTCCAATTAAATAAATATTGAAGGAGGTAATTGTCAAGGTTCTCAGATACAAAATAATTGAATCTCTAAATTTGACAGTAGCACTTATAGTGGCAGTGGTAAATTATGAGGATTTGTGGAGATCTATTCATTAATCGAGTTTGGAATGGCTTCCCCTTGGAAGACTTAATTGAATATTGGAATATGGATCATCTGCAGGCAGATGAGGATTTGTGTTGGCATGATGTTCAGCACAGACATTGTGAGCCACGAGGCCTAATCCTGTGCTATACTGTTGTATGTTTTATGCACTTGTTTTTTTTAGTTTTAGTTTTAGACATAGTTCAAGTTCAAGTTCACAATTATTGTCACATGCACCAATTGGTACAGTGACATTTGAGTTACCATCCAGCCATATGAATAAAAAGAACACAATACACAATAGATTTTAACATAAACATCCACCACAGCGGAATCAACGTTTCTCACTCTGATGGATGGCAATAAAGTTCAATCATCTTCCTCTTTATTCACCCATGGTCGGAGCCTAGAACCCTCTTCAGCTGCCGCTACGGACGGCCCAATGCACAGGCCCTTCTCGCCGGGATGATCGAAACAACGACGTCGAGATGGAGGAACACACTCTGCGGCTTCGAGTTCCCGAAAGGGCCGCTTCTTACCAGGGACCGTGGCTTACGAGACCACAGGCCCTGCTGGACGGAGTTCCAACACTGGCGGTCTTCGGCAAAAGATACAGCATGGAAACAGTCTCTTCAGCCCACCGAGTCCGCACCGATCAACGATGTCCGTACAGTAGCACTATCCTACACACTAGCGACAGTTTACAATCTTTACCAAAGCCTGTATGTCTGTTGAGTGTGGGAAGAAACCAGAGCACCCGAGGAAAACCCACACGATCATGGGGAGAATGTACAAACTCCATACAGACAGCACCCATCGTCAGGATTGCGCCCGGGTCTCTGGCACCATAAAGGAGGCAACTCTACCACTGGTCCACCCGTGCCTTTTGTTTGAAAGGTAAGAATACACTTTGTTGGATACGAGTCATGCATTTCAACAGACAGTGGTAGAGGTTCAGTTTCATTTTGTGATTGTCATATAGCCAAGGGGCTTGTTCACACAAAGCCAACAATCCCAATGTGTTTAGTTTATACTCTTTACACTTAAGAGAATCATAGTGACGTCACTGCCTACATGTGTGATATCCTGGTTCCGGGAGCCTTGAAAGATGTAGAACTGTTGAATCAGTTTAGTATATTGCCAAGTGTACAGTGAATCAAGAAGTGGGCTAGAAATGGCACTCATCTAATGAAGATCGAATGTACTTCCTTGGCAAATGCAGCGCAGTACTTGGTACACCGTGCAGATGCTGAAGGACGGGATTCAAGAGAACAAAGTTATGATTTGTCTGAATAGTTACGTGAAAGGCTGAAATGGAGGTGAATGGAAACTCCAGAAAAGTTAATGTGCTTGTCTATTACTCAAGAGGCAGAGTATTAATCCTATCTTGTGAGACAACACCTTAAGATATTGGTGCTCTGCTGTGCCATTGGATGCAAGATGGTGCTGAAAAATCAAAAAGGTTAAACTGCTGAATGCGGAAAGCAGCAGAGTAAAAATATTGTATTCTAAGCAGGATAAACTCAGCCATGTTTGGAGTACGATATCTTCCATAAAACATTTCATAGACATCACCTCACTATTTATACAAGTTTAAACCCAGTGCTTCAAATGGTTTCCCCATGTTAAAAAAAAGGCTTTGATAGCAGCGAAATACAATACTGTTTTCAAAGCTGGTGAAACTATAGAAACATGGTGGGAACAGTGGTACAACGGTAGAAATGCTGCTTACCACCTACACCAGTGACCCGGGTTTGATCCTGACTACGGGTGCTTCCGTACGGAGTTTGTACGTTTCCTCCGTGACCGCGCATAGTTTCCCAGGGTGCTCTGGCTTCCTCCTACACTCCAAAGACCTACTTTGGCCTATCTCCTTCGCTCCTTTCCTCGCTGAGTTTCTCCAGCTACCCTCGATTCTCCAAGCACTTCTTTACAGGTTTGTAGGTTAATTGGCTTTGGTAAAAATTGTAAATTGTCCCCAGTGTGTAGTGTGTGCTGAGATCGCTGGTCGGCACGGATTCGGTGGACTGAAGGGCCTATTTCCCCGCTGTCTCTCCAAACTGAACTAAGAAACACGGATGCTCTGAGTCATCTCCCAGTACCAAGGACAGCTGCTGATGATAGATCATCTCGAAACTATGTCTGTGAGCACAGTGCAAATCAGGCACTGACAGGAACGAGTACTGACTCAAACTGAGGTCAGGCACTCCATGATTAGAGGAGATCTTCAGCATAGTTGAAAGGTGTAGTTAAGTAAAGTGAAATTAGCTTTGAGTAGGCCTAGGGGATGTAGTAATTACTTTATTTTGTATTTTTCCTCCTCCAAGACAGCAGGCCTCAATTACTTTAGGTGGGTCATCTTCTGTCACTATTTCTATCTTTGGCATGTATCAATTGTTCTCGAATAAGGTTAGTATCTGCAAACATACACTCGCCAGACTAGAAGGAAACTTTCTTGAAAGATGGATCTCAGCTCCCACAATGTTTTGCGCATGTAAGTGTTGTGGACATTACTTGATCTTTATGCACTCCATGCAGTTGTCAATGATTACACCACATTGCTTTAATGGCAATGATACCTCTGAAACAGATTTTCTTTTCCAAACTCTATCAAGGGAGAAGATAACTAGGTGGAGAAAGGAAAAGATATAATGATGTGCTCAAAGCATTCTTGAAGAAATGTAACATACTGACTTCAAGGAGTCCCTGGCCCATGACTGCTCAAAAAGGAGAAGGGGCATTCAAGATAGTACAGACTTCTGAAGAAGGGTCTCAACCCGAAACATCACCCATTCTTTCTCTCCAGAGATTGTCTGTCCCGCTGAGTTACTCCAGCTTTTTGTGTCTATCTTCAGTTTAAACCAGCATCTGCAGTTCCTTCTTACATAGAACAGTACAGCACAGGAACGGACCTTTCAATTCATGACGTCTGTGCTGAACATGATGCCAGATTAAACTCTTCTACCTGCATGTGATTGAGGTCTCTCCATTCCCTGCATCTAGATATGCCACCTAAAAGCCTCTTAATCATTAGTTTCCTGTCTGCTTCCACCATTACCTGTGGTAACACATCCCAGGCACCTACCACCCTTGTGTAAAAACTTAGCCCGAACATCTTGCTTAAACTTTCTCCCTTATTGAATGACTTTTCTGCCAAATGTAAGTGCATTAGAAGGCAATCCCTTTGGGTACAGTGTGACACAGAGAATGAATAGAGGGCATGTTATGTATAAAGTCTTGGATGGAGTAGGACAGAAGAGCTCTCAGTAGGATCTCTTTACCCAGAGTCATCAGCTTCTAATATTCTTATGTAAACATCAATGATTCAATGCAATGATACTTTATTGTCCCATGTGTACCTAGGGTACAGCAAAGTGCTTTGTTTTATGTACAACCCATAAAATCATATAGCAGACCTCACCTAGGCAGTACGTGTTTCCACAGTTTGGCACCAACAAAGTTACAAAAGTTCACCAAACAGCCCCATCTACTGCCCGTTGTTGCACGTGGCAGCAGCCCCCCCACCCCATGTGCCGGGTGTCCCTCCATTCTCAGCTGCCCCTCCTCTGGATTCACCATTGTTCTCGGTGGCCCCTCCACCGGGGAGCTGTCCTCGGTCCATCCTTGCTCTTGGTGGACCACCTTAACCTCCCACTGCCTTTCTCCTCTCTGACTGCCCTTCTCACTCTCGGACTGTTCTCCCATCGCCCACCTAGCTCTCCCAAGGCACTCCGACAACCCTCCTCATTCACCGACGGGCCTCCTTGCTCTCAGTGGTGAGGGTCCCCTCGACACTGAGTTCAGAGTAATCGGCGGGTGAGCCAGGCCTACCGGAAGGTTTGGCCCCTCTTGCCGGGACCCCGCTCTCGATGCCGCGGGTCCTTCCTCGCTCTCGATAGACCGTTCGCTGGGAAGTTCGTCCCGCGTCACACCACGGGAGCCTTCTGCCGTCGCGCAGGAGCCTTCAGCGGGTAGTAACATATAACGTGTCTGTAACTTGATTGAAATATGCTATTTGATCCAGCCACATCATCAACACGGTCAAGATCAATATCAGCATAAACATTTAAGTGTCATGGTTTTTTCCAAGTATAAGCTGCAGTGCTTTGTCAAAGCTTGCAGTATGCTATCAATTTTTGTCTAAGAATGTTTACAGGCACGGTTTTATTCCAAGGGAGCTCATTGCATTTGTTTTTTTCTTGCCAGAGAAAAGCAGTCAGAATGAACACAGGGCTTTGTGAAGATTATCGGCTTCTCGACAGCAGAGGCTGCCTCTGCCTGCAGTAACGCCACTTTACAGACACCACGTGGCAAACTGGAGATATTCTGCAAGGAGCATTCCACACTTCTCATGTCCAGCTAATGGATGACACTGAATTTGGTAAACTACCAATGTTCATGATCTTTTTATTTGCTACATTGAGCATGTGTACAATCTTACAAATCACAGTTGTTTCCAGGTTGTTGGAATAAAAGTGCAGCAAAGCCATTTAAGAAATACTTGTATTTAAATGTTTTACTTTGATTTCCATATACTTCACAAGTTCCACATGTTCACAGGTTATAGTAGAATTAGGCCATTTGGCCCTTCGTATCCACTCCGCCATTCAATCATGGCTGATCTCTGCCTCCTAATACCACTTTCCTGCCTTCTCCCTATAACCTGTGACACCCGATTTAATCAAGAATTTGTCTATCTCTGCCTTAAAAATACCACTGACTTGGCCTCCACACCCCTCTGTGGCAATGGGTTCCACAGATTAACAACCCTCTGACTAAAGAAGTTCCTCCTCACCTCCTTTCTGAAAGTTTGCTTTTGATGGTATTGCATTTAACTACCATCTAGGGCAAAGAATACAATGAAGATGTAAAACGGAATTAACATCAGCCTGGTATTCTAATTATAGATATCGCATTACAGATATAAGTATGTTGTAACATAGGACATAGCAGCACAGTGGGCACTCCATCCACAGCCATTCACTCACTCCACCAGTAAAGCACAGTAGTGGCAGGTTGTACCATCTACAAGATGCACTGCAGCAACTTAATAACCCTCCTTAGACATTATCTTCCAAACTCATGATTTCTACCAGTGCAAAAGAAAAGGGCAGCAAAAGCATGGACACCTTTTTTTTTAGGCCCTCCTCAGTTATGGCTGACCATGGGTTTCTCCAGGGTGTTATTCCCTATATGGAGGACGCCTGTGCGTGACTTTGTTTGTGGGCCTGACTGGTGCACAGACAGCAACCCCACGGTCCTTGACAGATCTGGGTCAGGATCCAGTGGCATGGAGTCCAAGACAACCGGAGACCCTTTTCTGCTGCAGCCTTCGCCCGCCTTGTAGCCATTGTGATGGCTCCGCTAATGTCAGCCATCGTCCTCCGCCTGTTCAAACCGTTGAGGTCTTGGTTGGATTGCTCTTTGTCAGAAACCTCCCCCTTGACCTGACCGCCATGGGTGGCCCTACCAGGAGCATAGCTCCAGACGGCATCGCTCTTAGGATCTCAGGTCCACACAAGCTTCTCCACCACGACAAGGTGACAATTCGCGGAGAAGCATGGGACACCACCACTGGGAATTTGCCCTCCTTGCCATACAACAGCCTGACTTGAAAATGTATCACCGATCCTTCACTGTCTCTGGATCAAAATGCTGCAACTCTCTCCCGTACAACATTATGGGTGTGTCCATGCCTCAAGAACTTCAGCAATTCAAGGAGGCATCTCTCCATCACCTTCTCAAAACCAATTTCAGATAGGCAATTAAATGCAGGGTCTGCCTACAAAGCTCATGTTCCGTAAATTAATTCAAAAAAAATTATAATTGTGTTAAAATTAAATCATTATGTAGATATTTCCAGTTTTGATCATGGGTTTTTGATTATTGCATAAAGAAGCTAGTTGATTCCAAGGTAAGAGGTTGACAAATGATCGATAACTAACTTGAGCTCTCTCAATACTATCTTATAACCAGTTTAAGACGTGTTAAAATGTGATAGGTTTGCTGGTTTCTGGTTTCCATTCTCTCTCTCTCTGAGAATATTCCACCTCAATAACATACGCAGAAATTGGAGCTCGGCAAGTATGAAGGTGCATAATAATAGCACATCTTTTAAACGTTTCCTTTGAATTGATTTTAGATTGGAGAGTTTTGTGGCAGAAAGATCTAAAGGATTATTTGTGGTTTTCTAATTTTAATTCTGTTGAAAGCTGCTGAAAAAGTAAATCTGAAGATCAAAGTGAATTAAGATAAAAATCTGAAATCTCAGATCTCTGAAGGTTTATGCCTGCTGCCAACAGTATAAGCATCAGTGTTGCTTTAGAAAATACAATAATTTAATTTCCATATTTTAATAGGTATTTAAGAACCATAAATGCACATTTTAATGTTTTAACTGGTTGGTTGTGATACATTAGTATGAATTTGTTTTTAACATCCCAACACATATTTTCAAATGCTAAATAAGTGACAGTAATGAATACCATTCTGAAAGATGACATTGTTTGACCACAGGATAGAAACATTAACATGATTTCTAGCAGTTCAGGTGACACCATGGGTTTGAGACTTTTCTACTGAAGTAATGTCCTTGACAGCCCGAGGCCCCAAGTTATCAGCAAGGCATTTGAAAATGAATATGTCACATTACAAATCAGAGACAAGAAAAGTTGCTGTTTCTTAAATGTTACTAATTGCCTATAGCAAAAAACAAAAAATAAATAAACAAATTCAAATTCTGAAGCTCACCAAGAGAAGAAAATACACCCGCATTTATGTGCGTAGCACCTTAAACATGATAAAGCAACCCAATGCATTTTGCAGGATTGTTATCAAATGGAATTTCACGCTATCTCTAGGGATATTAGGACAAGTAACCAAAAAGCTCGGTTCAGTGAAGAATGTCATGCTTAAGGTCAATGCAGCTGATGGTAAAGCTGCAATCGGAGAAGCAACATACACCTAAACAAAAGGTTAGAAATGAACGATCACAGAGATCGTAAGGAGGCTTTGAAGATTAGGATGAGAATTGTAATGGAACGATGGGTGAATTTGAGTTGTTGTCAGTCAGGATGGGAACAGAGAACGTCAGATAAGTTACCGTGGTGCATCCGTAAGGATGAAGATTTCATGGATAGTGCATGTAAAGAGATAGTTATTGCACAGATCAAGTCTGTGTGGGCAGAAAGTGAATGGGTGTATGATAGGCAAAACTGGATGGAGAAGGTAGGTGGTGCAGGAATCTCCTAAGTCCTGTGTTTTTCGTTTAGAGATACAGTGCGGAAACAGGCCCTTTGGCCCACCGAGTCCGCACCGACCAGCGATCCCCATACACTAGCACTATCTTGCACATAAGCAACAATTTTACCATTTTGATCAAAGCCAAATTAACCAAAATTTACCATTTTGATCAAAGCCAAAAACCTGTGCATCACAGGAATGTGGGAGGAAACCGGAACACCCAGAGAAAACCCATGCAGTCACATGCAGAACGTACAAACTCCATACAGACAGCACCTATAGTCAGGATCGAACCCGTTCTCTGGGACTGTAAAGCAGCAATTCTACTGCTGCACTAACGTGTTGCCCCTTATTACGAAGTGGATTTTGTTGTGATATTGCACAGATTTCATAGGACATTACTTCCTCACTATAACGTACACTTATGAGTGCAGAAATAGGAAAATAAAGTCAATGAAAGGCTGGAGCGATGGATTAGAAGTGAAGGCTTCGGATTGCTGAGGAATTAGGATCCGCTTGGAGAAGGTGGGATTACAACAAAAACAGGATCAATATCCACATGGGTGATGTGGTTTGGTCTTATTTGCAAATATTAATTTAGGAGATTGAAACTAATTTGGCTGAAAGTCTGGAACTTGAACAATGTATTATAAGGAAGAAAAGCCATGCCAGAAATGGAAGATGGCGATTTAAGTAAAGGCTTATTTGGAAAGCAAAGAATAAGGAAAGGCAGTTATACAGGACAATGGGAAGTGTAATATGAATGGGGGTGGTGAGTAAACAATGCATAAAAATGGACCAGCAAATAGATGAATGTAAAAATTGCAAGGTAACATTTAAGACTCTTTATCTGAATGCATGCAACATTCAAAACATGATAGATGAGCCGATAGCACAAATAGAAATAAATAGGCATGATCAGATGGCCATTACAGAGACATGTTGCAAAGTGACCAAGTCTGGGAACTAAATGTTCAGGAGCATTTGACACTTTGGAGGATTGCAGAAAGGAAAAGGAGATCTGATTATATAGGAATATTACCAATATTATCAATATTATAGGAATATTATCAATCAATATTATAGAAATATTATCAATATTATAGGAATATTATAATATTAATTTATTATTAATCCCAAGTTAATTCCCGGGATGGCAAGGTTAATTCCCTGGATGGTGGGACTGTCATATGCTGAGAGAATGGAGCTGCTGGGCTTGTATATTCTGGAGTTTAGAAGGATGAGAGGTTATCTTATTTAAACATATAAGATTATTAAGGGTTGCGCACGCTAGAGGCAGGAAACATGTTCCCGATGTTGGGGGAGTCCAGAACCAGGGGCCACTGTTATAGGTGGTAAGTCAATAAGGTGTAAGTCATTTAGAATGGAGATGAGGAAACACTTTTTCACACAGAGAGTTGTGTCTGTGGAATTCTCTGCCTCAGAGAGTGGTGGAGGCCGGTTCTCTGGATACTTTCAAGAGAGAGCTAGAGAGGGCCCTTAAAGATAGCAGAGCCAGAGGATATGGGGAGAAGGCAGGAACAGGGTACTACTGAATGGGGATGATCAGCCATGATCATATTTAATGGCCTGGCTCGAAGGGCTGAATGGTGCTGGCGGTGCTGGCTCGAAGGGCCGAATGGCCTACTCCTGCACCTATTGTCTATTGTCTATTATCAATCAATATTATAGGAATATTACCAATATTATCAATATTATAGGAATATTATCAATCAAGTATGATATTGCTACAGAATTTCAAGATATAGAATCAATTTTGGTACAAATAAGAAACATGGATGGTAGAAAGTGGTTGATGTGAGTTGTTATATGGGCCCTGTAACATTAGCTATCCACTGGGCCTGAGTATAAAATAATGGGGGGGGGGGGGTGAGAAAGATATTTTTATTAATTTTAATTTTATAGTTCGGACAAATAAAACTGGCAGGAGCAGTGCCGAAGACGCCAAAGTTCAGGAATATTTTCTTGGAGGAACTGTAGTTCAGGTTATTTTCCATCTGGTTTTGGTTAAACTGACAAGATTAATAAACAATTTAATCAGATTGCATGGCAGAATTCTAACTTCATTTTGACTGGGGCGGAATTCTGATAGGACATTTTCAAACAATTTAGCTTTTATGCTGCTTCACTTTTATATTTAAATCAGTCCCGATAAATGTGCTCTGTGACATTCGGCATTGCTATTACCATCCATTTCTGTTTGACTGTAAAACGTGGAGAAGTATTACCTTGCAGATGAAATTTGCGACTACAATGTACCATTATGCAGAAGACTGGGGATAGAATGCTGCAAATGAAACCACTTTAAATGAAATAAGGAGGCAATTTTGGAATTCACTGACAGAGAGCATTTTCACAGATGTTATTCTTTGGTTGAAGGAATAATTAAAGAAGTGGTCTAATATTATCCACGGAGAAATGTAGCCAGAGTACAAACTGCTCTTCCATGAACACCATACCTTGCAGCCTTCCCAGTACACTGAACAGAATGAAATGCCAATGTTTCAGAATAAGGCTGATTTACTTCTGGAGAAATGCAGCCTGCATGAAATTGTATCTTATTTTGTAAACCAGTATCTGCAGTTCCTTGTTTTTACTCGCTGTGACTGTGTGCATTTCCTTTGGGTGCACCTTTTTTTCCCCCACATCCCAAAGAATTGCATGTCTGCAGCTTAATTGGTCCCTGATGTGTAGGGAAGGATTGAGAAAGTGGGATAACATAAAAATAGTATGAACGGGTGATCGAAGGTCGGCATGGATTTGGTGGGCCAAAGGGCCTGTTTCCATGGTGTATCTCTAAATGAAATAAAACTTCAAGATGTTCATTGAAGGATTCAGAAAAAATGTACTTTATGAGAATTACTCCTATTCTGCTCACTCAGCAGTTCACAGCTCATTCGGCTGAATGAACACCCTGGTCAAGAGTGGCCACTGCTATCTGAATTTGCAACTGGAGAAATGTATATATTTGCTTTTAATTACCAGTTATAAGCAACTTACAATAATTCTTTAACATGCAACAAATGTTTTCAGATACATAGCACTAACGTGTACCCAAGAGTATTAGTGGAATATTCAGTGGTAATTTTCCTTATATCAAACTTAGAGAAAAAACACATTTGAGTTTTCTTCTATTCCAGAAATCTTTTATTTTAAAGTAATTCAGTAATGATAACATACAGAATCACTGTTGAATGTAGAGTATATACTGTATCACTTTTCTTTTGCCGATCTTCTGGCATTAATTCCAGACTGAATACATTAACATGTATTTTATACTATATACAGTTGAAGAATCGTTGATTAAATATTGTGTATCAGCACTGTTGAAGCCAGAAGTTTCATTATATTTTAGCAATTGCTTTCAGTGTTATTTTTCAGATAAGCCTTTAAAGTGGTCATGTGTGCTGGCTGTATTCATAGAATTATCAAATGGAACAGTGCAAAAATAAGGCAATTTGTGCTGTTGTTCCATCGTCACAGTCTTGCATCTTGGAAGCAGGCCCCTCAGTCCAATTTGCCCATACCAACCAAGCTGCCCCATCTACGCTAGTCCCACCTGCCTGTGTTTGGCCCGTATGCCTCTAAACCTTTCCTGTCCATGTACTTGTCCAAATGTCTTTTAAATGTTGTCATTTAATATCTGCTTCAACTATCTCCTCTGTCAGCTCACTCGGGCAGGAACTGGCAACTTTTACTGTGCTGTTCTTCTTTAATAATTGTTGTTCATAACTTTTTTAATTTCTCCCTTCCAGTTATTTATCAAATTCCTTACCAAATGTTTACAGGATCAGCTTCCACCATCTTTTTAGGTAAAATCCTACAAAAGTCTGATTAAAGAAAAATATCTCTCACCTGCCTTTGATTTATTTTACCAGTAAGTTAAAATTTATTACCCTGGCTGTTGATCTCCTTTCCAGAGGTTGTAGAGTTTCTTTATGTGTCTATCAAAATATTGATGTGGTTAAACCTTCTTTGTCGCAAGGACAATTGTTTTCCTTCAAGTTTTCAATCTCTCTTCATAACTTAATTCTGATTTTCCCAGCTAACATCTTGATAAGCCTGCTCAGTGCCTTTCTCAACCCTTTACAGACGTTTGGTGCTCAGGAGTCTAAGATCTGCATTTCGCAAGCTAAGAACAACCATTAATTTATAACATTCTTGCATTTCACCAACGACATTGATAGGAAAAAGGATGGGGTGCTTTGGCATGAATATAAGGAGTTAAGAAAGATGTTATAAAGAAGGACGTCAAGGGTGGTAGTATCTGAATTTCTCCTAGTGCCACGCACCCTTTGAATAGGATTGATAAAAATAAAATGCTCCCAGTAAATAGTATGCCATTCATGCATGCAATGAAAAATAAAACCTCTAGGTTTTTTTTATTAATTCACAGCTTGAAGCTACCACCATTATATAGGTTTAAAAGATGAAGTTATGCCGATACTATTGTTAAGTATTGTTAAATTATGATTTACTTATTCCCGTGAGTTTGGTAAATTAAAGAGTGATAATGTGAAGTAATTTAAATGGAAGAGCAACTCTGTACTTTGTAAGTTGATAAACTATTTCCTAACCTGAGAGAATTTAGACTTAGACGCATTATCTAAAAATTGGAGCTGGATCCATCAGAGGTGAAATCATGAAGAATATTTCATATGAAAACTGCTAGAATTCTACTTGACACTGAATAATGCTCAATATTCTTGATGTCTGTTGAGCTAATGTATTAAAGGATATTGAGCAAAGGATGTTAAAGGTGTGGAAGTGCCAAGCGGTGGAGGCCTCCCTGAGGTGCTGTAGATGTGGTACCAGCCCGGAAGATCAGAAATCTTGGTGGTCAGGGGGACTCCGCCCAAAGGCTTGTCCGACTGCAAGGCCCCCCTGAAGGTTTATAATGCAGCAAGGGGCGCCTGAAGGCTCGTCGGACGTCCAAATGCAGAGCCGCTCAATGGTTTGTCAGTTGACAGGGCACGACCAAAGGCTTGGCTGACCACAAAGCCCGCCTGAAGGCTCGTCGGTCAGAGGAAGCAGGAGTGAGCTGGAGACATCGGCGGTGAGGGGCAACTTGAACCAGAGTAATGCTTCCAGCACCTACAAGGTTGACTGCAGGAGGCGCCCTCGGGATACAAAGATGACCGGACGATGAGAGGGACGTTGGTTCACAGGAACTGCTCCAATGCATTGAGCACGTCAGCCAACTGGACCCTGGACTTTGGAAAAGGTGCCAAATTGGCGGCACCTGCAGGTATAAATATGCATAGCAAATGTAACTGTGCAGTTGGCTATGTAACAAATAAAGAACCATTGAATCATTGAAGCGTGGATCATTCATGTAACTGAATGTTGCATCAATCTGCAGGGATTGGATGATCCCAACCTTTTTCTTATATCCATTAGAATAGGAACAGGAGAAGCCCATTATTTCTCTGATGGATATCAAGTGTCAGGGGTCTCCTCTGTATGTTCTGCTCAAGGACTTATTTTTTTCTGGATTCTTGGGTTGTCGCACATTAATCATAATTTCCTTGATATAGTGGGGATTTTTATTGCACCAATAAGCAAAGTAAAACAATCTCATTTAACCTTGGATCCTTCATGCACAGTTTTAATTTCATCTTGTTTGGTTACTTAGCTCAAATAGACTTGTAATTTAAATTGTCAAATTGACAATAAATCAGTACAAATTACATAAACTATACTCTGTCTATTTAATGATTAACATGATTTTATTCAGGAATACTCACAGAGTACAGGCAAAAGTAACAATGGCATGTTAATTCTTTATTCTTGCCACTTTGAAAAGTCTGTCATAGGTGTTAGTACACATTGAGGCCTTAAGCCACTGCAGTTTTTTATGTGTTAGATGCAACATTTCTACTAAATTTGTTCCATTGAAGGTGAGAGATTGTTGATCTTCAATGCACCTAAAGTAGCTCACAGATGACACAACACATACCCGTTAAAGTGATATCAAATGTGACCCGAAGAAGAGTCTCGACCTGAAACATCACCTATTCCATGTTCCCCAGAGATGCTGCCTGACCGACTGAGTTACTCCAGCTTTTTGGGTCTATCTTTGGTGTAAACCAGCATCTTGAGTTCCTTCTTACACATATCAAATTAACTGCTTTTTATAAATATGCACTGAAAAGATGCACTTTTTAGACCATTATGAAGAGCAATGATTTCTGTGCAAAATAATGAGTTATCTAAGTGTAATTCTTAGATAAGGCCATGAGTCCGTTGCAACACAATGATCGTGAATGTTGTCCTTTTATATCTGGCCTTTGTCCAACTATCTACTATTAAATAACTCTCCTTATCTGTGTCAGTCTATTACCTGACTTGCTTTGCCCTGCCCCTCCTCCCTTCTAGCTTTCTTCCCCCCTCCCCTACAATCATTCTGAAGAAGGCTCCCAACCTGAATCATCGCCTAACCTGAGATGCTGCCTGACCTGCTGAGCACGTTCTGTTGTCTTCTGTAGAAAAGCTTACAACTCTACCGCTGCATAGTGGTGCAATGGTTGAGTTGCTGCCTTATATATCCAGAGACTGTTGCCTGTATAGTTTGTATGTTCTCTCCGTGCCCTGCGTGGCGTTTTCGCTAGGAGCTCCGGTTTCCTCCTACACTCCAAAGACGTGCAGGTTTGTAGGCCAATTGGCTTAGTAACATTTTTTAATTGTGCCCAGTGTGTGTAGGATAGTGTTAGAGTACAGGCATCGCTGGTCGGCGAGGACTCGGTGGGCCGAAGTGGCCTGTTTCACCACTGTTTCTCTACATTAAGCGAATAAACTAAACTAAACTAAGCTTTGATAGTCGGTGAAGTGCTATCCCAAGCAATTAGCTGTCAAAAAGAATTCACAAACCTGCAAAAAAAGTGTTAATTCTATTCAATTAACAATACATATTGCTAATTCTTGGAAAAAAAAGACAAAACATTTAACAAATTAGAAAATACACAAAAAGAATTACACCAGTCAGAAACAATTGGTGACTCATCTAATTTGCAGTTATTCCTTACCATTCAAGAGAGTGAACTCATAGATCTACCCACACTACAGGGACAGCAGGTAGTTTCGCAGCATGAATGCAGGACGGCTACAGACGTACATTCTGCAGGTAGACTCAATAAGAACTGCACAGTTGGTGTGGAATCAGGAAGCTGCCACCATTTATCTGTGCAGAAATTCAGGATTTTGCTATTCACATATGAAGCAACTGCAGAAGTGAATGTGTAAAATTCCAAGTGTAGCTGCCATCACTTCTTTGGAAGATCATTCCGTTATTTGATCTAAGCAGCTATTGTCAAAAATGAATTCCAAACTAATCTTTGATGAAAATTATATATTTCAGAATGACTCATAATTCCTGATGGCATATGAGACCATTCAGTCCGGCTCTCAGAGCAGTTTATCATTTCCACTTTACAGTTGTCTATTCTCTCTCATAATCCCATCAATTCTTCCCAAATCTATTTACTTAAACTGGGAATAATTTACAGTAACTTATTAACCTGTTCATAACCATTTTTTTTAAACTATTGCCCATGACCTGAGTATACTCAGGGGTGGCACTAAACAGGTTAACATAGAACCAAGAAAAGCATAGCACATGAACAGGCCCTTCGGCCCACGATGTCTGTGCTGAACATGATGCCAAGACGAACAAATCTCATCCACCTGCACATAACCCATAACTCTCCATTCCCTGCATATGCATGTGCTGATTTAAAAGCCTCTAAATTGCTGCTATCATATCTGCCTTCACCACCACCCTGGCAACATGCACCAAGTGTGCCAAACAGCACATCTTGGGAGAGCACTCAAAAAAATACCACAAGCTCGCAGGAGAGTGCACAAACTCTACACGGATTATTAAAACAAATTATTAATGTAAATATTTCTTATGTTGAAACAATACTCCAACAATTTAAATTGATCATCTTTTGTTTTACATTGTGAACAATGAGTACTTTGACATGTCTAAAATGAAGTGGCTTCAGAAAGGTAAATACATTCATACTTCAGTGGATAAAATACTTATGGGATTACATGTGAAGCCCTGAAGAAAGATAATAAACACAGAAAAAAATACACAATGAAAAGGTAGAGCCTCTACATATTCTAGATTTCACTGAGGTTTGTTAAAAACTGAGTTCAAAATACACTACCAACATAAACTATCTTGTCAGTAACATTGACCTTAGTGATTCTTTGAAAGGTTATTCAGCACAAATTGTTCTTTTCTTTCAGCAGCATATTCCCAAAGAAGGAACATTTAAAAGAGTTGTCTCATCATGCTAAATAAATAACCACTTTGCAGGACTGAAACTACATGTGGCCAATTCCACAGTATTCAAGAATAGTAATAAAGCTGGATTTTTCTGATGTGATTTTGAACTATTTCAAAGAAGCAATCTGGACAAGATCTTTGTCGCTGGTTAAAGCCAGTTATTATGAAAAAAAACCCCAGTATATTCACTATTTTCTATTTGGTTGGTAATTCCATGATCAGACGATGTATTTTCAGTCCTGTAAAATGGAACTGGCTGTTTCACACGCTGGCAAGATACTGATTTTTTTTTTGGACTTACCTTAATACAAACACTCATAGAAATAAGCACACTAGTTAATATACTGCATATTGATGACATTAAATTGGATGTATGATGTGTTTTGTGTGTGTGTGGGGGGGGGGGGGGGGGGGGGGGGGGGTTGGTGCGAGGGGAATAGAGTTGCAGTGCGGCTAGGATAAGATGTGTTGAAAACCTGACTACAGGAGAACATTTTAAGAAAGAATTTCACAGAAAAGTCACGAAAGTAATTAACATGGTAGTCATTTAAAACAGTTTGAGACAAGCATAAAAATGGAAATATACCAAATGATTCCATTCACAGTTTCGTGGCGAATGGAGATCAAACCTACAAAGCAGATATTATTGTGCAGAATGACCATGAAAAACTGAAGACAAAGACCAGGAAATATCTTCCCATAAGAATTTGGCCATCCATTGCATTGTGAGAAGAATTTTGTCTAAAGTGAGCAAAAACTGACTAATGGGCCTGTCCCACTTAGGGGATTTTTCAGCGGACTGCCGGCGACTGTCAAGTTGCCGGCAGTCACCATAAAAACCGGGAACTGGAACGGCGACTGTCAGAATAGAACACCCACACACAAGCACATCGCTTCCTTCACCAGATCATGTGAATTTTTTTGACAGCGCTCCCCCGCTTGCTTTGTCTAAAAAATTCACACGTTGCAAAGCCAAGGTGATACAGACACACGCCGCGATGAACAGGAAGGTTAGCGCTGTAAAAAGAGGGGTAAAGCAGTGTGTACCATAAGTCCTTTACAAGAGGGGGGGGAAGGGGGGAGAAGGAGTGGAGACAACTTTTAAGAAGCCAGAGATACACGGCTGTGAAGCTCGGTGGACATTTAACATTACCGGTCGGTTATCTTTGGTTCTGAAAACTACTGCTTATCTTTTATTTCCCAAAGAGTCAATGAAATTCACCGGTCAGCACTAGCTCCAAACTACGAGAACCTTTGAGAACCTTCAAACTACTGGCAACCCACTAGGACCTCCTGCCGACCCACCTACGGCTTGAGATTTCTCGCTACTCTCCATGGCCGCTTCATTCTAGTCGCCGCTAATTTTTCAACTAGTCGACCGTAATGAGGCCGCGACTAGTTCCCAGAATGCAGGAACTCCTCACGACCATGAAAGTGACTCCCCGGCAACCATCCGCGAACATGTGGCGACCATGTGGCAACTACATAGTCTCCTGCAGTCACCTAACTGGGACAGGCCCATAACAGTTTTGGTAAGTGATCCAGTAACTGAAATATGATTACTCTTAACACATTCTGGTTATGTTGGAGGGAATCTTCAAACACGGACATAAGTGTGTACTTTTCAACCAGCAGTTTTGCAATGTTAGCAAAAAACTATTTTGCATATCCTCTCACTAATTTAGAGACTAGCAATATGATGCGGCTTGATGAAAGATGGAAGCTCAACCTTCAATGCACCCACCCTCCACCTTTCACTTCTCTCTACAACAATACAGAGTGGCTCCAATGTGTACCATGTACAAAACGTGGTGCAGTAACTCACCAAGACACACTTAACCATGCATTCTGAGCCTGCAGCTTTGCCACTGAGAATAACAATTACAGCAGATATACGGGAACATGAATGATTGGTTTCCCTCCAATTCACAAACTATCCTGACTCAGAAAATTGTCACCATTCCTTATTCTATCATTCGGACACTTAACAGGGTAGATGTTGAGATGTTTTCACCAATGTTGGTGTCAACTACATAAAAAGGAGCTGGTCATTTAAAACTGAGGCACGCATACATTTCTTCTTTCAGAAAGTAGTGAACTGCTGAAATTCTCTTTCCCCCAGTGTAGTGTAGGCCAGATCACTGCATATGTTTGTGGAGATGGATAAGTAATTGAAAAATTGATGAATTATGAGTTATGAGGAACTTGCACTGAAGAGGAGTTGCATGAAACATAGAAACATAGAAAATAGGTGCAGGAGCAGGCCATTCGGCCCTTTGAGCCAGCCATTTAATGATCATCTAAAATCAGTACCCCGTTCTGGCTTTTTACCCTTGATTCTGTTTGGCCTAAGAGCTCTATCTAACTCTCTCTTGAAAGCATCCAGTGAATTGGCCTCCACTGCCTTTTGTGGCAGAGAATTCCACAGTTTCACAACTCTCTGAGATGGTTTCCTCATCTCAGTCCTAAATGGCCTACCCTTTATTCTTAAACTGTGACCCCTGGTTCTGGACTCCCCTAACAGTTGAGGCCAGTATAGATCAGACATGATCATATTCAATGGTGGGGCTGAATTAAGGGGCCTGGTGGATTACATCTGTGTCTATTTCTATATGTTCTTGTGTTCATTTTTTGGTGCAGCGGTCTACCCCACCCCTTTGTGAATGCATTCACCACATGCAATTGGCCAATGTGTCAGCTCACTACTGACTATTCAATGCTGATTAGGAATGCCAACAAATGTTGGGTGTTGTAGTGATAACCACAGAAAGATGATGACAAAACGACTAATAATGTGCCACTCAGGTTGATAAATCTGGCGTTTAATCCTTGATTTGTCCTGTTCTCTTCTTAAAAACAAAATCACAAAGTGCAGAAGTAAATCAGCAGGTCAGACAGCATTTCTGGATGACATGGACAGGATTCAGTTTGGGACTACATCCTCCAAAGATGCTGCCTGATCTGCTAATCTAGCGGTTTGAGCTTTTTTTTTGGATAAACCAGCATCAATAGTTCAGTCTGAAGAAGGGTCTCGACCTGAAACGTCGCACATTTCTTCTCTCCAGAAATGCTGCCTCACCCGCTGAGTTACTCCAGCATTTTGTGTCTACCTTTGATTTAAACCAGCATCTGCAGTTCTTTCTTCCACATTGTTAGTTCGTTGTTATTATATCTGCAGTTTCTTGCAATCTTCTCAAAACAGTTTCTAATTATCTCTCGTTTAGGGTCATCAAAAACCTGCAAAGGTTCTTCATGAGTGGGAAGAAATTTTAAATGCTGGTTAATACCGAAGATACAGACAAAGTGCTGCAGTGACTCAACGAGTTATACATCATCTCTTGAGAAAAAGGACAGCTGAAGTTTCAGGGTCGGAAATCTTCTTCATACTGGGTGACATTTTTGATCGGAACCAATCTTCAGAACTGCAGTGACGTTTCAGGGCGGAACCCTTGGTGACATTTCAGGTCCTTAGGTTCTTCGTAACTTGGTTCAATTTCATTATATATTTCTATTTTAATTAATTAACATCAATGTGTTTTATCTAATATATAGTTGTTATATATAACAAACTCATCCGGAAGGCTGGCTCCATCCTGGGGGCGGAGTTTGATTCACTGATGTTCTTGGAAGGTAGGATGCTCCTCAAACTGCGGAGCATCCTGGACAATACAGCTCACCCAATTCATGACACACTAGGTGTACCTCCAGCAACAGATTGGTTCCACCAAGATGCAGGACAGAACGCCACAGGAGATCCTTCTTCCCTGTGGCTTTCAAACTTTACAACTCCTTCCCTTCTGTCATGGGGTAGACTGACTCACCCCCCCCCCTCCCTCCAAATCTTTCCACATCCCCTAAGCCTTTCCACACGTCACTTTAATTTCATGGTTCATGTATTTTGTGTCTTTTTTACTGTTATCATATCGTATCGCATCGTATATTTTTTAGATCTTTTTATTATAATTTAAAGAGGCAGGCCACTGGGTGGCGCCAGCAATGGCTGCCTCACCAACAGTCTTTCTGTTGTGTTTTAATAGTATGTCAAATGTATGTTTTTAGGGTTCTTTAGCTTGTTTTATGTGTGTGTGGGGGGGGGGGGGTTGGGGTAAGCTATTCCTAATCTCTTACCTCGACAGATTATTTTCCTGATCATATCTGCGTCTGTACTGCGGCCTAACATCGAGGAGTTGGCGTCCTTTGCTGGAGGCCAATTTTTGAAAGCTTCACCGTGGGGAGCCTGGGATCGACCTCGGAGCTCCAACCGTGGGTGCTTGTGGACTTAACATCACGGAGCTCGTGGTCTCTGGTCAGACCTCGGGAACTCCAAAACACAGGAGCATCAACCGCCCCGACGTGGAACCTTCAATCACCCCTATGCAGGAGCTTTGGCCGCCCCGACGGGGGAGCTTCGACCGCCAGCTCCGGGAGCTTTGATCGCCCCAAACGGATGGGCCGACTGCCCCGACCGATGGAGAATAAAGAGGAAGAAGATTGGACTTTATTGCCTTCCATCACAGTGAGGAATGTGGAATGTGTTGGATGTTTATGTTAACTTTTATGTAGTTGTGTGTCTTGTTGCTATTTTTTTCGTATGGCTAGAGGGTAATTTGCATATAACTGTACCTTAATTGGTACATTTGACAATAAAAGACCTTTGAAAACTTTGAAACCTTCGAAGATCAATCCAGCCCATTATTCCCATTGAATCCCCAACTATCAATATCCTGGAAGCTATTATGGGCCAGAATCTTAACAGGGAGCAGCCACAATGACACATTGGGTATGAAACCTGGGTTAGATGTTTAAATCCTGAGGCTAATGGCTCACCCAATCATTATACACAGGCTTTCTATTATCTACAATGCGCACAATAGAAATGATGCATTGTGATGGAATATTCGTCAACTGTATGTTGGGGTGCAGCTCCAACAACAGTAAAAAAATGATACAGATATGGTGAAAGCTTTAAAGTTAACTGGCACTGCATCCCCTTCTGGGAATAGGCTGCTTAGTGGGGATGTCAAGTCTATGGCAGTGTAGCAAATGATGGCAGGCGTGGCCTGTTCATTATCAAAAATGGTAGATTAACAATTGATTTTATAGTGTATTCCCATTTACAGTGAACATGGGGGATATTTGAGGAGGCAATGCTAGGATAAGGCAATATAACAGAATGATGACAAGAAAGCATTCAAAGAGGACTACTCAGAGTTCAAAAACACTGGTTATGTATTTGCTAAAATCCACTGTTTAAATCTCAAACTATATTTGAGAAATTGGGCTCCTCTATCCAGTTAAGATTAAGTTGTTATCAAATAGACTTGTAGGACATTGGGCTTTAGCTATTCAATTGGCTGTTGATGCCGGCCTGGGCAACAGATTGCAGTCAATAGACTCCTCTAACAGCCTTGTTGTTATAAAGCAGCCTTCTATTCATTAGACTAATTGGCAATAGTATAGATGGGATTCAGCTGTGCAAGTAGGAGAACAGTCATCCTGTTAAATGGTAAACTATTTTAGGTGCCATGTAGGTGATTGTTAACACAACTTGTTATTATCAGCTGAAGATACTAAAGTCATAATGATGGACAAACAGTATTCATTACTGCTCCAGTAGTTGTTAGGTGAATATATCATTATATTGCAAAATGGCGCTAATGGTCCAAAAAAAGGGAAATTATGCCAGCAGCGCCTTGTAGCAGGCCTGCTTAATGTCTCCCTCATGTAGGAGGAGAGCATGCCACGTCAGTATTTGTCTGACGCCGGGTCCATGGCAAAGTCGGCGTATTGCTGAAGCTGCGCCAGCAGCGCCTTATAGCAGGGCTACTTAATTTCTCCCTCATTTAAGATGGGAGCATGCCGGGTCAGTATAATCTAATGCTGAGTCTGCGGGTATAGCCATGGAGCATGCCCACGGGATGAAGGGCACATACTAGACGTACCATGCTTGGTAGCAAGGTTGCCATTCAAACACATATGCAGTGAACACCACTATCAGGGGGACAATAGAGCCGGCCGCCAAATCTTCTATTCGGGTAAGACCTGTTTCATAGGCGATACCTGGAGGATGAAGCACAAGCTATTGAAGTAAGGCTTCATAGTTTTCGGCGACAACGCACCCCAAGTTTTCATCGGCAGTAGCGGTTCACTGAAGCTGGTAACGGCATGAAAGCTGGCCAGAGGTTCCACGCATGTTACCTGTGTTACTATATAACTAAGGGACCACTTACAATTTGGTAAGATGTATACTTGGTTGGACAATACAAATGATTGAGACATTATCATCTACTTTGAATAGCACCAAAAACCAGGATTTTTCTTTTCCAGGAGATGAAAAGAGTTTGTTTAATGCTCATGTTACATTGAAAACGGTATAGATTACTGACGTTTGGAGTTCATGATAAATGATCTTTTGTCGATAATTAAGTCGTACGGCCATTAACTTTGCAAACGTGCCTTCTCATTGAATTGGCTGTAGCAAACGAGAACCGCTCTGTCGGGTTCACCCCGGATCTCAAGTTTACAAAGATATCTTAACACAAGGTCTTCCAAGACCAGTACAATGCCGTATGGGATGTTGACATGTGTGAAAACTATTTCACCAGGGGGCTCCAACTACATCCTTGACTTTGACCGGTGCTCAGTAGGTAGTCATCCTTCTGGCACTGGTTAGCACAGCAGGTTCAGTTGCTACATAATTGTGACGGTACAGTATGATTACATCTGTAAATAATAATATATAATATTTTATATTTATAAATACTTGAGCAGAGCAGAAAGGGTGTCAGGTCTCAAAATAGTTACAGGCACGCCAGGGGACCTTTGGTAACGTAAGCACACATATATACAACAATACGTCAAGGTCATCAAGAGCCTTCGAGGTCCTGAACTAGCAATGATTGTTAGTCACAAAAAACTTAGAAGAACATATCTGTTCAGGCCACTGCAGATGATAAAACAGAGTTTGCGTTATGTAGGAATGGATTCTGATTCCAGATCTCATTCCACCAGGGCTGCTACAACATCAGCAGCAAGGGTATTTACGTTCCGCTATACCACATCCTTACAGCTGCAGCATGGTCCAATGAACGAATCACCAAACATTTATAATAACCTATTGCTAGACCAAGGGTATTTTATGTTCTAGTTATACTTTCCATCTGGGTGAGAGATGTGAATATTATTACTTCTTTTAAACAGCATCAGCATGTTTTATATCTATGTCATGACTGTATGCATTATGAATCATTATTTATCAATGAAGCAGTTGTGGTTGTGTAGACATGTTTCTCATGGCATGAAATCAGAGCTTTGAAGTCTTCACGTGACTCCAAAGTAAAATAGTAAGATTAAACGAGAACTTACCAGTTCAAAGTTTGATCTTTATTTTATGAGGAGTTACGATGAGGGACCATGTGCCCTCTGCTCTCAACCCTCATGAATGTCATCTGGTAGCTCTAGTCTTCTGTTATCTTACTATTATATTGCAGTCATTATTACCTGTGATTTCATACCGCTGCTTTAAAGATTGACGCACGTGTGGCTGGATGGGGTTCTTCACGTAGTCCCTCATCGTAACTCCTCATAAAATAAAGATAAACTTCAAATTGGTAAGTTCTTGTTTAATTTTACAATTTATTTTACACAGGCAGTGGTGCAGACAGTATATGGAACCAGGGAAGTGGTAGAGGCGGATCCAATTATGATATTTAATAAAATATTTGCACAGGTACATGGATAGGAGAGGTTTGGAGGAATATCGGGCCAGTATAGATAAGTGGCACTAGCTCATTTGAGCAATTTGGTTGGCATGAATTAGTTGAATTGACTCAAACCTTTGCTGTATAACTCTGAGATTGATCACCAACACTTGTCCATGGTAATTATGTGTGTACAATAATGCTGGCCTTTTCAATGACATCCACAACCCATAAGTGAATAATTTAATTTGACATCAATGGCACAAAATTTCAGAAGTGGAGTATAATACACGGTGACTATTTATTTTTGCATTTTTTTAAAAACCTGATGATCACAGAGAAGGCCAACATTTATTGCTCTTTACTAATTATTTTTGAGAAGTTGCTGGCAAGTTGTTTTTTATTAACTACTGAAGCTACTCCTGCAAACCTGTTGTGATTTAGACCCAACATTGATGAAGAAATAGTAATACATTACCATCTAGCAGGAAATGCTGCAATCCCTGCAGCAGCCAGGAAATCCATCCCACTGGTCTCCCAAATGGTTGTTTATTTGCATGGGCTGCATATAAATCAGGCGATGGAAGCTGTGGAGACATATAACATCAAGATGTTTTGTAGAATGCATGCACTGGAACCACTTTGCACCATTCGTGTAGCGAATGAATGTTTAGGATGCAGAAGGAGTACAAAACCAATAGACCACTTTATCCTGGATGATGATGTGCTTGCAAAAGTGGTTGGATTTGCATTGATCTTGGGTGTGAAGAGTATTCAATCGCACCCCTGATTTGTACCTTATAAATGGTGGAAAGGCTGATGGGTGTCTGGAGCTGATCATTTTCCATGGGATTCACAATTTCTAACCTACTTTTGTTGCCTTGTCATTCATGTGACTGGCCCAGTTCAGTTTCTAGTCATTGGCGATGCCTTTAATGTTGATGGCGCATGAACCAGCAAAGGTGATACCAGTGAATGCCAAGAATAGGTGGATAAACTCTTTCTGCTGATGGTCCACCACATCTTCTGGATGCCCACATTTTCCATTCATTCCAATGCTTGGATGGCACGTTCAACCTTGCATCCAATTCAGTTAACAGTCCTCGAACATTTGTGAGTACGACTTGTTATATTGGTTGGTTGAGAGCAATTTTTCCGGCTCCATATTTGACGCTAGAGTCAATGGCAAGTGGTCCATTTGGTTTCATTCTTTCTCTGTTTGAACTAGCAGAATTAATATAAAGGATAATTTGGTATACCATTTCCGAGGTGTCAGCAACATTGATGGGTATATATTGCTCATTTGTTGCCAGCAACCAGGGAGAAATGTCTGAGAGTGGGCTCAACTGGGGAGACCTCGAAAGAACTGCCAACAACCGATTGAGGTGGACGACATTTGTCAATGGTCTATGCTCCCTAGAGGAGCAAAGGGCTTAAGAAGAAGAATAACGAGGGATACGCTTTTCAACCACATAGATTTATTGCTTATTCCTGAGAGTAGATATTTGTAAATTCACCCTTAAATGCTCGGATCGTTACTCTTTCCTCAACCATTGCCCAAAATCTAATTGGCCCAACCAGAGAAATTAAAACATCTGTACCACATGTAACAAGGAGGGTGACTAACAGAAAGACAGACAGATTAACATTAGGATGGAGTAATGGATGATAGGAAATATTAATGGGGTTGGTCAAAGAAGGCTGTAAGATCATCTGTGTGGAGCAGGATAACAGGCGTATATCTATTGTGCTAATTGGCCAGTTTTGGGGCTGTAAATACTAACAATATTATGTAAACTAGTGAGATCAGCAGATCATTTATCTTGCTGTAGTTTATAGATCATGTTGTATACAAAATAACTGGCACATCTGCTTGTGTGGTATTAAAGGATGCAGTTCCTAAAAAATAATTTTATTTTATGTACTTAAAAAGAAATGTGATAATGTAGGATATAAATTCAATTCCATCTATCCTTTCAATGTCTGCATTTCAAGGATTTTGTTATTATTTTTGTTTCACATTTTTTAGCATCTGCAGCTTGCATTTATAACATCATGACCTTTGTATGCCATTAATTAACAGCTACAGTTAGAGGCCAGAGGAACAATTGCCTGACAAGAGTGAGAAATCAAATTAATTCCACAAAGGATTCTTTAGGAAGAGGTTTGAAAGCATCATGTGGGGTGAACAAAGCAACATTTATTTTAATGTCATCTATACCCAAAGTAAACAATGTTAATGCTGGGCACAACAGGACCATACAAGTTCCACCCATAATATTATTCCTCATAACTCACTCTTTGATGAAAATATCATGGACTAAATAAATATGAATAATTTATCAAATTAAAATTTTAAATAATTTTCTTTTAAAACTTTGGATTTTCAATGTTTTGCATTATGATACAGAGGTTGTACTCTTTATGCAGCGTGATTCATGTTGATATTAACTACATTCCAATTTGGTGCAACAATATAATCTAACAGATTTCAAGTAAATTTCAATAAAATCTGTTTCGAGTTATTTAACCAAATGGGCTCTGAAGGCAGTCAAGTATTGATATTTGGTATTTGATGGAATAGGCAACGTAAACATTCTTTCTTTTGAAAATGGCTTCAATAGATTTCAGATGACGAATGAATGTCATAATGACAGGTTACTTGTCAAATCTTGAACATCAACAGAATGAGTACTGATGTATGACCAGATATGTCACAAGCTTGAATACTAGGTTAGGTGCATATCAAAGGATGGACAATGAAAGGTGTATTGTTAATCCAGGTTTTAATGCTTTGTATTTCACAATGCATTAAAAAAAATCCTGAATGAGATACATGGTATTATGAGATAGAGGTGAATAAAAAAGTTTTAAAAATCATTCCTATTACAAATGTGAAAAGGAAATTCACTCCCTGATCTTTTGGCCCTATTTTGTGCTTTGCACCATCCAACTCAAGCATGACGTGATCTCTTTCCCAGGTAGAAAGCAATCCAGCTCTTTATTGAAAGAATCTTAGGAACTAGCATTCTCTCCATTCTCTCCGAATCAGGCCATTCTTATCCAGGAAATGAAGCACTGTTTGCAATGAAAGTCTGGGAAGTTCATTTCAGCTCTTAAGGTACTTTTAACTGCAACATAATCGTGTGTTCTTTCAATGAATTATTTCCAAAGCTTCACAACCTGTTCTAAACAATGAAAACTGGGCACTGTATTCTAATTGCATCCAAAACAAGGGTTTTGACCAAGCATGTTAAAAATGCTTTACTTTATATGCATTGTCCAGTGAATGCCTGTTTGCTTTTGTTTGGGTTTAGATGCATTTGAAGATCATTTACTTTATTTTACTTTTTTTTTTAAAGATACGTGATGCATTCAAACATCTAGATGTTATTTCCCAGATGAGACATTTTATTACTATCCTTGTGTGTGAAGGTATGTTTGTCCTTTGCCCTCTCCAAAGTATATTTTAAAAGTATTATATGTTTAGGATTTAAAATTAGGATATAGAAAGGCTGGCTCCGTCCTGGTGGTGGAGTTGAATTCATTGGAGGTGATCTTAGAGAGGAGGATGCTCCTCAAACTGCAGAGCATCTTGGACAATGCAGCTCACCCCCTCCATGACACACTGGTCAACCTGAGGAGCACCTTCAGCAACAGACTTGTTCCAGCACAAGGTGCAGCACAGAACGCCACAGGAGATCCTTTTTCCCTGTGACTATGAAACTGTACAACTCCTCCCTCTTCTGTCGTAGGGTAGACTGACTGCCCCCCCCCCCCCCACTCCAAAATCTTTGCACATCCCCAATCCTGGACTTTTTTCACTGGTCACTTTAATTTCATGTATCTTGTTGTGTTTTATGACTGTTGGCTGATCAATTTCCCTTCTAGGATAAATATAGTTACATTGTATCATATTAGTTTTCCAATTACTGACTTAAATCACGTCAAATTAAAAACTGCTATAGCTGTGGAACACTCTCTAAGACTGAAGTGTTGAACTCATCTTTCAATCATCCACGCACTTACAGATCATTCTCCCCATCAAGACCATCTATAAATTTGATAGCAAACACCCTGGCTCCAATACCAGTGGAAAATAGCTGGTTAGTGGGTTTTGAGTGGATCAATGGTGTTATTAATTGACTAATTCACAATAGACCACATTAGAGTAGCATTTATTTCACATGCCTTTATGAAGCATCTGAAGCACAGCTGTGAATAAAATGACAATTGCTAAGGTGACAAGTTCCTTGAAAACATAATTAATTTTGTTACAGTAAAAACAGGAACTTTTGAACTTTTTTTCAGTCAAGTGTTTGAGTGTCGTAACTTTATGGAGTCTTAATCGAAAGAGTACATCAGGTTAGACACAAAAAACTGGAGTAACTCAGTGGGGCAGGCAGCATATCTGGAGAGAAAGAATGGGTAGCAAAGGGTCTAGACCCGAAAGTCACCCATTCCTTCTTTCAAGAGATGCTGCCTATCCCGCTGAGTTACTACACTATCGTCGGTTTAAATCAGCATCTACAATTCATTCCTACACACGAGTACATGAGCTTGCTGTGTGAAGTGAAGAGATCAAATTTGAGGAGATTGAGGAAACAGCTCCACCCTTCCATTGTCTACATTTTGCTCAAGGTCTTTTGACAGCAAGCCACACAAATTGGCAGAGAAGCAATATGTAACTCATTTATTTCAAGAGAAATTCACAAAATTTCCTCTATTAACTTTGTGTTGACAAAGTTCCCAAACTTCCTGGAATTCATTGTGAAAACAAGATGAGAAAGCTAGAACAATATAAGGTGCTGAAGCCACAATCAGTTTTATTGCTGCTGAGTACTCAGAACACTAAATGGATTTTATGATTATCTTGAGAAAGCTTGTTCACAGCATTTGTGCTGAACAGTTATTGTACACACTTAGGAAGCTACTTCACACATTTTATGGTTCTCATCTACACTTCAATGGTTTGGAATTCTGATCTGTTGTGGATAATGAGGAAGAAAGCTGTAGAATGCAGAAAAATATCAAGACATTGGTCATAAACATTCCAAATTAAAATAGTTAAGTTTATTTTGGAGATATAAGCATGGAAACAGGCCCTTTGGGGACACTGGCACTATCCTATGCACTAGGAACAATTTATAGAAGCCAATTAACCTACAAACCTGCACGTCTTCGGAATGTGGGAGGAAACCGGAGCACCCTGAGAAAACCCACACGGTCACTGGGAGAACATACAAACTCCGTACAGATAGCATCTGAGGTCAGGATTGAACCCAGGTCTCTGGTGCTGTGAGGCAGCAGTTCCACAGCTGTGTCACTGTGCTGCCCCTGTGCTGTCTGTCAGAGAAGTATGGGGCAAGGGAATATGTTAAAGAAAATGGTAGGAAACTCAGAGGAAAAGAGGAATCTTACACTGTATTCTCCTGAGATCAAATCAAAATCGGGATAGTGGATACAATGTTTAAGAAGACAACCCATTTACTTTGACAACCAATGTGTAACTGTGAAGGTGAGAATGTGTGAAATTATCAGTACGTACCTGATGCTATTTCAGGTTGACACAAAATGCTGGCGTAACTCAGCGGGACAGGCAGCATCTCTGGAGAGAAGGAATTGGTGACGTTTCAGGTCGAGACCCTTCTTCAGACTCTTCAGCTATTTCAGTGTCTGATTACATCAATTGTAACATGCAAGTAGTTGCTTGTGATTAGATGGTGTTACTGGGTATCTGGCTGCTTCCATCTCCAATAGCAAAGTAGAACAAGACCTTGCCATTTTCTATTTCCTTCACCTCTGAAACTTAATTAGTTAGAGGGTCACCTCTGGTCCTCTGCCTCTTCCTGGTAATTGGTTTTGGAAGAAAGGAAATGATAGACCAACAATTGAGATGAATAAGATGTGTTCACTTGATGGGGAGCATTTGTTGTGTAAGATATAAACCATCGAACAGTATGGCACAGAAAAAGGCCCTGGGGCCCAGACTGTTTGTGCTGACAATGATGCCAATTTAGACTGTAAATCCACTTGCACATGGTCTACATACCACAATTTCTTGTCTGTTTGTGTTGCTGTCAAAATGTCTCTTAAACTTTCCTTTTGTATCTGCTTTCATCAATTCCTTCAGCTGTGAGATAATACCTTTAAATTCTGGAGTCAAAACTGCAAAATGTGGATAATCATCAGGGCCACTGCAACAATTTGTGTGGAAACTATAACGTAGCATAAAATTATAAATGGACTCCACCTGTTTCTCAGTTTCCTGAGCATCACTGGTCTCCAAACCAACTCAATTCCACCCCTGTAATTTTGCTTATTAAAATCTGGTTCTTGACCTCACTATCTAACTATTCATAATCATTCTATCTGCTTGTATTGATAAAAAAGCTGAACGAGGAGATGAACCTTAACTTCTCCACAGATTTAGCCTGACCTGCTGAGCATTTCCCAACATTGTTGTTGATATCCGGTTAGTAGGCATATTGTTAGTTGCTTCTGTGTCTTGTCGCCATTTCAAGAGGCTGCAACTATTTTAACTTCATTTCAATCTAGGCAAACAGTCCCCAATTCCCACAAGCTATTTCAATAAAAATCCAATCCTCCTGGTGGTCCTTGAGTTATACTCCATCAAAATAGTGGACCAATCCGCACGTGGACTTCTACGATTTTCTGATGCAACAGTTTAATTTACTTCAGGAATATAGGAACTTAGATATCCCATTCTCCGGCTGAGTTACTCCAGCACTTTATGTCCTTTTCAGCTGTTCATGTGGAGCAATATGTGCAACATATTAATGAATACATTACAATAGATTTTCTGTTTTTTATCACCTTGTTGTATAGTTTTATTCCGTTGGAAGCAGCTGTCTTGTTTCCCAGATTAGAGATGTTTAGTTTAGTATAGTTTAGAGATACCACATGGAAAAAGTCCCTTCAGCACACCAAGACCACGCTGACATGAATTACCCATTCACATTAATTCTATCTAATTCTACTTTCACTCTCCCCGCACACTAAGGCCAATTAACCTACAGATTTGCATGTCTTTGGGACGTGGAAAGAAACCTGAGGACCCGGAGAAAACCCACGCGGTCACAGGGAGAATGTGCACAGACAGCACCCGAGATCAGGAACGAACTTGGGTCTCTCATACCGTGAGGCAGCAGCTCTACCAGCTGCACCACTCTGCCGCCCTGTACACACACACATCAGCAATAACTTGATTCTGAGTGTGTGCCTGTGATGCTGCTGCAAGCAGGATTTTTATTGTACTGGTACCTCATTGTACTTGCACACATGACAGTTAACCACACTTGACTGGAATCGTTTTGGGACATTCTCAGATTGTGAAACATGCTATATGGGCTGACTGCTTTTCAACACTGCCTAGTTTAACCAAGTCTTGAAGATATTAATATTAACATCAGCATTTAATGCTGTCATGTGTCCATCATTGATTTCACGGTGCCTATGGATTTGCAAATTAGCGATGTGAAAGCGTTTAAGATGTTTTAGGTAAATCCATAACGCTTTGATCAACAATCAAGCATTTCATGCAAATTCACAATATTATCTACATAGAACAGTACAGCAAAGGAAGAGGCCCTTCAGCCCACAACACCTGTGCTGAACAAGATGCCACATTAAACTGATCTCTTCTATCTGCATGTGATCTAAATGCTCCAGTCCCTGCATATTCCTGTGTTTATTCAATAGTCTCTTCAATACCCCTAGCGTATTTGCCTTCACCACCCCATGGCATCGTGTTCCAGGCACTCACCACACATTACCCAGCACATCCCCTTTCAATGTTGCCTTTCTCACCTTAAACTTATGCCCTCTACTCTTTGACATTTCCACCATGGGTAAAAGCGTTTGACTATCTGTCTGCCCTATCAATGCCTCATAATTGTACATACTTCTATCAGGTCTCTCCCCCCCGCAACCTCAGACTTTCCAGGGAAAACAATCCTGATAGATTCATCCTCTCCTTTTCGCTAATACCCTTTAATCCAGGCAGCATTCTGCACTCATCAAAGCCTCCACTTCCTTCCTGTAATGGGGAAACCAGAACTGCACATAATAATCCAAATGTGGCCTAGCCAAAGTCCATTAAAGCTGCAGCATAGCTTCCTGACTCTTGTACTCAACCCCCTCCCCCCCCCCCCCCCCACCATTCATCAATGCTAGCGATAGGAGGCTATATTCCGCAATTACACATTTAATGCCGACTTGAAATGGCAGTTTCAACTATTTGCCATGTGCTTGAAGTAGGAGTTGTAATTTCGTTTCGCAAAAGAGGCACCGTCATTACGGTGAGATAATGCGATTGTGAGTAAGAAATAACATTGTCACAACCCCACGCGATCTCGAATATAATTCATGCTATTAATTATACCAGACAGGAGCAAAACATTGTATGTAACTTCACAGGCTTGAGAGACAACGCTATTTGTTGAGAACAACGTCATTCGGTCAGCCTGAGCAAAATCACAACCACCCTTGCAGAAGGAGTGTTTTCAAACAAGTTGCGTGCATGTGTGCGGGCAGGCAGGGGAACCCCTTCTGGGCGCAGGGGCTCGGTGTGGAAGGACTGGCCGGAGAGGACCGACAGCCGGCGCCCCCACCACCCTGAGCAGGTGAAGGCGATCTCCGGGGATGTCAGTAGCCGGGGCTGCCGGCTGTATGGAGATGAGGAGGGCGGGGCGGCAGCGCTGGGCGCGGAGCAGCGGCGCTGGGAGCTGTTCACTCACTCAGTGCTAGTTGGGCTAAAGAGGCACAAACAGGCATACACACACACATATACAGGCGGGGACTGAGCGGAGCACCTCCGCCTGCCAGGCTCACTGCACGGCTAGAGAGCTGCGGACAGCAAGCATCAGCCAGCTGCTTCCCGACCCAACCACACACCCATACACACGCTTTCAAGACGGGATTATTCCAACCCTTATCTTCAGTGTTTTCCCACTTCTTTTATTTTGTAACTGGCTAATTTGATTTTAGGTTTGAGGGACAGTTTCAGCTCCAGTGTCTTTCTCCGATTAATCCGAGCTGCTTGCGCGAAAAGCAGGAACTGCTTCGCTTCCCCACGCCGTGTAGGTCAAACAGGTAAGACAAATGAAATATTTGGGCGAGGGAGAACTACCGGCGAAGTGTGTGTTTGTTTGTTCATCAGTTGCTACATGTTTCGCGATGGGTTTTTTTGCAAAGTACTGTAACCGGGCCTATAGATTTACGGGGGGATGAAATAAACAAACGGGTCCAGAAATATGTGAAAAGAGGCGACAGATTCGGATTAAGCAAGAGTTAAAATGCCAGCCTGCAGTCTATAAGTACTGTAAAAAAATAGCCACCAAGTTCTAGGGAAAGTACCAGCGGACGGTGCTTAACAATTCATGCAGCAATGCCGTTGATCAGTTAGATGTGTGAGCTGGTCACGTAGTGTAGGACTTATAGATAAACTTGATTAAGCTTAATATGGACCATTGGCGCGACGTCAGATTTGGTAAGAATCTGCTCAGCAGAAGAGGAGGGTTTGCCCGAGGCGAGCTCCACTGTACATTTACAATATCCATTTCAGATCCTGTATTAATTGTTTGCTGTTCGGCGAAGGAGATGTAAATAGTGGATGAAATGTTGAGGCTTTCCCTTTGTTTCTTGCATCCTGCAAGGTACCCCGAAGTCAACATTTGTTATTGAAGCATTTCGGGTTCGTAGAAAACTCATGGCAATTCCGTTTTCTTTTCGGCTCTATGACTAGATAAGCCCCCAACTAGCACGGCTTTGTAATCGGTTGTAAACGCAGGCAGTTGCTGTATGTTGACGCCGGGTATCTAACAGCTGCGAGGAGCTTCAATTTACATGTGAATCAGATGATTGTTTTTTTTTCCATTTGACCCGAGCTTTCGGAAGAATATATTAAGACCTACAAAGTGTCAGACTCTTCAATCTTCCTTGATGTGATTTACCAGAACTCCCGCGGCTAATCCCTCTGGTGGTTACTTAACCCCGTTTAGAAGTGCTTCCCATTTCTTCCACATTTGCTAAGTACCCGAGGGGCTTCCAAGTTATATTTTTTAACATTACTATGATAATGTAACAACGAGAGTTACATTTGAGAAGTTATCCACCTACAACGTTAAAGAAACTACACATCGAAGTTGTGTTGCAACCATAGTGTTGCGGTTGTACCTGTGTGCTTCTAATGCGCAGTATTTAAGGGGATTTACCTTTGAGCAGAGGATACTTGCGAGTCAGATTTGTTAAGGGCAGGACATGTTTCCATCTGATGTGATTCAGCCCGAACATGTGCAAAGGGTTTTATTTCTTCTGAGACACTAACCGCTGTCTTACGTTAGGTAATTGATTAGGAATCGACGATTTTACTTTTTAGCAAAATCCGTGCAAACCCTCCAGTAACCCCATAATCGGTGAAGAATCTGGGACACATGATACTTCGCTGAGATGGATTATGTGTGTGGGTGCGTGTGAGTTAAACCGTCCGTGTTGTGTATCAATGTGCTTCAGGGGAACCTCACTGGCTGTTGTGATCGCTGTGTTTTTTATATTTATGACTGAATACCAACCAGTTCGAAGATATGAGGAGGTTGAAAGAACATTTCTCGCATTCCCATTAAACAACTGCCATGCACAGTTTGAATTGTTTGGTTGTGTCACAGATTAACATTTTGTCAGCAGTTAATGACCTTTCAAATAATTCTGGTGATTGTATTATCATCCAATTTAAATACAATTAAATGTGAACAGTAAAAGTCAGTGATTCAGGCTGCACCCATGGACAGTGATAGATTCAGCACAAATGTCCTTTAATCAAACTTGAAATCGCGAGATGTAACAGGTTTTAAAGACGTGCGTGAGTGGCGAGAGAACAGAAGCCTAGAATAAGGTGGAATAGAGAGGAGATTAAATGACAGAAACCGATGAGGATGCAACGCAAAAGGCGGTGGCAATCGAAACAACAGCTGGATGAAAGGAGGCAGAAGAATTAACCATTATCAGCACATGTTGTCCAAACATAGGAGTAGAGGTCACGACCTGAAATTTGCCGAGCTCAGCATTGATTCCAGAAAGTTTTAAAGACCCCGAATGTGAAGTGTCTTCCACGCCTTGATTAGTCTTAATTGAGTTTCTTTTGAATGGTCAGAAGATTGACCAAGGCATTGGAGTGGAAGGGGACAGAATACCAACAGGGAAAGGGACTGATGAGAAACTCGCTGCTGCCAGTCACTCACACAATATGTTTGATTTTTATAAACAACCATTCAATGTACATTTGGTCTGTTGGAATGCGGGGGAGTTGATATCCTGAACAATGATATTATCAGCCCCAATTGACAATTTCCAATTGGTCAATGAAAATTAGAAGCATTTTTTTTAATTGAGGGAAATGAGTGAACAAAGAGAAGCGGGGAGGCAAAGAGATAAATAATCAGTCCAAAATATACTGTTATAGCATTTCAGTGTTACAGCTGCAGAAAAAGAACAGAACCGTCGCTCGGTTCGCAATAACCAACCTGATCTCCTGGTGGCTCAACACTTCAACTCCTCCTCCCATTCCGAATCCGATCTTTCTGTCATCGGCCTCCTCCATGGCCAGAGTGAGGCCCACTGTAAATTGGAGGAGCAGCACCTCATATTTCGCTTTGGGCAGTTTTCACCCCAGTGGTATGAACATTGACTTCTCTAATTTCAGCCCCACCACACACACACACACACACACACACACACACACACACACACACACACACACACACACACACACACACACACACACACACACACACACACACACACACACACACACACACACACACACACACACACACACACACACACACACACACACACACACACACACACACACACACACACACACACACACACACACACACACACACACACACACACACACGTCTGAAGAAGGGTTTCAGCCCAAAACATTGCCTATTTCCTTCGCTCCATAGATGCTGCCTCACCCGCTGAGTTTCTCCAGCACTTTTGTCTACCTTTGATTTTCCAGCATCTGCAGTTCCTTCTTAAATAATTTTAAAAGTGCAACAGTTGCACAGGGGTTGGTGAGATGAATGAAATAATGGTGTATTGCCTGTAAATAATAATTTCCATAAAAATAAATGTGTTTCTATAGATATTGTTTCATGTGTGGAACTCAGCGGTCAAAATGGAAACAGATACATCAGCCCATAGTTGAAACAGATACATTGGCCCATACAATTGAGATCCAGACCCTTCAGCCTATTGAGTCCACACTGATCATCAAGCACGTGTATCTACACCAATCCTATCCCAATCCATTTTATTTCACCCCGTATTACTATCGGCTCCTTCCACTCACCTACACAATTCAGCAGCCAATTCAGTTACCAACCTACAAACTTAGTCTATGGAAGGAGACTCATGTGATGACAGGGGGAACATGAAAACTCTGCACAGACAACAGCAGAGGTCAGGATTGAACCCAGCTGCTGTCACTGGTGAGGCAGCAGTTCTACTAACTGTGCCACCATCAAATTAATTTGGCCTTGGTGGCAGTGTACACATTTGCTTATTAATTTTATATGTATCTATTGCTCCTCTAGTTCTATTCTAGTCAGAACTCTTGAAATATTTAACCAACAGAAAATAAACAGTGGTACTTATTTCCATTTCACATAGTTGTTAGTAGTGTATGGACTTAGGGGGAAAATATGATCATATCACTGTTGCGCCATATAAGGGAGCCATATATAGCCATTTAAAAATAATAATGAGTGTTTGTTATATTTTTGCAAATTAATCAATAACAAAATGGATTCCTAAAAGGTGAATTGAATTGCTTTCCATTCTCAGCTATCAATCATAAAAATTAAAATAATTATTGCAGCCAATGCTGATAATTGGACAAGAGTGAAAGACTAGAAATAGACAGGAAGGTATATTAGCTTCAGATTAGAAAAGCTGATAAACATTTGGAAAAAATATGTATCATCAGACCAAAAATGTTAATGTGAGTTGTTGATCACTCCCATTAGAAGTTGTGCTCTGCATTGCCATTAATTTACTCTTATTATCACAAACCTCTGTCATAAAAGCTACTGAGTTTGCTATGCCAAGTTGTTTATAGGGAGATTAAGTGAATAGTGTAAAATTGCTGATAATAGACACAAAGTGCTCGAGTAACTCAGCATCTTTGGAGAGGCAGCATCTGTGGAGAGAAGGAATGGGTGACGTTTCGGGTTGAGACCCTTCTTCAGAATTTCTATATTGCTGACGTGACAGAAGAAAAAATATCCAAACAATCATCACTCTGTACAATGTATAAATCTACTGACTCTAAAGAAGGACGGTGAAGATCCACAGTAGAATTAAACATCTCTTGATGTGATTAAAAGTCTTAGAATGATATAAATCAAACACCAAAGGCATTTGTGCAGACTCAAGCTCACTTTTGTAATATGTAGAGTAATGGCATAATTTCTAATGATACAATCTTGCTATATTCATGCTATATTATTAAATTTAACTGCATAAACAGAATATTATTAGATTTAACTTCATAAACAGAATAAGAACATGAAGAGGAAAGGTTTAGAGGGATATGAGCCAAATTCAGGCAAATGCGACAAGTTGGGCAAAATGGCTTGTCTCCATGCTGTATGACCCTATGACTCGGACAAGGGGAATCAGGTGCAGAGTTAATAAAGAACACTGGCAGTAATGATCCACGGGAAGCTTTATTCACACAACAAACATAAATGAACATGCCTGTTGATGCTATTGGGAATACCTCCTGATTTACTCTCTGCCAGCATAATTGCTGTGCATTATTGGTCAATAATAATATAATACGTAAGAATCAACTACAGCTATTAAATCAATTGAGAATACCATTTCAAATGATTACCTCAGCTGAACCTTAAGTGGTTTATATAATATCAGCAATCAGAGAGCATCCCCGATGAGCAGCTAATTAAAAGGATTAAGTGACATTATAAGTGACATATAAAAAGTTCAATCACTTTCCCAAATAGCTACTTGAGGAGAAAAGTGTGAAAATAACAGTACCAAGTACATGTTGTTTAAGATATATGGCTTCAATTGTATTAACAATTTTCTTTGCTGTTTTTTTTGTGCACCAGGAAAATATTTTCCTGGAGAATATGGCAACTTTCATAAACTTGGTGCATAATGATATTTATCGAAGAAGATTGATTATCTAATCTTTTTATAGTTGATTTGGAACAATCTAAACTGATGTTAAGGGAATAGTTTGTCAGGTGTATGTTTATGATAGCTTTTGCAAAATGCACTGTGCATGGTTTAAAATAAATGGTTTCTGCTTTTGTTAAATATAGGCAACTAAAAATGTCAAAGTTTGATATATTATTTAGTGGTGCAGACAAAAGCAATTCTACAAACTTGATGTGAATAGATCTGTATTTGGGCAATAAAACCGTTTATCAGTGTTGAACAATATGTCTTTGTTCCCAAAAGTGTTGTGTGATTTGTAATAAATCTGTATATTTTAAAGACGATTTAAGTACAGAAAGATTAGGTTTTGTCTATTGTCAAGAAGTCTTAAGATCAATGCATGTTAATTCAAAGGTCAGACAGGTTAACCTTAATAGGCAGAGATTCAGCAGTCAACAGTTGTGTGTGTGAACTCTCTCGGGATCTGTGAAAGCAGCAGTAACAAGATCAATTAACAAGACTACTAGAAAGGTATTGATGTGAAGTGTGTAGTCTCATGTGGCTGACCCATACATTGATAGATAGAGCAGATATAGCTATTATAATGCCCACAATGGTACTTAAACTGGCAGCATATATGTTGTAGACATTTTGCGTCAGAAAATTCCAACATATTGATAGGTTTCTCTATGCAATTCAGAAAATTATTTAATACATAATGTTGGCTTAATGTTATTTGTTTTTTTGCAGACTCTGTTTCAAATCCAGTAAGCTGAAACCGATGGTGAAATTAAACTTCTGTATTGGTGTTTAATCTGTTCATATTAATAATTTTTATTTTATTTTAAATAGCTTAATGCCTTTCAGGGACCTGGCTTTAAGAATTATTGACAATTTTTCCTGTACATCAGGTGCACATGTTTACAGAGCATACAAGTGTGATTTTCTATAATAATTAGACAGACAAAATGTTCCCATTACTGATGCAGAACATTAACAGCTTTACCTTGCTCCTAGCCAGTCAATGCTCAAGAGAGTGCAATGATTAATCTAGGTGGAAAGTGTGTTAAAATATTTAATCACCAAATCTTGCCATCTTTTATGTTTATGTGCAAACCTTGCTGCAGATATTAGGAAGCAATTCATAGATTACTTGTTGGTGACAATAAAAAAAATAAGATTGAGAAATTGCACATCATATCTGTTCACCATGTTGCTGTTTTATCCCATTCCTTTTTCCTAATGCTTAGCAATATGTACAAATGGTCACAAATAGATAGGCGAGTTAATTGTAATAAAATTCAAGTCCGGTAATGTACCTTCTGACATATATTCCATGGTTTTTGAATAATGTTTACAATGTTTAATTTATTATTGTCACATGTACTGAGATACAGTGAAATGCTTGGTTTTGCATGCTATCCAAGCAGATCAGTTATAGCCTATACAGGTACCATTAGTTCAAACTCGGGTACAATAGATAGGGCAAAGGGGAAGATACGGAGCACAGAATATAGATCTCAGCATTGTACAGCAGGAGTTCCTTGGTCAAAGTCCAATGTGCTCAATGGGGTAGAGATTAATTGGACAGTACACAAGCTTATGGAAGGACCGTTCAGAAGCCTGATAACAGAGGGGAAGATCTGTTTATCAACTTCTGGTGTGCAATGTTCTTTTAAGCACAACTGCATCGACTTTATCAGCAAGCAAGAGTCTTCGACACCCTGCACTGTATATACAACAGAGTTGTAGATGATATGTGTGTACACCTTTAATTGATAGTAACGATGTCCATGCTAACCACTCCCCCACCAGTTAGTATAATTGTAACCCACGACTTTAAGGTGTCTGTGTACCTTCTCTACAAGAGTCCAAAGTCTTTTGATCGCTGCCTAAATCTTTCCAATCTGCACTGAATCTTGGACTATGAGCAGACCCAACAGAAGAAAATGGAAACTATGTGTAATCTAAAGGTTTCCAGCTTCTGTTGCCCGTGATAAGAAATCTCTGCCCTTTAACGGAATAACTTATTTTAATCACCTTGACTTTAGTTTAGTTTAGAGCTACAGGCCCATCGGGTCTGCACCGACCAGCGATCCCCGCACATTAACATTATCCTACACGCACTAAGGACAATTTACACTTGCATCAAGCCAATTAACCTACAAACCTGTACGTCTTTGGAATATGGGAGGAAACAGAAGATCTCGGAGAAAACCTACACGTTCACAAGGAGAACGTACAAACTCCATACAGACAGCACCCGTAGTCGGGATCGAACCCGGGTCTCTAGAGCTGCCAGCACTGTAAGGTAGCAACTCTATCACTGTGCCGCCTCATCAATGATCAATCGGTATCATGCTTTGTCTCTTGACAAAAATTCCACCCTCACAGAAGTGCGGAGAAAGCCAAGCCTGTAATATTTGGTGGTTGCACAAGTAGAGGTTTAATTTATTTTAGATTACCTTAAACCCTTTTCTATAGGTTCATTCATTGTTATTTCAGTCCCTTGCTGTATTCCTTTCTGCCATACTCTGTTAAGATAATAGTTGAGTGTATAAACAATGGAACTTGCCTTCATGTGGCTGTCTTGATGTTCATTCTTCTTGTGTAAATCCTGAAAGGAAATTATCAGGTGACCTTAACTGGTCTCATCTGACATCCAGGCATGCACAGTTAAATTGCAGGGTGGGAATTGTGGCTGATTTAGCAAGATTTATACTTCAATATAGTCTAGTCAAATATATTCCTGGAAATTGTTTTAAAATTGCTTTGCAATTATTCCAGCATTTCAACCTTCAATATGTCATGGTTGTGAGCATTTCTAGATCAGTTCATTCAAGAAATTGAGCCCAGACATTGCCAATGTTGTACCTGACCGGTTGGATGAGAGAAGCTTTAGGGACTACATTGGTGTTTGAGTATTCAGGAATGGATTAGAGACCACTGGGAAGGAAGATAGGCGGCACTGCTGTTGTTGAGAGGGAGGGACAGTATTCTGTTGCTTCAGAAAGTGTGTCAAAGTATGGGCGGGATCGGAGATGCCACCTGTGGTTGGTAGTGGTTGGGAGGCAAAGCTGGCAATTGGGAAGAGTAGAGTTGGAGATTGCACCAGCATATTCTGTCAGGGGATTAGAGACAGGACTAGATGCAGATATGAAGCAACAAATAATCTGCTGGGGGATATGGTAGGGGTAATAATGAAGAAAAACAAAGTTGGGGAAGGGAAGTAAATCACAAACTCAGTGGGGTTATTATTTTGATTTCTTGTGAATGTGTTGCAGATTAAGTGGCATTTCTGGGGGTTAGATTTTGCATAAGGAGTGAGTGGCCTGAGAATCTAGGCACATATTTTACTTACCTACAGGTCTGCACATGTGTCACTGATACTGAAAGGGGGTCATGTTTGCAAGGTGGACTCAAGACAGGTGGTCTGTGCTGGTGTTGAGCTTCCTAGATACTGGAATTTCTAGGCAATCAAACAACATGCACCTTGAGGAGAGTTGGAAACAATTGTTCCAGTCTGTAACTCGTGGCCTGTGGTCACAGGTGCACTGCTGGACTGACCAGGAGGTTCCGTTTATGACGCTGCCTTGGATGCACCTTCAGGTCTGGAACCTTCTATGACTTTGTAATTTAAACAGTTTAAAAAAATTTTAGCCACCACCTCTTCAAGCTGCACATTCCAGACTCCAACCACCTTGTGTGTGAAAAATAAATTCCCACTTACAACCCTTCCAAACCTCCGAATTCTCATATTAAACCAGGATGCGTTAGATATCCTGACCTTGGGCAGAAGACCCCTCAACCTCTACTGCTCTAAAATTAATAAACCTATCCTCTCCAGAGACTCCTTACAAAGCTCCACTGCACTCCTTCAGTGCAGGTTCATTATTTCTATAGTTTTGGAGCCTGAACCACACATGATGCTCCGGGTATAACCTAACCCATGTTTTATAAAGTAGTAAAAATTACATCCCAGTCCTTGTATTCTATGCCGTGACCATATTTCTTCACTGATCTTATAGAAACATATACAATTATAAAAGGACTGGACAAGCTAGATGCAGGAAAAATGTTCCCAATGCTGGGCGAGTCCAGAACCAGGGGCCACAGTCTTAGAATAAAGGGAATGCCATTTATGACTGAGGTGAGAAAAAACTTTTTCACCCAGAGTTGTGAATTGGTGGAATTCCCTGCAGTGGAGGGCAGTGGAGGCCAAATCACTGGATGGATTTAAGAGAGAGTTAGATAGAGCTATAAGGGCTAGTGGAATCAAGGGATATGAGGAGAAGGCAGGAACGGGTTATTGATTGGGAACGATCCGCCATGATCGCAATGAATGGCGGTGCTGGCTTGAAGGGCCGAATGGTCTCATCCTGCACCTATTTTCTATGTTTCTATCACATACTTTTGCTACCAATTTCAAGGATCCATGGAGTTGCATCCCATGGTCCTGCTATTCAACAACTCCCCTGGGCCTACCATTTACTGTGTGTATCCTACCACTTTGCCTTATCTCTCAAAAAGCATTACATTGCATTTATTAGGTTTAAATTCCACCTGCTATTACTCTGCCAATGTACCAGCTAAGCCACATAGTGCTGAATAGACATTAACTTGCTATTAATTAATTACAAATCAGAAGTGTGCAGTGAAATAAGACAATAAGCATAAAGGGCCTGTCCTAGTTGGACGACCTAATCCTCGACGAGTTGAAAAAAATGTCAAGGTCGTGTGGACTCGCCAAAGTAAAATACCTCCTACGACTATGTGTAGGACCGCTTACCACCCCCCTCGACCTCAGTCTTCCACACCTAAGACCAACTACAACTAGCTACGAGTGGAAAATGGTCACATGATAAAATGATGTCATGTTTGCATTTTTTTACTCGGGCCAGTTACCAACCTACGACTAACTATGATTACCATCACGACCTACTACGACCTACCTAAGAACTGCCTATGAGTAAAAAGTATCAATTTTTTCCATGCCGACTTTTTTTTTACTCGTGGATATTTTTTTATCAGGCTGGAAAAAACGCCGCGACCTACTCGAGGCCACGAGTATGCAGAGTCCATGAGCATGAGGAAGAGTTACGAAGGCCCCCTATGACCTCGTGGCGACCATGCTGCGAGTATGAGTCAAGGGCAAACTCTGCAGAGGTTGCCAATTAGGTCGTGAAAGTGGGACGGGCTTAGCCAATCTTATCTTTTAAATGCAAGTCAAATGAATGGGGCATGTAGCTACAGAACCATGAACACGCTGGTAGTTTATTCTGACCCAGTTACTGTTTATCTCGTTAAAGATGCAGCATGACCTGTCAGTATTTTCTTTTTTTTTTCTGTAACGCCTTTGTTATTGCCTGAGTTAAGATCTGCTGGCCCAACATGATCAATAGATTTCTGCCCTTCTGTCATTTGTTCATGCAAGTCAGCACTCTTTCCGCAGGCAAAATGTATCTTACAAAATGTATTCTTCCATTGTGTGGGCACCACCATGCCCGTGGCTTTTATCTTTGTCTTTTAATGTGATTTAATGCTCTTTCTTCCCAGTCTATCATCAGTGCATTAAGCTTACTGTCCATATCTGTTCATTACTTTCATCTTGGAAGAAATCATGTGATATAATTGGAGTACTCTGACAAACCTTTACAGATGTACTGCTGAATGTAATCTGTGTAGGTACATCTTTGTCCTGATGCATAGAAACATAGAGACATAGAAAAATATGTGCAGGAGTAGGCCATTTGGCCCTTCGAGCCAGCACCACCATTCAATATGATCATGGCTAATCATTTAAAATCAGTACCCCGTTCCTGCTTTTCCCCCATATCCCTTGATTCCTTTAGCTCAAAGAGCTAAATCTAACTTTCTCTTGAAAACATCAAGTGAATTGGCCTCCACTGCCTGTTATGGCAGAGAATTCCAGAGATTCACAACTCTCTGGGTGAAAACGTTTTTCCTCATCTCAGTCCTAAATGGCCTATCCCTTATACTTAACATGTGACCCCTGGTTCTGGACTACCCCAACATCGGGAACATTTTTCCTGCATCGAGCCTGTCCAATCATTTAAGAATTTTATATGTTTTTATAAGATCCCCTCTCATCCTTCTAAATACCTGTGAATACAAGCCCAGTCGACCCATTCTTTCATCATATATCAGTCCTGCCGTCCCGGGAATTAACCTGGTGAGCCTACGCTGCCCTCACCTCATTCAAAAGCATTTACATGAGGTGCTGCCCCAAGAAGGCAGCATCTATCATCAAGGATCCTCACCATCTGGCTTATGCCTTTTTCTCACTGCTACCATCAGATAGGAAGTACAGAAGACAGAAGTCCCACACCACCAGGTTCATGATCAGCTACCTACCTACAATTTTTAGTTTGTTGAATCAAATTTTTGCTGTAAGATTCATTGGGCAAAATATATAATTATTCTTTAACCTCAGATTATACCATCAATCTTTTTACCATTCCTCACAAACATAGCTCAAGGAAACGCGACGTCTTAGTTGTTCACTTCTGCAAGTGTTTAGGTTAAAGTGGTGTTGAAATATAATTTATAGTTGCAATGAAATACACAAGTAGCTCAATGAAAAGAAAATTACATTGATGAAAGGCAGTCTTTATAGTTCAACTTTCATTTTTTCTGTAACTAATTCTAAGAAGTTAATTTAAAATCCAAAGTAACTTATGAGGCTGTAATTTTTAGTTTGTTCCACTTCCCATGTGAGACGATATCTGAACAGCTAATTGATTATTAATCAACCTGTTAAACTATTGTACAGGCAATGTTATAATTTTCTGTTCAAATTGTTATTTTATTGTGTAGAGTATCAGGACAAAATCGAACATCTGTAATTCACTACGTATTTTAAAGTCATAAATTTTATATTTACTCATATAAATTGTTATCACAATATTTAAAACAGAAACTTTGTGTAAGTGTATCATATCATATTTTCTATTTCGCTCAACTGTCCATCCACACAGTTTTCTGAGGAAATTATGAGGATGATTGATGAGAGTAGTGCGATGGATGTTGTGTGCATGGACATTTGTAAGGCATTTGACAAGGTCCTTCATTGTAGGCTTGTATAACAACAGCTCGTCACATGGGATCCATGGTGAGTTGGGAAGTTGGATATAGAACTGTCTGGTCATAGAAGACAGAGTGCTGTGGTGGAAGAGTGTTTCTCTGACTGGAGGTCTATGGCCAGGGGTGTTCAGCGAGGATTGTTGCTAGGAACATCAAAGTTTGTTATTTATATAAATGATCTGAACAACATTGTAGGTGGTCTACTTAGTAAATTTGCAGACACGTGAAAATTGGTGGAGTTGTGGGTAGTGAAGAGGCTTGTGAAAGGACACACCAGGATTTAGATGAGCTGGCATTTTTCAATGGAGGAAAGGAAGGTGGTGTTTAATCTGGTGTTTCTTAGGAGGCCAAATGCATGTGAAAATAAACAGTAAATGGCTCTTCAGAACTTTGATGTACAGAAGGATTATGGGGTGCCTATCCATAGCTCCATGAAGATGGCAATACAGGTGGATAGTGAATAGTGTAAAGAGTACATGCCTGTCTTCATTGGAAGGGGAGTATTAAAGGCCGGTTAAAGTTTCATGTTGTCGCCGCATAAAACTTTAGTTGGGTCACATTTGGTGTATTTTGTGCAGGTCCACATTATAGGAAGGATATGGAGCTATTCGGGATGGTGCAGAAGAGGTTTATCAGTATGTTGTCTCAATTAGAGTGTATTAGCTATAAGGATAGATGAGACAAACTTGGATTGTTTTCCCTGAAGTGTTGATGGCTGTAGGAAGTGGCATAAATAGGGTAGATAATTAGTTTTTATGCCAGTGTGGAAAGACCAAATACTAGAGGGCATAGGGTTGAGGTGAGAAAGGGAAAGTTAAAAGGAGATTTGCAAGGCTGTTGCACGTGGTCAATGCCTGGAATGAGTTGCCTGGGGAGGTGGCAGAAGCAGATACGATAGCAACATTTAAAGCACATTTAGATACATATAAGAAGATAGAGAATGGTGGGATATGGAGCATGTGCAGGCGGATGAAATTTGTTTAGAATGGCATCAGAGTGGTTGAGCATTTCTGAACTATACGGTTATATGATTATGTTCTATATCTTCTCCTTGAACCCTTCCTTCTCACAATTCTCCTTCAAACTTTCAAATCCCTTTTTATTTCATAGTCAAATTCTTCTTCCCAGTCTATTAGCTATCTCCAAGTCATCTATCCCTGTTTCTTACAATTGTTCTATCTATTAACATATTTAAAATATATATTCACTACTCATTGTTTATTTGACTCCTGCTGATTACAGAACCCATTCACTCTCATTCTCCTTTTATTCAGAACCCATTCACTCTCATTCTCCTGGGTCTCGTGCATTCTTTCTTTACCAGTCTAGTATCCAACCACTGCACTGCTTTTCAAACAACCTGCCCACTTCCCATTACTATAGCACTTCTCTCCCCCCTCCCCCCCCCCCCCCCCCCCCCCTCTTTGTTGTCCCTTCACCTCCATTATCAGTCTTTCCTTCAAATCTTTGTCCCCTCAGTGGTTTTGTTGGCTCTTAAATTTCACGAAATAAGAAATGACTTTATCTTGGCAGATCTATAATTAAATAGGTGTGCAGAAATTTATTAAAAAATAGATGTAAAAATGTTAAGACAGGAAGTCACAAATGGCACAGGCAGGAAGTGCACAAGATAAGTAGGCTTAGAAATTCTTTAACACTTGGAAGGATGCTTTAAACATGTTTGTGCACAGCAGGGCAACCAATGTTTATTTAAAGACTTACTGGCAAACTTGTGTTCTGCTCAAAACTATCTGCTGAACATAGTCAGGCCTCCTGCTGACCACGCTTCAAGACCTTTCTTCATTCACTCTTGACATTGACATAAACAATTGTTGAATTTTGCTGAACTTTGCTGTAGGAGACATGGGTGTAGTAGACATGGGTCAAGACCATCACACTCTGAAGAAGTCTGGAACGTTGCCCATTTCCTTCGATCCATAGATGCTGCTGTACCTGCTGAGTTTCTCCAGCACTTTTGCCTACCTTTGATTTTCCAGCTTCTGCAGTTCTTTTTAAACACCATCACACTCATGTTGGACCACTGGGGTTGGAAGCTCGAAGGTTGTTGTGATTTATTTTATAAAGAACAAGGTTTCAATCAGTTTTTGGTATTGGGATTGTCAGGATGAGATGTTACAGGAGAGCGAGGAACGTTGTTTTAGAGTGCACTTACTTGGATTTGTTTCCCATCAGTCTGCTGTACATGAACTAGCTTCTGGATTAAATTCACAGAAGTGCTGCTGGAAGCCATGGAACATGTCCAGTCACCTCTATGTTTCCACTGTCCATAGTCACAGAGTATTGGAATGCAGGCTGTTAGTCTCTGCTGAACATATTTTAGCACAGTTGTGTGTCAGCAAATTAGATGCAAGAAGATCTGAAAGAGATAAATGTGACAATTAGGAGCCACAAAATAATCCCTAGGTTTTATTCAGTAGAAGTTTTTCATGCAAATTCAATTACTGAGTTTTTTCTTTGTTGATTAAGATCTCAATATTTTTATGCTTTAATTTTTTTTATTGGATTGAGGATTTATATGTTCTCCAAAGTTGAAGAAATGCACTTAGTACTAGTAAAAATGCCTCTCATTGTACTACTTACATTTCAAAATTGATTGTCAGAACTTCCCAATGTCCATTGGCACTATTTAAAGTTTTTTAATGTGTTTCTAAAAATGTTGTCAATTTGTAATCTTAAATGTACTGGGCGTTGTTCTTGACGGATCTGTAACAAAAGGCACACCATAATAGTCATTTTCATTTCTTAGCAACAAGTATATTGTTTCTCAGTAAAACAAATTATAAGGTTGGGTGCATATTTTTCTTTCATTAGAATAACAATTGTGGCAAGTTAACATCACCATTGAAGAATTATGCCTGGAATTATGATGCATTATGCTTCTTTTTCAGCTTCATGCAATTGAAACCATTTATTTGTTTCTCCAATTATAACCCAATTATAACCATTTCTGAGCAGTTTCACATTATATGGGTCCGACAGGGTACTACTTGTTCCGATTCATGCTTGTGACCCTGATGAGATGTCACTCTCAACCTTAGGAATATTGCTGAGAGCTTTTCTTGAAGACAGCTGTATTGGAAACTCTACCCCAGCTAAGGAGTTGCTACCTTGCAGCGCCAGCGGCCCGTGTTTGATCCTGACTATAGGTGCTCTTTGTACGTAGTCCATATATTCTCCCTGTGACCTGCCTGGGTTTTCTCCGGGAGCTGATCCACAGGGTGGCGCCGCGAGCGGCAGCCTCGCCAGCAGCTTGTGTGTTTTTTTATTTTTTTTTTTTGGTTATTTTTATTGTGTCTAAATGTATGTTTTAATGTTTCTCAGTATGTTTTGATGTGAGGGGTGGAAATAGGGGGAAACTGTTTCTAGTGACTTACCTAGATGGAGATGCAACTTTTTTCCATGTTGCATCTTCGCCCCTCTCGCAGCCTAACAACTGGATTGGTGTGGCCTCTCCAGACTGGAGACTGGCCCAGAACTTCAAGCAGCAAGCATGGCGCAGACTTAACATCGCGGAGCGGGCGATGGCATCCTTTGCCGAGGATCGTCAGTATTGGAGCTCCGACCGCGGGTGCCTGTTGACTTTAACATCATGGAGCAGCTGTCTGCGGAGCTTCTAGCCGTGGGCGCGGGGGGTACCATGTGAGCTCCGTTTTCCTCCGATACTCCAAAGACGTCCAGCTTTGTAGGTTAATTTTCTTGGAAAAATTGTAAAGTGACCCTCGTGTGTGTGTTAGTGTGCGGGGATCGATGGTTGGCGCGGGCTCAGTGGGCTGAAGGGTCTGTTTCCATGCAGTATCTCTAAAACTAATGCTAAAAACTAATACCTGCACACCTTCATCACCCCCCCCCCACCATATTCATGATCTAAATTGCCCCCTGTCTCATGATATCCCCCAATTTGCTGCCAGTCCCAAACTGCTCCACACAATCACCATCCTTACCTCCCCAAAAGAGCACTGCTCACCAACAGTGTTCCTTATGCAGAATGCAGATCTCATTCCTGGACCTTCCCATGCTGATTATCAATTGCCAATACTAGTCCTTTCCCCAGGACCTGAAGGTGACAGATACATAATTCCCCACAGTCCCCAATGATCACTGATGCATAACGATGGTTACCTCACAAAGCCTCTGTTCCCCTACTGATCCTGGATACTGAATCTTTGTCCATCCCCGCCGATCAGTAATACATTGTGGTGGACTTTCCTTCCTCTTGCTCCTTGCCAATCGACACAAACCCTAATACAAAATGCTGGTCTCCCAATACCAGCGTCCGCTCCTCCAACTGCTGTTGCTTTGATGCTTTGATGCTGCACCAACATCCACCATCCTTCACCGACGCCAATCATTTTCTACCAACGCCCACCTGCCCATTCTTCAATATCCACCATCTTCCCCTGACTACACTAACACCCAGGTCTTGGGTCCCAACCACAACTCGGCTTTCCTGCAAAGGGCAGATCAGAAGAACACCATTCCAGTACATCCTAATGTTTGCACAAAGTATTTCTAATAGGTTTGTGTTGTTGGTGACATTTTAGTGTCATTCATCATCGTTGAAAACATTAGCGACGCAGTGGTGCTGGTTTCCAATGGGAATTCCTTACAACGCTATGTACGACAGTGATCGCAACTTCTACAGAAGTGTGGATGGCCGTTGGCCCACTAGAAGCTCATCTTCCCTTTGACAGGTCTTGTTTTAGGTCCTGCTGGGGGTTCACAGCCCCCTCCTCACCTGTCAAACCAGGTGGGGGAGACGGTTTAGTCGCCGACAATCCGACCTCGGAGGAGGCAGCACGGGATCACATGGTACCCATGGTGAGGGGAACTCCCCCCCAACCTGACCCCAGAGCACATGATATCAGAACACAAAAGACTCCTTGTATTGTAAATCTGAAATAAAATAAAAAAATATAGGTTTTTTGAGCATTTCCTTTATAAAAAAATATCTTGCAATAGTTTTTGAGCAGGGGACTTGGTGGCAGAAATATTGATGTTTCGCATATACAATTCAATAGAGCTTCAATGCACACATTGGCTTGCAAAACAATTATGCTACTATTACTGCAAATGGTATTAAAAGTAATTAATAACTTAATTTATGCTTTCATTATGACTCACTACAGAACTGCAGAGTAGTGTTTTGTACCGAGTCTCTTGTATCAGCTTGCCATTATCAAACATAGATTCAGCAATACAGCTCCAGATGTGGTCATTATTGGCAATATTCCAGGTTTCTTTGCATGGCTCCATCACAAGGAGATGGATACAATATCATAAGAACATAAACGGCGTGCTAAATCAACAGACACAGAAACATCACAAGTAAGAATGTTTCATTCCAAGGCACACAGGAATCTTATAAACCTTTCCTAAACCTAGTTTGAAATCTTATGAACCAAGCAGGAATATGAGTGTACTCAGGAAGTGCTGCATTACCATGAGAGCTATTCTTTGGATGGGGCATAAGCTGGAGGTTGTTTTGGTAGTTCAGGCAGCCAAATAATCTCCTGCTGCACAATAAAACCTATGCATCGCAACGAGAAAGTCTGAAATTAATAGGAGGTCAGATGTTTATGCTTCTGACCTCTCAAGATTGCGCAGACAGAGCACCAGTGTCGTGAGCTGAGGGGTTCAAAGCACTTAACATCAAACTCTGAATTTGACACCAGGGATAGTTGGTGTACATGGTGTAACCTCATCCACTAGAATGATGTTGCCAAAGTTGATATAAAAGGGAAATGTTGGTCAGTAGCTTATTTATCTGCTTCTTATCGAGTTAACCTTCGTGTTTTTAACCTGTTTTTAAGTAGCCTTATTATTTTGCAATTATATATTTATTATTCATTAAATATCCTATATCGAGAGACATTTGAAAGCTGCTAAAATGCCTTTGACAGCAGTGAGCTATCAAAAGACCTTCAAAGAAATCCAAGGGTAGGATTCACCACATCAGTCTGTGGCTCTACTGCTGCAGTGCAACAGAGAGGCCTCAAGGGAATCTGGATTCCCAGGGAATGGTACAGATGGTGAGCATCAGTGATGCGCTGATTTGAGCCAGATCCAGCCTCATGCTTTTATTCACAATTACCATAATAATTTGTTTATGAAAGCATCCTCAATTTGAATTTGCATCGATCCATTTATTAATACAGCTACCGTAAGGTATTGCATCTCAGATGCTGCCTATTTTAGATTAAGGATTCCAGGAATACTGAAAAATGGCATTCCATGAACAGACTGAGTTTCAGCATAAAATAGATTTATAACACAATCTTTTATATAAAAATGGGAGAGTTTATCATTAGGATTAGTAGCACTGAACATGTGAAATATCATTCTCTTCGAAAATCTGGTTCCAAAGAGTGCCAGATTTCACAAGCCAAGTATAACTTGCTGCCACAACTGTTTTTTTGTTAATGTTTATTGCCTTTGTTCAACAACAGATATCTGGCTGATTCTATTTGTTTTCCAAAAAAGCTATTCAGTGACCCATGGCGTTATGCATTGTCGAACTTAGAAAATTCATCAGGAGAAAGGATGATTTGATGAGATGCATATAGTTGCACAGATAAAGAGATTAATGTTGGTGGTTACTAGAAGGGGGAATTCAGTCAATAGTGCAGGAAAGAGACAAAAGGAAAACAAAAGTGGAGAAATAGATTGCGGTAGAAGTACAGAAAGCAAGAAAAATGTTCAACTAACAATAGATTTCCTGAGGCTCCAGAAATGCTTATAATTACATCAAAATCTTCCTGAATGGATTCAACATTCCTGATGACTCCTGAAAACCCCAAGCCCAGTGGAAACAGCAAACTACTGCACAAACATCTCAACTGCCTATGTTAGACACCTTCTTCCCCATCTATGCTTGTCAGACACCTCAGAACACACTTACCTGACTGCAAGCACATTATCCTTGATCCTGAGAGATTGCCTAAGGAGATTAAAAAGGAAGAGGTGTTGGGTATTGTAGTGTATGGGTATACGGTGTATCTCAGCAATGGGTGGGACTTACTGGGGCTGTAATGGAGCTAATTAAATCTTTACTGAAAAATCTGAGGGATAGGTTTCAATGGCACTTGGAGAGGTAAGGATTGATAAGGGATAAATGGCATGGTGGAGATCATATCTGACTATTTTGAGTTTTTTCGGAGGTAACAAAACATGTTGATGAAGACAGTGCAAATAATGTGGTTGACATGGATTTTTGACAAGGTCTCACATGGAAAGCTGGTCCGAAAGGTTACAATCCATGAGATCCAGGGCAAACTGGAAACTTTGATTTCAAATAGGCTTGGTAACAAGAGAAAGAGGGTGATGGTGGGGGGCTGCATTTGTGATTGTGAACCTGTGACCAGAATTAACGCTGGCATCTTTAAGGTGCGTTATACTTTAATGACTTCAATGTGAATGAGACTTTGTGTGAAGTTCTGCTCACCGCACCATAGGGAGGATGTGATAGCACTGGAGAGGGCGCAGAAGAGATTCACCATGACATTGCCTGAGATAGAATGCTTCACATAAGAAGAGACTGAATAAGTTGAGTCTGTTTCTCTTGGGGCAGATGAGGCTGAGTGGGAACCTGATGCAAATATCAGAGGCATAGTAGACAGCGAGCCACCTTTCACTATGGCAGTGGTGTTTTAAGACCAGCCGACATGGGTTTAAGGTGAAATGTAAGAGATTTAAAGGGGTTTGAAGGAAGAATTGCTTTCACCCAGATGGTAACAGAGTTAAGGGCCTATCCCACTTGGGCGTCATTTGCGCCTCATTTACGTGAGATCCTAAAAATTGTTTGGCGCGTCGTGAGGCGTGGTGGCATAAGCAGTGATGCGCGGTAACGCGAGGCGCCCCAGGATTTTGTGAGGTGTGATGATGTATGGTTATGCATGGTGACGCACGAACATTGCCTATACTAATTTATTATGCGTCAACGTCCGTAACCATGCGCCGCCCATACGCCGTCAGCACGCCATTTCCGTGTCATTTGAGCGCCGTACCACATGACCACCCAGATATAAAGCGCGCGTAGTTTTGAAACATTTTCACCATCGTATCTTTGATTTTCACTGGGAAGATCCTAGCCACGGAGATCGGACTAAGTACGAACAACATCACAAATGGCTCCCAAAAAAGCAGGGGCCTCAAGAGCACGTGGTGCGCGACTGTCGTACTGCTAGACGATTTTCGCGTGACTGTCGCTCGTCAGTTACTACCAGCCTGTCGTGAAAATGACGCCCAAGTGGGACAGGCCCTTAAGGTACTCTCAAAACATTTATGAAGCATCTGGACCAGCACTTGAATAACCAAGGTGTAGTAGGATCAAGTTCTGGTAAATGAGATTAGTATAAATAGATACTAAATGATAAGCATCGATGTGGTGGGCACAAAGGCCATTTTTGGTGTTGTGTAACTTTAAGACTCTAAAGAAAACAAGAGATAAACAGGCCACTGGCTTGCAACTAATACGAGGATCCAAGGGAATGTGTAGAAAAGGGGGAATAACGGATCGATCAAAGTCTGATCGGGAGTGGAATAACTTTGCCTTGCAGTTCGGGAAGTGGCGAGTAATGCTTCTTTTTGTAATACAACAAGCAAAATCAAAATATCAAATCGTAAATTAACAAATTAAACGTAAAAAAAAACGGAGCCAAAAGTGTGGAAATCTGAGTTTCTTGGAATGTTTATTTGTTTGGAATGTGTATTTCTGCACTCCTGCTTGCACGTGTAAGATAAGATTGCAAGGCAGAGTTGCTGAGGATGTGAGAGCTGGCAACATCCATGAAGGGTGAGACCTAAAGACCATAAAACCTCATCCTTCATGAAAACATTTATTTATTTGTGCATAAAGTGCCAAATGTCTTTTGAAGACATTTTGTATTTTATATGTAAATGTAGTTTTTTTTTATTTTTATATCTCAAGCTTGTACATTTTTCTCCAAATTTTGAAATGCCTAGATGCTCATCATTTCTTCCTGTCCAATTGGACTGATCCTTGCAAATCCTGGGTCTTTGGAAAGATCAGGACAGTTGGATAGGATGAAGTGATGGGCAGTAAAGCATTCCAACATTTGGAGAAAGCTGATAAATTTGAAACCAAAATTGAGGAGCAGTGTTTATCTTTTTTTGCCCTATCCTCATCAACCTTGGTCTCTTCTAATGTATTTTGTTTGTTCACACCATAATATTTAAGACCTTGTGCTGATGGAATTAGTATGGATGGGTGCATTGATGATCGACATGGCTGTGGTGGGCTTCTGTGATTCTATGATTGTGACCTCATCATACCCCAACATAACCTTGTATGTTTCAGTAACTTTCTCCCTTATTTCTGTAAATTCCACAAGGACTCTAGTGCCGACCTCTTCACATTTTTCATGAGATTTTTCACTCAAAGAATCAATTTAGTGAACCGCTCTGAACTTTCTCCAAAGCAAATACACAGGGCTGCCAACATTGGGTGAGAGTTGAGAGTGAGAAATTGCGAGGGAGCGTAGTGACCGAGGGGGAAGGGGGTGGTAGGGGGGTGCCCCCCCCATATGGTAGTGAGTTTTGCATTTTTCAGCTTGAAATTGTGCAATCTGGTGCATACTGTAGCAAGTCTTGTAACTTACATTTGAATGCAACATTTATGCTTCAAATTGGATTAGGTATGAATAAGGTTAGGCCAAATTACATTACAAACAAATACATAGAAACAAGGCAAGAGGAGTCAGACTTCCATCACTGGTCTGCACAAATAAATTCTTGAACCTTACCCTTTGACTATAGAAAAAAGACAAAAATAATGCCACATATTCAACCGTATATGGTTCAATGAAATTAATATATATATGCAAAACATATATATGAAAACAGGCCCTTCGGCCCACAAGTCCGCACCGACCAGCAATCTACCATACACCAGTTCTATCCCACATGCCAGGGTCTTAATGGCCTGTCCCACTTACGTGTCCTTGGCACGCAAATTGAGCGGAGATGGTCGAGCGAAGGTCGGGCGCGATTACATGTGTACGCACAGCCATATGGAGCGCATGACGTCATTTGAAGATGGATACAAAGCTGGCGTAACTCAGCAGGACCGGCAGCATCTTTGGAGAGAAGTAATGGGTGACGTTTCGTGTCGAGACTCTTCTTCAGTCTGAAAAGAAGGGTCCTGACCCGAAACGTCACCCATTGCTTCTCTTCAGAGATGCTGCTGGTCCCGCTGAGTTACTCCTACATTTTGTGTCTATCTTCAATTTTCTTGCCCCGCTCTGGGAGTAGAAGTGGGGGCGGATCCGGACCACAACGGCCGTGTGCCCCAGGCCGAGTTTGGTGATCGTTTGCCTGCTTCTGCTGCTGTTGCAGGTGAGACGTTGTATCGCGCCAGGGTCGTGGGCCAGTCCCACTTTGGCCGTCGTGTTCCGCGACAGGCCGTTGGTGCGCAAAGATTTTGTTCACTGCAAGAATTTCGGAGCCCTGCACGATGTCGGGACCGGCCCCGCACAACTCCATACCACTCCGCGCTTCTAAGTGGGACCGGCCATATGGTGCCCGTATGCCTTGAGTGACCACGAGGTTGCGTAATTTGTGAGCCAAGTGGGACAGGCCCTTTACAACATGGAAACAGGCCCTTCATCCCAACTTGTCCATGCAGATCAAGATGCCCCATTTAAACAAGTCCCATTTATCCACATTTGGCCCATATCCCTTTAAACCTTGTGTGTGCCAGTGTGCGTTAGGGAATGTAAGTGCCAGTGAAGCGGTGACAACACCCAGAGTGAACGGAGACTTGGCGATGTCCGGGGAGCATTTCCCTCACTCCCACCCCGGGATGCGGGCTGGCCCAGGTGCTCTGTTTCCAGCTGGGGTCTGGAGGAGGTGAGGGTCAGTGACCCGGGGGTCGGATATCGGAGCGGAGCTATAGCTCGAGATTTATCCCTGCGGCTCCGGAGGCAGCACCGACACCCCCACTCACCCGGTCCGCTCCTGGCCGGGGTTAAAGCTCCATGGGAGTGGACAGAGCAGCCGGCAGACACAGAGCTGCCGGAGGTGTGAGCGGTGCCTCGGGGGGTGGGGGGTCGGTGCTGGGACCACCGCCGTGTCTCACCTATCACACCATCTGCATGGGAACGTGAATGCGGGTGAGGCAGCATCTATGGAGCGGTACACAAAAATGCTGGAGAAATGCTCGCGTCTGAAGAAGGGTCAGACTCAGATATAGATGCTGCCTCACCCGCTGAGTTTCTCCAGCATTTTTATCGACAGTGCCATTTTAAATGCTGCGCGATGGGCTGAAGCCAATCAAGTTGCTCGTTCTTTACAGGAAACCCAACGACAGAAAACGCTTCTCATTGGTGAGTGTGGAGGAGTGTGACTTTATTTATTTATTTATGTATATTTAAAAATATGTTTTTCTAGCGTGAGAACTACTGTCATGAGCGTGAGAATTTCATGAAATGCGTGACTCTCATGCTCAATGCGTGAGAGTTGGCAGCCCTGAAATACATCTGCGTGAAACAGGTAGACCAAAATGTTATGTAGCACTAAAGATGTGCTCTCATTAACAGTTGGAGCATGACTTTCCTTCTTTTGTACTTGCTGGTTAACTTTTGTATATAATAAGATGGATTTTTATTATAAAATAATAATATGATTCTTCTGAGCCGCAGCATTTTGCAGTTTCGCTTCACTTGAATAACATCCTACTTTCATATTCTTTTGAGCAAAGTAGATAATTTCAAGATTCCCCTCATTATGCTCCATTATCTTTACTCATTTGCTTAGTCTATCAATCTATCTGTGTCCTCCTAACGGTTTCCTTACAACAAATTTGGTTATAACCTACTTGGTCCCTTAATTTAAGTCATCAATACTTGAGGCCTCTTCACTGATCTTTGGGGACCTACTACTTGTAAATGGCCAATCCGCAAATAACCCAACTCTGTTTAATCTACATTAATTTAGAGATACAGCGTGGAAACAGGCCCTTTGGCCCACTGAGTCCGCACTGACCAGCAATCCCAGCACACTGATACTATCCTACTACACCTTGGGGACAATTTACATTGATACCAAGCTAATTGACCTACAAACCTGTATGTCTTTGGAGTGTGGGAGGAAACCGAGTATCTCAGAGAAAATGCAGTCACGGGGAGAACATACAAACTCCATAGAGACAGCACCCGTAGTTGGGATCGAACCCAGGTGTCTGGTGCTATAAGTGCTGTCGGGCAACAACCCTACCGCTTCGCCACCGTGCCACCCACATCATGTTAAAATGAAGGCACAAAATCGCCGGGGCTGTTGGAATATTTAGCAAAAAAAAATCAACTGCTGGAGGATCTCAGTGGGTCAAGCAGCATCTGTGGAGGAAAATGGACAGATGACCTTTCGGGTTATCCATCAGCCTGAAGAAGTGTCATGACCTGAAATTTGAGAGAAAATATCTGAGTTTACAATAAGATCTAGATCGGTTGGAAAAGGGGGTCAAGGAATGACGTGGAATTTAACTCTGATACATTTGAGGTGTTGTACTTTGCTATGTTAAACCAGGACCGGGTGTAGACAGGAAATGGTAGAGCGGATGAGAGTGTTGCAGAACAGAGATCTGTGTACTTGTGTATGGTTCACCATCGCGAGTCAGGTGGACCATGTTGGCCTTCATTGCGAGAGGATTTGAGTTTAAGAGCAAGGAGGTTCTATTGCAGTTGTACAGGGCCCTGGTGAGACTGCACCTGGAGTATAGTGTGCAATTTAGGTCTCCTAATTTGTGCAAGGATATTTTAGCTATTGAGTGAGTGTAGCATTGGTTCATCAGGTTAATTCCCGGGATGGCGAGACTGACATATGTTGAAAGAATGGTCGACTGGGCTCGTACTCATTTGAATTTAGAAGGATGAGAGGGGATCTTTTATAAAATTCTTAAATAATTGGACAGGCTAGATGCAGATAAAAAGGTTCCCGATGTTGGGGAAGTCCAGAACCAGGGATCACAGTTTAAGAATAAGGGGTAAGCCATTTTTTACCCAGAGAGTTATGAATCTGTGGAATTCTCTGCCTCAGAAGGCAGTGGAGACCAATTTTCTGGATGCTTTCAAGAGATAGTTAGACAGAGCTCTTAAAGATAGCGGAGTCAGGGGATATGGTGAGTAAAACGTTTTCACCCAGAGAGTTTGGAATCTGGGGAATTCGCTGCCACAGAAGGCAGTAGAGGCCAATTCACTGGATGTTTTCAAGAGGGAGTTAGATTTAGCTCTTTCGGATTTAGCTCTTTCCTTCATTGGAAAGAGTATTAAGTACAAAAGTTGGTACACAATGATGTAGCTAGAGAAGTCGTCAGTGAGACCACACTTGGAATATAGTCTGTAGTTCTAGTCGCTCAGCTATTGGAGGATACCATTAAATTGGAAAGGGTGCAGAAGAAGTTCATCAGTATATTACCTGGACTTACAAGCTTGAGTTTTAGGGAAAGGTCTGATATGGCTGGTTCTTTTTTCTTCTGAGAGTAGGAGGCTCAGGAGTGACCTTATTAAAGTATACAAGAACATGAATGGCATGGATAAAATGAATGCTCAGTCTTTTCTCTAGAGTAGAAGAGTTTAAAGCGAGATGAGATGGGAAAGATTTAAGGGGGGGACGCAAGGGCAACTTTTTCCAGTGGATACAATTACGATTGTAAGAGACATTTGAACAGATATATGGATAGGACAGGTTTAGAGGCGTATGGAGCAAATGCAGGCAAATGCGACTAGCCCAGTATTCCAACATGGTCTGCATGGACAAGGTGAGCCAAAGCATTTGTTTTCACTGAAGATGCCATTATGTTCTGGTATCTGTTGGGTAACCGATTGTCAGCCCATGCTGTGAGCTTGTGCCCGGTGTAGAATTGAACAGTTTTTTTTCTGTTTGTTTATTATGGTATCTATTGAGTACTGTGCATACAAACCAGTTGTGCTGCTGCATGTAAGAATTTCATTGTTTTTTTTTCGGCACATATGACAGTAAAACGCTCTTGACTTTTGTGATATTTTACATGGTACCTTATCCATTGTTCTCGGGTAATCCAATTGTTAGATTCTATTTTGCCATTATGCTTGTTAAGCTCTCAAAGGTTTCTGATACATTTTCAAACATGATTTCCCTTTCACAAAACCTATTTAATTCTGGCTGATTGCATTACCATTTTCTGAATGTCTTGGCCATAGTACTTCAATAATGAATTCCAACATGTTGCCATTGGTAGATGACTGGAGATGAATATCCTGCTTTCTGTCTTCCTCTCTTCTGTGGTTTTCCAATCCTCTGGGATCTTCCGGATCTCATGAATTCTGGAAGATCAGAACAAAATCATCCATTACTTATGCAGCCACTCGCAAATACAAATTTGCGCAGTAGCAAATGCAGGCCTTCAAATCACGGAACATGTCAGCCTCAAGTCCCATTAATAGCTTTTACCTTTGCACTGCTGACTCTGATTATTTTATTTGTATACAGAATGTCTGAAAACTTGAGGTTTTAATAATCTGTGACAGGTAATGTTTACATTCATTTGTGACGAGAGAGGATTATACATATTCTTGTAGCTAAAAAAACCTCTCCTTGTCAGCATTTTGTCAAGCACTTGCCCTGTTGAATATAAAAACTGAAAGGTGTTTTCTTCATTGCTTGCTAAAACAATACTCTATGTTTCTATGTTATGTTACTCTGGCTGGATAAAATAATAATTTCTTGGTTTACTGTCATTTCAACAATACAAAAAAACATTTAGGTAAAATAACTGATCATCATGTTTTATGTTGTGATGGAGGAATGGGGAATAATGGCTTATTATTTCACTTCACTAGATATTCATGGTGCAAGAGTCGGTATTAAAAAATGCCGACAAATTCAATTGTGTTGCACTTTAGTTTTCCACTGCTATGTAATTGAGAACTACTTTACTCCAGATGAAATCATGTTTATAACTATTTCTTAGTCAAATGTGTGTGTGGGAGGGGGGGAGATTTCTGTAAGTTATGCCCCTATCCTACTTGGATAAACCTGAACGGAAACCTCTGGAGACTTTGCGCCTCACCCAAGGTTTCCGTGCGGTTCCCAGAGATTCCCGGAGGTTTTTGTCCTCCGGCAACCACCTACAACTAGCATCGCAACCGGCTTCGACTAAATAATTACCGATTTTTAAAACAGAAACCATTTTCGACCATTAGGGAGACTAACAAAAACCTCCGGAAACCTTGGGTGGGGTGTAAAGTCTCCAGAGGTTTCTGTTCAGGTTTCCTAAGTGGGACAGGGGCATTGGTTACCTAAAATTGGGGAATTAAATGGTCATACTGTTGGGTTGCAAGCTACCAAAGTGGAATATGAGGTGCTGTTCCTCCAGTTTGTGTGTGGTCTCACTTTAGCATTGGAGGAGGCCCAGGGCTAGAAAGTTTGGTATAGGAATGGGGAGTTAAAATGGTTAGCAACTGGGAGATCGAGCAAGGCTTGGCAGAGCGAGTGCAAGTGTTCGTCAAAACGGTTATCTAGTCCCTGTGTAAAGGAAGCCACATCTGGAGCAGCAAATAAGTAGATTAGGTTAAAAGTGGTTCATGTCTTGTCTGGAAGGGCTGCTGTGGTCATTGGATGGATGGGAGAGAGGATGTATAGGGACATGTATTACATCTCTTCCAGCTGCAGGGGAAGTATCTGAAGAGGGGGTCATTTGGGTGGGAAGGGGTGAGTGAACCATGGTGTTCATTGTGTTTACAATTGAATGGTCGCTTCTGGGTATGAAATATCCATGTTACACTAACACAGTTTCCATTATAGATTCTTACCGTATTTACCGCCCAATTCAGAGCAATACATAGGGAGCAATACAGAAAGATGGAGCAATACATAAGCTAAAATAAGCTTGTCTTATGCCCCTGTCCCACTTAGGCAAATTTTTAGGTGATTAGGCTGTCGCCACATGGTCACTGGGGTGTCGCCTATATGGTCGTGAGTAGTCTCCTCAGTCGCCCAAAGAATTGTAGCGTTTTTCTGGTTGCCGCTGGATTTTGAAATGTTTAAAACTTTTCGGCGACAGTTGGCTTGACGCTAATAAGCGTAGCTTGACTTCTCCTGACGGTAAGTGCTGTCTGGTTGTCGCCAGGATGACGTAGGTTGTCGCTGGTGCTGACTTCGGTGAATTCCATTGGCGTCAACCGGCGACAGGTACTGGCGACGGAATTGTCTTACCTTGTCGTAGCTTGTCGCGGGTGGACGAAGGTTGTCGTAGGTGTGGTCGTAGGTGGACGTACTAATGGGTTGTCGGTTGTCGGTAGCTTGCCGTAGCTGAACGTCGACTAGGAGGTAGGTTGTTGTAGGCATTGTCGTAAGGCGGGTCGAGTCACCGTTTTTTCAGCGACCTGCAACGACTATGACAGTTGTAAGCAGTCGCCGAAAAAAAAAGCCTAAGTGGGACAGGCCCTTTAGGCTGCTGCCAAGGTAACCTCTGTAGCATTGACCTGGGATTACCACTCCACATCTTTACTGCAAAGCCCAATCAGCCTTGCAATATTACTGATCTGACTTCCGAACTGCTCATAGTCCTTCCTTCATTCTGCTACCATTCCTAATCCCTACCTTTTCCTGATGCCGGCGCTCTCCAAACTCCCCATTTCATCATAAGGTCATAAAGAATAGGAGTAGAATTAGACTATTTGGCCCATCAAGTGTACTCTGCCATTCAATCTTGGCTGATCTGTCTCTCCCTCCTCGCCCCATTCTCCCCATAATCTCTGATATCCGTACTAATCAAAAATCTATCTATCTCTGCTTTAAAAATATCCACTGACTTGGCCTCTACAGCCTCTGTGGAAAAGAATTCCACAGATTCACCACCCTCTGACTAAAGAGATTTCTCCTCATTGCCTTCCTAAAAGAACGCCCTTTAAATCTGAGGTTATGACCTCTAGTCTTAGACTCTCCCACAGTGAAAACATTCACTCCATATCCACTCTGTCTAAGCCTTTCACCATTCTGTATCTTTCAATGAGGCACACCCTCATTTTTCTAAACTCCAGCCAGCACAGGACCAGTGCTGTCAAACACTCATCATAGGTTAACCTACTCATTCCTGGGATCATTCTTGTAAACCTCCTCTGGACCCTCTCCAGAGCCAGCACATCCTTCCTCGGATATGGTGCCCAAAATTGCTCACAATATTCCAAATATGGCTTTACCAACACCTTATAGAGCCTCAGCATTACATCCCTGTTTTTGTATACAAGCCTTCTTGAAATAAATGCTAGTATTGAGTTTGCTTTTGTGTTTTTTGTTTTAGCTGCTCTTGTTTTGGCAGCATTCTGACATTGAATTCCTCATGTTGGAATTCCAATTGAATTGCCATAAAAACAATCTGGATCACTAATGTCCTTCAGGGTGGGAAATCTGTTCTCCTCACCCATATGTGACTTAAGACCCTCAGCCATATGGTTACTTCTTAGCAACCTTCTGATCTGATATGCCCAGCAGGTCATTCAGTTGTATCAAATCCGTGGTGTTACATATAGCAAGAATTAAGCTGGATGAATCGGCACAAGATCAAATGTTTAAAAAGAGAGAACTTTTCCTAAATTATTCAGGGTCATTAAAATTACCTGATTCATTGCAAGAACATACTCACTGGAGAGGATGTCAGGATGGTATGCAGACAAATAGGAGTGAAATAATGAGGTCTTCAATGTTGACTCCTCACGCCATTGTCTCACAACTACAGATCAAACACGGGCAAGGAAACCCAGTCTGTGGTTTTATCTCAGCTGGTGAGACAGCAGCTGTAAGAGACCATATGCCATTAGAATCTGAAACATTATGTACCAGCAAGCCAGGTCAAGGGATCAGTCGCTGGTTGAATGAGGTGTGTGCAAGAGGGTGCTGGGAACAGCAGCAGGTATTCCCCAAATCAGGATGCCATCCAGACCAAGATAAAGCACAGGACAATGCGGGCACAAATCACCAAAAGCCACAGCGAACATATAGAATTGAGTGAACCCACAACCTAAAGTACTAGTACTCCTGAACCAGTTGTAGTCTCAGCTCCAGCTATGCCAATCTCGTGAAAACACATTCATCTAACAATATTTTTAAAATGCCCAAATACGCTCTGCCTTTGTGAATCTGGATGGGTCAGTGGTTCAGCAGTAATTATTACTGTGGCACAACTCTAGCGATTTGGTTTCAATCTTGACCCATAGTGCTGTTTGTGTACAATTTGTATCTACTCCCTGTGTTCCCATCAGTTTCCTTCAAGTTGTCTTGTTTCCTCCTTTGTTATAAAAAATTTTAGGTTAGGAGATTAATTATCTGCTATAAATCGCCCCAAAATGGTGGCCCGACAATAAAGATTCGATAGATCTGTGGGTTACGGAGAAAAAAGTTCAGGAATGGGATTGATGAAATTTCGCTATGAATGGCACAGACTCACTAAGTCAAATATCCTCCTGTGTGCATTGTAAGAAATATAAGAAATATTATATCCAAGGTGATGAATTATTATACAATTGATATCATCTAAATCTTAAGTGAAATGACGGAGGATGGCATCGGTAGTGTTATCATGAGACACCAAAAACATTCTCGCTTTTGAGGAACTGAATTTCACCGGCAACATTCAGCTCCAGACTACAACATAGCCTTTGTGTTGAAACCTGGGCAAATTATGTGAATTCCAGAGGTGAGGTGAATGTCAATGCCCTGTACATTGAGGCAGCATATAAAAGAGTGAGGCATCAAATAGCCCAAAGTCAGTGGAAAGCAAGAGTGTGTTCTTTACAAGCTGCAATCGTATCTTTCACAAAGGAAGATTGTTGTGGCTGTTAGATATATTCACCTTAGCCCCATGGTCCTGCTACTGGAGTTCAGCTGTTTTGTCTATGATCTTTCTTTAACCATGAGGTCAGAAATGGGGATGTTCACTTCTGATCACATAACTGACCCATTTCGACCTGCAACATCTCAGAAAATAAGTTGTGCAGCATGACATGGACTGCGAACAGGAATGAGCTGATACAGAGTCATAGAATCATATAGAACAGAAAAGGGCCTGGGTGAAAAGATGGTTAAAAAGAAAAGGTTCATGATCATGTCATCCTCTTTACACATCCTCCCTAATCCCAATTGCCTGCATTAAGCCTGTAACCTTCCATGACATCTTCAAATACCTCTCTTAATGGCTCTTAGATGTAATGATTGTATTGGATTCTACCACCTCCTCTGGCAGCATGTTCCAGATATTAATCACTCTTTGTATATTAAAAAAATATTTTCCCCTCAGGTCCCCTTTGAATTTTCCTCATTCCCATCTTAAAATTGTGATAGACACAAAACGCTGGAGTAACACAGCGGGGCAGGCAGCATCTCTGGAGAGAGGGAATGGGTGACGTTTCGGGTCTGAAGAAGGGTCCCAACCCGAAACATCACCCATTCCTTCCCTCCAGAGATGCCACCTGTCCTGCTGGGTTACTCCAGCACTTTGAGTCTATTTTCGGTTTAAACTAGCATCTGCAGTTCCTTCCTACACTTAAAATTGTGATATCACCATGGACCCCCACCATGGACAAAGATTCTGACTATCAGTCTATGCCTAATGCAGAATCTATGATTCTGACTATCAAATTTATAAACTATCATGTTACCTCTCAAGCTCCTTCGATCGAAGGAAAGTAAGACTAGCCAATTCAATCTCTCCCTGTAAGTAAAGTTTGCCAATCCAGCCAACATCCTGGTGAATCTCCTCTGCATTGTCTCCAGCACAATCTCATGCTTCGTATTATGTGACAAATAGAAGAGTACACAATAATGAATCAATGTTTCATGAAATTGCAACTTAACCTTTCAATGTTTACCTGCAAGACTTGATCTATGAAGGCAAGCATGCCATATGCCTTTTTCTCAACCCTATACCGACTTTCACACAACTATTAACTTGTTCATCAACCTTTCTCAGTGCCCCAACATTTCCTGTATATCCCAACTCCAATTTGACTTCTCAAGATATATCGAAGCTAGACACAAGATGCTGGAGTAACTCAGCGGGACAGGCAGCATCTCTGCAGAGAAGGAATGGGTGACGTTTTAGGTCGAGACCCTTCTTCAGACTGGATAGATAGTGTGTATATATATGTGAAATATCATTTACTATCCTGAATATGCATTCCCTCTAATACTAGCACACAGACACTGCAGTGTCTACCATCCACAGAATACACTGCAGTGACTTGTCTCAGAACTTCAACATCACTTCTTGCACTTTAGATTTCTATCACAGTGAAAAATAAAGTCAACAGTAGCATGTGTACACCACCATTTGCAGATTCCCCTCCAAGGAACAAACCATCTTGACTTGGAAATGTCTTGCCATTCCTTCAGTGTTATTGACGCTTAATACTAGAATTCAAACTACAAATTGCACCTTTACCAGAAGTGGTTCAAGCAGGTGGCATGCCATGAAGGCAGTTTTTGGTGAGGATTAAATGGCAATCAAGTCTATAGAAAGTTAGGCCCAGAGCAGCTGAAGTGTCTCCATTCAGTTCAATGGACACACAAGTCTGTGTGGAGAAATGAAGATAGACACGAAATGGTGGATTAACTCAGCGGAACAGGCAGCATCAATGGATAGACGGAATGGGCCAAAAATATAATTTAAAAAAATATGTTTAAGATAATATACATTATTTAATTGAATTTAATCAGTGCCTTCTAGTGTTCATAAGTGTTGTTACATTTTAAAATGTTCATTAAATATTTTTAATACAATAGATTCATTCTTCAGTAGCTTTTGAATATTTGTGAATGCTGGAGACAAAAAAAAGTAGTCCTGTTTGTTGCAGCTTGACAGCTGGTTCAGCTTGGCTTCGCTGGCTGTCAAAACATTTCTGTGTGGTTGACAGTGGGGGAGCCCTGACATTGCTCAGGACTTTACCAGTCAGACGGGAGCCAACTTCCTTGAGGATGTTTGTGCCAAGAGTCCTGGCCAAAGTAGAAGTGAGCTTGGTGGCCACTGAACACAAGAGACAAGTCGCTTTTGGGGAATTTTAATCAATAATTGCATGTCCCACAGGGGCCTACATTTGTAGTTTATAATCACTGAAACAAACATTATTGCAATGACAATAATTTTCACCAATGGAAGCAGAAAGTGTTTTGAAGAAAGTAGTCACAAATTAAAGGGCTGATACAAAATCTCTGCTTGAGAGTTAAATTGGTATGAAAATAAAAATGGAGTGATTATTGATCAGTTTCCCAAAGCCTATGCTAATTTTATTGTTACCTATTAATTCAGTAACTTCATGTCTAATTTTGTTGGTCAAACATCTGATAAGTGATTAATTTAACAGATCTATTCCTTTTTTTTGCTTTCAGGCAAAGACTAACAATGATGCCGGACTGGTGGACGACATTTTTATTACTTTGTGTTATCTTCTTGAGCACTGACGGGGGGCCGACTAAAGAAGGATTTGGTCCGAAACACTTTGTGCCGTTAGTTCGTTTTCGTCATAAGGTACTGCCTGTACTCTGTTTATACTAGTTCCTTATATGTATATTTCCAAACCAAAGTAAGTAAACTTAATGCAAGCTTAGCTTCAGTTGTCAAAATGTTCTCATCGTTCTTAGTTTAGTTTTGGTTTAGAGATACAGCATGGAAACAGGCCGTTCGGCTCACCGAGTCTGCACCGACCAGCGATCCCTGCACATGAACACAATCCTACACACATTAGGGACAATTTGTACTCATACCAAGGCCAATTAACCAACAAACCAGTGCCTCTTTGGATTGTGGAAGGGCATTGAAGATCCCGAAGAGAACCCACCCTGTCATGGGCAGAACGTAAATTCCGTACAGACAGCACCCGTTGTCGGGATGGAACCCAGGTCTCTGGCACTGCAAAGGATCAAAGGTTCTTTATTAGTCAGAAACACCAATTGGTGTAGTGAAATGTGTATTGCCATTGCTGAACATAAAAAAAGAAAACATAACAATAATAAAGAAATTTAAACATAAAAAACATCCCCCCACAATGGTTCCCACTGTGAGGGAAGGCACAAAGTCCAGTCCCCATCCCCATGTCCACCCATAGTCGGGCCTATTGAGGCCTCCGCAGTCGCCTTTACAGAGGCCCGATATTCCAGGCCGTTCTCGCCGGATGATGGTGCTCCGACGTCGGGAGAATCCTCACAGCGGCTTGGGAAACCTGGAACGGCCGTCTCCTTACCGGAGACCGCGGCTTCCGAAGCCGATGGGCTGCGCTGGATGGAGCTCCGCCGCTGGCGATCTCGGCGAGAGATCCCAGGTTCCCGATGTAAAGTTCAGCGCCGCTGACCGCTCCACAGACCGCAGCTCCGCAATGTTTTTATCGGCGGTCCCAGCATACTGGAGTTCCAGCGCGGTGACCCGGGCAAGGCAACGCCTGCTCCGCGATGGCACACCAGCGCTGTGCTGCCGCCGGTCGAGGTTGTAGCCGGTCCCCTCAGGAAATGCTGCTCCAGGCCCGCTGGTAGGCCGCGAGGACGGGTCGAAGGTACTGCTCGGAGAAAAGCAGCTTCCCCGACCAGGTAGGGACCCTGAAAAGCAGTTTCTCCCCGCCCCCCCCCCCCCCACCCCCTACATAAAAAAGACTAGAACTCCAAAAATAAAACACTGCACCCACTAAAAATAAAAAAAAGAGGTGAAAAAACGGACAGCTGCAGGCTGGGCAGCCAAACCCATACAGGACGGTGCAAGCGCTGTAAGGCAGCAACTCCACAGCTGCATTACCATGCCACACAATTGATCTTTGTTTTAATTGTTATTTTTTGCAAACACTTTGCGAAGAGTCACTTGTCATGGGATACCTGGCCTCTGACCTGCGCTTGTAGCCATAGTATTCATGTGTCTAGTTCAGCTGAGTTTTAGGTTAATTATGACACCCAACCCCATCCTCCCCTTCCCCCCCCCCCCCCCCCCCCCCCCCCCCCCCCCCCCCCCCACACCCTTACCCAAAGGAAACGTACACGGTAGAGAAGTGCATGGCAATTGAAATGTCATTAAATACCAAAGGGAAGGTGGTTACATTTTATTTTGTTGGAGTTGAAACATAAAATAAATATTGATTTTTCCATGATCAGTTGTGTTGTACATTGTCCAAATGTAATATTGACTCCGTTTCTCTCTCCACTAGTATGGTTGATCTGCTGGGCATTTTCTACAGTGCTGCATTTGCATGAACTGTAACTTATGCCCTCTCCCTCCCCCTCCCCCCCCCCCCTCCCTCCCCCTCCCTCCCCCCGAACCCGGAAAAAACACACGCTGTCACAGGGAGAATGGAGAAACTCCGCACAGACAGCGCCTGTAGTCAGGGTTGAACCCAGGTCCCTGGCACTGTGCGGCAGCAGCTTTACTGCGGTGCCATCCTTTGATGCGTCTGTCCAGCCAGTGGGACCATGTATCTAGGGACTCGGGTTCATTCTCTGTAATATACGATTTGGTATGACCCCATTTGTTTGATACTCAATTCGTTTGAAAGACTGCATTCCTATTATCAACTCAAGTCACCCAGAGAATAATAAGACGTTTCTGTGTTTGAATTCCAAGGCTAGTTCAATATTTGTGCTCTGTCTGGTTTAATAATTTTCCTACAGAAATAAGCAATTGCAGATGCTGGTTTTCATAAAAAGACAGAAAGTGCTGGAGTAACTCAGCGGGTCGGGCAGCATCTCTGGAGGATGTAGATGAGTGATTTTAAGGTTGGGTCCCTGCTTAAGACTAACCAGAGACCATGTTCACCAGGTACACTGCCTGTTCTGCTGAGTTATTCCAGCACTTTGTGCGTATATTTCCATCCCTTTCCTACATGGTTTGATACAACTGAATAGCTTGTTTGGTTATTTCAGAGTGCAGATAATAATCTTATTGTTGTGGACTTACATGTAGTTCAGACCAGATGATTAAGGCAAGAATCCTTCCCTGCAGAACATTAATTAAGCAACAGTTTTGTTTTGACAATTTACAGCTACAAACTGCTCAGAGTTGTTTTAATTTAACATTTACATTATTGACTGAGTTTAATTTCTGGTTGCCAGGCCAACATATTTTTGGATTGTTAGAGCAAGCTTTAGATTCACTTGTCTGGTTATTTAACCATTGCACTAGTGCTTTGCTTTAATGATAAGTTTGTTTATCTACATTCTTGTTTCATACAAGTTAAACATGATTGTTAAGTCTTTCTATTCATCAATACTTTTCAATATCTTTCCATTAAGAGATACCTCTTTTGATTGATTATTTTAATATTCCAAAGAGCAATTTCTCATGCACATCCATATTTTACCAAACATCTGTCCACCAATTCTGTTCCCCTCCCTGTGTTTTGAAGATTGGCAGCCCCTTTGTTGTATTACATTAAAAAAATCAAAAGAATGAATATGTTTTGCCAACATTTATTCTTCAAAGGATTTTTCCCATCTCAAATTTTGTAGAGTGGTGAAAGTAAACAGCATGACCAGATGAGTAATCCTGAAATAATTATTTTTTAATTCCTCTAAATTAACACAAATTGACATCTTCAAATTCTCACTTGTTAAGCACTGTACGGAATCAAATGGGTGTGGCTGTATTAGACTTCTGCAGTTGGACTGGAAGTGACAGATGTCAAAACTCTGCCTGGATTTCTCCCGCTGGTAATTAGCCGATAACAGTGGTTCACAAGAATTAGTTGAGGGCAAGATTTAGCTTGGCTGTGTTAGCTGTCTTTAGATTGATTTGCACAGGGCCAATACTGGGAGGTGCTGAAGGGCTGCTTATTTGGTGGGAACAATTCTCACAGGAGTTAGGATTCACAGGAGGGATTTAAACCTGGGAGGAATCGCCTAGCAACATCAAGTGCATAAGCCACATATGTGGTGAAAGATAAAACTGAGTCATTTTAATGAACCTTCCTGTCGAGCTGGTGTTCCACTGAAACATCCCAGTGGATCCCAATCTGGATTATGGCCAGCAAATGGAAAGGATTTGTAAGGCTTATTGGGACAATTGTCATCTCTTGAGGTACAACTACATTATAAAAACATAACCACAGCGAGTGCTTAGCAATCACAGTTGAAAGCAAATGATTTAGTGAAGTGAGGTCCCAGGGATTTAGAGATAAGATTAAGACAGAAGCTGCTTGTCAGCTTTTCTCATCTGCGGCACTGATCAGCTGACATGGGCCTTGGCGCTGCTGCGTTCATCTCCCAGAGGAACTACAAGCCACTGCCACACACTATACTGGTCCTGTCATGTCACTGTTGCAAATCTGTCTGCATTTTCTGCTTCATAAGCATCCTATCATGAAACTATTGATCTAGGTCATGGGAAGCTTCTTATCTCGCATCTATATCTTGACCTCTGTACACACACTGCACAGAGAGGAACCATGATCATTCTGAATTCACACTGTGCCACATTCCTTTTTTTCAAAATGCACGATGTATTCTATGATGCACTGGTTATGAAATTTGATTGTGACCGTAGAACACACAGACAAATTTATTTCCCAGTGTTTAGAGAGGAAAGCAGAATGAATGTAATACCTGGTTTGGGAATCCCTATCATCAATTTATAGACCTTCTGTCTCTGGTGGGTCTGTGACAAAATATTTGCGCCAATTATATTGGGCACTTCTCCTCAGCTAAGTTGAGTATATCTTGGCAAATAAGAATGGGACAGAGACCGGGGTCACTGCCAGTATAACAATTCCCACCCCATTTTTACATCTATGACATCTTTGAATGCAGCATCCTGGCATCTCGTTTATTCTCATTGTTATTCACCTCTGGAAAACATTGACGAGACCAGCATTTATTACTCATCCTTAATTGCCCTTGAAAAGGTGGCGACAAGTCATCTTTTTGAGAAACTATAATCCTTCTTTCTGGTGAAGGTGCTCCCACTGGGACTTAGTCCTGCTGGGACTTAGACGCACAGACAGTGAAGGACTGATGACAGATTTCCTTCTGAGAGTGGTGTATGACTTGGAAGGGAAGCTGCAATGGTGGTTCCCTTGAGCTTGCTGCCATTGTTCTACATAGTGCTGGAGATCATGGATGGGCAATACGGTTGGTATATCCGAGCTGAAGAGCTGCAGTGTATTTTGCAGAAGTAACGACAGCCAATATGTGCTGCAGGTGGTGTCAATTAATATTTTGTGTGTTGAAAGGTGTGTCAATCAAGTGGTTAACTTTGTTCTGGATATGTTGAACTTTTTTAGTGTTGTTGGAGCTGTTTCTTCAATGTAGAAATTGAGTTTTACTGTATTGCGTTTTTGCCAGGTCTTCACTTCATTTTAGTCTCGGCTGCCACTACTCAAAGTATGCATTTTGCATTGACCCAATGACTGCTTGGCTTGTAAATACAAGTGAAATGCAATACACATTGGCCTTTGAGGTCACAGGTTGTAGCAGTGTACACATTTGCAGCTGCTGATGGTCCACAATGCCTAATAGATTCCTAATTTTGAGTGGCCAAAGTTTATCCCATTTAGTTTAGCCTGTTTAGCACAGTTGTAGTCCAACACAACACAACACAACATAACACAGAGTGTCCTTAGTCTCCAAAAGGACTGTAAGTTAGCCATGTCTACCAATGTAATGGAAACATGTACCTATAACAGCTTGATTGGTGAGTGAATGTATCCCTGTTGTGAATTCATTCGTAACCAGTGCAGATTCCTTTCGGCTGCTCTGTCCTTCTGGGCTTGGCCAGTTCAGTCAACAGCCATCATTTCTTCGTTGATGGTCAAATTACAACTGTACTTTTGGTCATTGTATTAATACAGAAAGCGAACTTTTGAAAATGTTTACAAAGCAGGAGTGGAAGAAAGCTGAAGAGTGTGTGTGAAAGGAATGAAAGCTAGCACATTTCATAGAAAAAGTAGCCCTTGACATTTCCCTCAGTGATGCGAGACTGGGCCAAAACTGTGCCACTGCAACATTGAGATCTTTCTTCAGACTGTGGGGTCAGCTCATTTTCATATCATTGGCATCAGCTGAATGCTGCTCCTGTGTAAACTGGGAACACTGCACTGGTCTGGCTGCAACTTTCAAGAGCAGCTTTTAGAAAGCACTGAATATTTCAGCAGCAGACTAGAAAATAACAGCATTAAGCTTTTTGCTTGAATGACTGTCTGACTGATTGACTGTCAGGTGGCTGTGATGAGGATAGGAGCCTTTTACTCTGTGTTAAATATTAACAAACAAATATAGTTATTCTATGGGGAAAGCAAATGGAGATGCGTTGAAAGAGGGGCAAAGGCATTGCTAGAAAAAGAAAAGTCCTGTGGAATCCTTGGAAAAAAAACACTTGGAAAAGTTTTGCATGGGCTACATGTAAGGGGTTTTGAGGTATGAAGTGAAACCTCATAAGCCAACTAACAGGGAAAACTGTGGGGACATGGTTCAAACGGGAAGCACTCAACAAGAAGCACAGAGAGGAATAGATCCAGTAGATGCACAGTCTCTTGCCCAGAGTAGGGGAATCAAGGACTAGAGGACATAGGTTCAAGGTGAAGGGGAGAAGATTTAATAGGAATCTGAGGGGTAACATTTTCACACAAAGGGTGGTGGGTGTATGGAACAAGCTGCCAAATGTTTAAGAAACAGTACATGGACAGGACGGGTTTGGAGGGATATGGACCAAACGCTGGCAGGTGGGACTAATGTAGGTGGGACGTGTTGGTCGGTGTGGGCAAGTTGGGCTGAAGGGCCTGTTTCCACACTATATCACTCTATGACTATCAGGTGACAAGAGAAGAGTAAGACAAACGCACATTGTTCACAACGTGTAGGAAGGAACTGCAGATACTGGTTTACACCGAAGATAGGTGCAAAATACTGGAGTAACTAAATGGATCTTTCTGCATCTCTGGAGAAAAGGAATAGGTTCTGTTTCAGGTCGAGAAACCTCCTCAGACTGGGAAGGTTCTTGACCTGAAACGTCACATATTCCTTATCTCCAGAGATGCTGCCTGACCCGCTGAGTTACTCCAGCATTTAGTGTCACACATTGTACAAGACATTGGTGAGGCCACGTTTGAAGTATTGTGTTCAGTTTTGCTCATCCTGTTATAGGAAAGATGTTGTTAAGCTGGAAAGAGTGCATAAACGATTTAGGAGGATGTTGTCAGGTCTCGAGGGCCTGAGCTATAGGGAGAGGTTGAGCAGGCTTGAACTTTTTTTTATTTATTGGGGAACAGGAGGATGAGGGATGATGACATTATAGAAGTGTAAAAGATCATCAAGTACCTTTACACAAAAGGTCGTAGCTATATAACAGAATCTCCTGAAGAAGGTACTTGGGGCAGGTACTTGAGTCAGGTACGTTCACAACATTCAAAGAAACTTTGGGCAACCATTGTGCAATTTCATTCAGTATTTTGTAAGTATTTATTTATCCTGAACATTGAGGGCCAACAATATTTAATGAAAATGAAGATAAAGTCTTTCCGACTTGCTTAATAACAGTATTCAAAAATGCTTGGGCAGCTTTTGTTTTTGTTTTTGTTTGTTCCAACAAAAAATCCTTGCCCATGAAGACCTATGTACAATCATTGTACAGTATATGAATTGATGAGCACAATGTCTCAACTCACTGGCCTTTTCCGTGAACAGATGTGGAATCACAAAGAGTAATTGTGTAAACTATTTCAGAAGCTGAATCTTTATCATTGGGAGCATGTAAAATGAATGAGTTCTCTGATCGAGTAATAGAGAGGTTGCAGTTGATGTAGTCAAAATACAAACAATCACATTATAGATGTCTCTGGATAAAGTAAAGCTTATGAGGGTACAAGATGAATGCATTCAAAATTGACTCGGGGGCAGAAAAATGAAAGCAGCGTGAGTAGTTGTTTTTCAGACAAGTGAAGAACGTTGATTTTACAATCACTGCTTTTTCAGATATTTAATAAAGACTTGGAATTGAGTATTGAAAGCATCATTTTTAAGTCTGTGGATAATGCCAATCTTGAGACACATAGTTAACAATGGGAAGAACAGTAATAAATTAAATAGAATTGTAATCCAAAAATCTTTTGGCATAAGTGAAAGAAAATGTGTTTCCATCTCACAGCAAGGAAACTGTTGATTCTTTATAACACACTATTAGGCCACAGTTTGCCAATTCTGGTTGCCACATTTTAGGAAACATTAAGACTTTCGAGCAGGGAAGCAAATGAAATGTACTTGAATAGTGTCAGGAATGAGGGATTAGTTAATATGGAGAATCTAAGCATCAGTGTGGTTGTTTAGCAGTGAAAATGTTGATATTTCAAGGTACATTCAAATGCTGATCAGCTTTAGTATAGTATATCACAAGAATATTTCCCATGGCAGTGGCTGAAGAATTGGTAAACAGACAATACAATTGTGGATGAATGGCAGAAGAATCAGAGGTGACATGAATATTATATTTCCACGCAGTTCGGAATTGGAATACAACATTGAATAGCTGATGGGCATATTCTCAAAAATAGCTTTCAAAAACATAGTGGATGAACATTTGAGGAAGCTACAGGGAAAAGGCAGAAAGCAGGACTAATTGGATTGCTCTTTCATAAAGATGGCACGGGCACAGAAGGTGAAATGACTAAATTCTGTGTTGCATTGTTCTCTGATTCAACCTTCAAGAACACAATTGGATTTTTACAATTTCCTGCCTAAAATATGAATGAATATGAAATATGATGGTATTTGATAATCCAATGAATTAGTTTAGTTTAGAGATACAGCATGGAAACAGGCCCTTCGGACCACTGAGTCTGTGCCAACCAGAGATCATCCCGTGCAATAGCATTATCCTACACGCTAGGGACAATTTACAATTTTTACCGAATCCAATTAACCTACAAACATCTACGTCTTTGGAGTGTGGGAGGAAACCAGAGCAGCTGGAGAAAACCCCCGCAGTCACAGGGGAACAGACAAACTCTGTACAGACATCACCCATAGTCAGGATTGAACCCCGGTCTCTGGCGCTGTAAGGCAGCAACTCTGCCACCGTGCCTCCCACTGAATAAGGTGAATCCAGAACGTTGAATATGTTATAGATTAAATGTGCCATAGAAGAGTTACAATCTGAGTTTGTGTCCTGGCAGAGTCGGGGGAAATGGGTATGCACCTTACAAAATACTTGCCTCTCCCGTTCTCCAACAATTGCTTCTGCTTCTTCTGCTCTCACTCTAGGCCAACAATAATAGTCAAAAAAGTTTGCAGAAAGGAATAAACGGCTGGAAGGCAGTAGTTGCAGGACCCAAGCAGCGCTAATAGCTACCAAAATTTTTGCTTTAGTACATCGGATATATCCAGTCCTGCCAACAAAGATGGCATGCAATTTGGTACAAATTCACTTTTCACTTGCAGGCCAGGCAGTCAAGAGTGAAAACCTGCAAGCTGTTCCATTGAAGATAAGGTTTCATCAGGGGTATGTTCCTTTTTTCAAACTCGTGATATAAAACCTGATGCCACCCCCACACCCCCATTGTCCCCACTCTCCCAGTCATAGTTATTACCATAGGTTTCTTTTCCACTTTTTTCCAATTTAATTGTGCATGCATGCATCAGCTTTCTTGTATCTCTGGGGTCAGCTACCTCTCCACACAAGTATCAGAAAGTGATATCATTATCATACTTGAATGAAAATGTTCAAATAATTAATTGAAAGACTGAGCTTAATGAAAAATATATTAAGATTTATTTTAGCAAGAGATATGATAGATGTCATTGTAGAACAATGAGTCCCTCTTTTATTCCCACCTTCAAACATCCATGCAATTCTAAGCTGGTAAGTTACAATTTTCTGCTGCGGTGCACATTGTCAAAGCGACATAGTGCCTTGAATAAGTTCCTTTTGTTTTTGACTTATTGTAGACCCTGTGTGACATTGAGACATGGATCAATTCTTGGCTCCAATCATTTTAGAATTTGCAAATTTTATTGGGAGAAGAGTTTGCTGATGCAAAATTCTTAGGCAGATTGAATGAAAGTCCCGATTTAGTAATAATACACAAACATGGTTGCTAAATACAAAATGATCAGTCATATTAAAAAAAAACTCCTTTGTTATCTGAGGAAAGAAATTTTGAACATAAAAAATCACACCCAGCAAAAAGCACATGGTCTTCTGGGCAGCAATGAGCTCTACCCTTCTCTGCACTAATGAGGTGTTGGCTTCCTAAGACAGACATTTGAAAATGCAGAAGAAATGCCAATTCTGATTCCACAAAATCTTTCCATTCCACCAGTAGGATACGTGACACATAATTCCTGAAATCCATTCTGGCATAGATTACTAAGTGACAGAGGAAATTATTCAAGAATGTTCTAAAATTCCGATTGGCAAAAAGGGTAACATCACTACTGAATCTTGATAATCTTGACAAGTATTTAAAATGGAAAAGGAGATTTTGGATTGCGAATGAAAACTTCATGCCAATTTGTTGGGAACAAGCACACACAGAAGCCAATAGATGGAATGCACGGTTGCCCAAAATACCCACTCCACCCTCCTATCAATCCCAATTAACTACCTCCTGCTCTCAGTGAAATAATATGCAGGATTCATTGTGGCTTTGAAACAGGAATGGAAGTAAATCACTCACAATCCCAGGAGCTGCCTAAGAAGGCAATGGTCAAAACTGCAGCACTGACATCAAAAGCATTTTAAATTATAAATTAAAAAATGCATTTGTTTTTATCTCTTATAATGCTAATCTTACAGTATAACTACAGTTTTTCACCATGTAATGCAGTCTATGTTAATTATTCTATTTATTAAAATTTCTGATTGGTTTGAAAACGTCCTCCTGCCTGTCACTTTTGGTTTTGATCTGTGATGTCCTCTTTATTTAGTAAACATGGTTTTCTCCTTGCTGTCATAGGTGGATTCCTCACCTGCATATCCTCCATCCCCGACCCCTACCTCCGTTACATCGACGACTGCTTTGGTGTCACGTCCTGCACCCACACACAACTGACTGACTTCATCCATTTCACCACCAACTTCCGTCCGACACTCAAATACACTTGGACCATTTCCGACATTTCCCTACCATTCCTTGACCTCACCATCTCTATTGCAGGTGATACACTCTTGACCGACATCCACTACAAACCAACTGACTCCCACAGCTACCTGGACTACTCTTCCTCCCACCCTGCTTCCTGTAAGGACTCCATCCCCTATTCTCAATTCCTCCGTCTATGCCGCATCTGCTCCCAGGATGAGGTGTTCCACACCAGGTCATCACAAATGTCCTCATTCTTCAGAGAACGGGGATTCCCCTCCCCCACTATAGATGAGGCTCACACCAGGGTCTCCTCCATACCCCGCAACACTGCCCTCTCTCCCCATTCCCCCACTCGCAACAAGGGCAGAGTCCCCCTGGTCCTCACCTTTCACCCCACCAGCCGGCAACACATAGTCCTCTGCCAGTTTCGCCACCTCCAACGTGACCCCTCCACTCGCCACATCTTCCCATCTCCCCCCCTGTCTGCCTTCCGCAAAGACCGCTCCCTCCGCAACTCCCTTGTCAATTCTTCCCTTCCCTCCCGCTCCACCCCTTCCCCGGGCACTTTCCCTTGCAACCGCAAGAGATGCTACACTTGTCCCTTCACCTCCCTCCTCCACTCCTTTCAGGGACCCAAGCAGTCCTTCCGGGTCCGACAGAGGTTCACCTGCACCTCCTCCAACCTCATCTACTGCATCCGCTGCTCCAGATGCCAGATGATCTATATCGGTGAGACCAAGCGGAGGCTTGGCGATCGTTTCGCCGAACACTTCCGCTTGGTCCGCAATAACCAACCCGACCTCCCGGTGGCTCAGCACTTCAACTCCCCCTCCCATTCCGTATCCGACCTCTCGGTCCTGGGCCTCCTCCACGGCCAGAGTGAACAACACCGCAAGTTGCAGGAACAGCACCTCATATTCCGCTTGGGGAGTCTGCATCCTCTGGGCTTGAACATTGAATTTTCTCAATTCTGTTAACCCTTGCTGTCTCCTCCCCTTCCCACCTCTCCCTCAGCCCTCGGGCCCTGGCATTCCCTCTCTCTCTCCAACCCACCCAAGTCGCACTAGCTTCTCATTTTCACACTACAAACAGCTTACAATGGCCTGTTTCCTTTATCATCGATACTTTTTTGCATATCTTTCATTCATTGTTCTTTATCTCTCCATATCACCGTCTATATTTCTCGTTTCCCTGATCCCTAACCAGTCTGAAGAAGGGTCTCGACCCGAAATGTCGCCTATCTCCTTCGCTCCTTAGATGCTGCTGCACCCGCTGAGTTTCTCCAGCCTTTTGTGTACCCTCGATTCTCCAGCATCTGCAGTTCCTTCTTTAACAACATATCTTCTACATCCCATGGTTCTGCTTGCACTGCCCCTCCACCAAGACAGAACTAGGATAGAGATTCCCTGGTCCTTAACTTTCACCCTAACAGTTTCTGCATCCAACCCATCTTTCTCCAACATATCTGCCACCTTCAACAATATCACACCACCAGCCACATCAACCCATCCCCACCCCTTTCTGACTTCCACAGAGACCATTCCATCCATAATTCCATGGTTCAATCATCCCTTCCCAACCAAATTGCTCCCTCCCCAGGTACTTTCACCCTACAGCCATAGGAGATTTAACACCTCTCTCAATATCCCCTCCCACACATCCACAGTCCCAGGAGTCCTTCCAGGTGAGACAGAGGTTCACATGTACATCTTCTAACCTCATCCAATGCATTTGGTTGGTCCACCAAGACCTACGTAATCTCCCCAGTTGCTTACCATTTTAACTCCCCCTCCCATTCCCACACTGACCTTTCTGTCCTGGACCTCCTCCATTGCCAGAGTGAGACCACATACAAAGTGGAGCACCTCATATTTTGTTAGGGTAGCTTACAACCTAACAGAATGAACATTGAATTCTCCAATTTTAGGTGACTAACCCACAAACACTTAACCCCCTTCCCCACTTTTTTCCCTGTGCCCCACTTGAACTCTCACCTATTTCTCCCCTTCCACCTATATTCCTTCCACTGGCTTCACATTTCGCACCTTTTCTATCCTTATCTCTGGCCTTTGTCCAACTATCTGCCTTTTAAATACCCCCTCATCTGTATCCACCACTTACTCAGCAGTTTTTGTCCTGCCCTGACTCTCTTCTCACTTTCGTCCCCCCCCCCCCCCTCCCCCCCCCCCCCCCCCCCCCCCCCCCCCCCCCCCCACCCCCCCCCCCCCCCCCCCCCCCCCCCCCCCCCCCCCCCCCACCCACCACCACAATCAGTCTGAATAAGGATCTCAATCGAAACTTTATCTATCCATATCCGCCTGACCTGCTGAGTTACTCCAGCACTTTGTGTTTTATTTTTGTTGTAAACCAGCAACTGCAGTTCCTTGTGTCTATAATCTCATTGCATTGTGTGACTTCAATAAATGGTTTTGACAACATTCTCAAAGCAGGTCTAATCATGTCATGGATGCAAGCAAGTCAGACGCCTAATCCATATCATTATGATTAAATAATTCAATGAAAAATGTAAAGTAAAAATATACAAAAGGAAAAGTTTCAAAAAAGTTACCCGTTTCCTTTTTATGAATTCCCAGTAGGTAACAAAAATAAATTAGCAACTCCACTATTATAAAATCATTACATGTTTATCAATTGACTTCTGTTTTCTTCCTATTTTATTGCAGCAAGATGGAAGCCCAGAGAGCATTAGATTAAAAGGTGAGTAATCAATTTGTTCATGGATTTCTGGATTTGACTGATTTTGTAAGGAGATTAAAATTTATGTATAAAAATAGATTCAATGCCATCTGTTTGCTTTTTGCGGTGTTGATCATGGAATCAATCATAATTTATGGGGAAATAGCGATATTGCTGGAATTAAATATGCTGATCTGTGGAGCTGCAAGGAAAATCAAATGACTTTGGGTATTTACCATTCAAGATAGAATTTGCCCCAAAAAGTTGTGAGAAATCTCATTAGAGTTTAAGATTGGAAAATTTAAAAGCAGGAAATTGATACATGGAGCAAGTTGTTCCTAAAATATCCACTAACAGTTTAGTGGATATTTTAAAACATTTCTAGTGGAAATCCCACCCATTGAGTAATTAGGCTGGCAACTGTAAAAGACATTTGGACAATTACGTGGATTGGATAGGTTTAGAGGAATATGAGCCAAGTAGCAGGCAGATGGAACTAGTGTAGATGGGGCATGTTGGTTGTCATGGGCAAGATTCACCGAAGGGCATATTTCCTCGCTGTATAACTCTATAGGTCTTTGACACTTAAACATGGCATATACCACAGTGCGCCTCATGTTTCTCCAGCATTATTTCTTTGCACATCATAACGTCATCAATCTGCCAGTTGCTCATCTAAGCCTTGTGTACGGTAATCACAATGATAATGTGCAAACTATAATTAACATTTCTGACTCTCAGCAAAGCAAGGTGCAACATCTGCAGCATACATTCTGTGTACCATATAATGGTAAATGTCCATTTCTCGGCACAAGATATTTAAAAATGAATATTCTATTAATTCATTATCTTGTAAAATGTTGTTTCTGGTGATTTCCTGAGTGCACCTGAATACATGGAGAGCTTGAGCAAGTTCCAGGTAAGTTCCTAGTCTCTGTTGATTTAGTTTCAGAGTTTCACAGCACTCCTGATGTATTTGCCTTCTTGATGTGTATTCGGCTAAAGAGACTCATTTCAATTATTTCGCATTGAAAAACATTTAATTTGGTAGGTGGAGTCTATGTAGTGGAATGCCTACAGCAGGATCCCAATCAGCTGAGCAAGTTGGCTGAGGAATGGTTAATGGAGTTAAATGTAGATGAGTGTGATGTGTTGCATTTGGGAATAACAAACGGGGCGAGACCTTTACATAGAATAGCAGGGCCTTGGAGAGTATTGTAGAGCACAAGGACCGTGGAGTGCAGGTACAGAGGTTTCCTGAAAGTGGTGTCACAGGTAGATTGGGTGGTCAAAAAAAACGTTTGGTACATCAGCCTTCATCAGTCAGGGTATTGAACATAGAATTTGAATGAATTATACTTTATTGTCACATGTGACATGTCACAGTGAGATTCTTTGTTTTGCTGACACAAGTATGCAAAGAGTCGGGTGGCATGGTGGCATAGCGGTAAAGTTGCTGCCTTACAGTACTTGCAGCACTGGAGACCCGGGTTCGATCCTGACTACGGGTGCTGTCTGTATGGAGTTTGTATGTTCTTCCCGTGACCACATGTGTTTTCTCTGAGGTCTTCAGTTTCCTTCCACACTCCAAAGATGTACAGATGTACAGGTATGTAGTTTAATTGGCTTGGTATAAGTGTAAATTGTCAATAGTGCGAGTAGGATAGTGTTAATATGCGGGGATCACTGGTCAGCACGGACTTGGTGGGCCGAAGAGCCCATTTCCAAGCTGTAATATCTAAACTAATCTAGGTTAAACTAAAGTTGCCTCATAAAGCACGCCGACAAAGTAGCGAAATATTCCACTTAGTCCTCAATGGCCCCCCTATGTTCTCTTGTTGCCTGCCCCATGCCGGGTCCCGCTTGGTTCTCAGGGGTGCTTCCAGCACCCACACAGGCCTGTCCGACCTCCGGCACGCACTTGACTTTGGGCGGCGGGTCCTATCCGGGTGGCTCCGTGAAGCTGACCCTGAGTCCAGCCATGGGGACCCACTGCCCGCCTTCTTCGCAGCCTCCTGAGAGAGCCTCCTTCCCACGGCCTTCTGAAAATGTTGGGATGTTATGTTGTAGTTCGACAAGACATTGGTGAGGCCGCATTTGGAATATTGCATTCAGTTTTGGACACCCTGCTATAGGAAGGATGTTGTAAAGCTGGAGCACGTGCAGGGAAGATTTCTGATGATGTTACCAGGACTTGAGAGCCTGAGCTACATGGGGAGGTTGGGCAGGCTTGGATTTCATTCCATGGACCACAGGAGGCTGAGGGGTGTTCATATAGAGGTGAGTAAAATCATGAGGAGAATAGATAGGGTGAATGCACATTCTTTTACCCAAAGAAGGAGAAACAAAAACCAGTGGACATGTATTTAAGGTGGGATGGGAAAGATTTATTCGGAATCTGAAGGGCTTATATTTCACACCAGGGGGGTGGATATATGGAACACATTACCAGAGATGATAGTTAGGGCAGGTATTATAACACCATTTAAAAGATAATTGGACAGATACATGGATAGGAATGGTTCAGATGGATATAGGCTAAATGCAGGTATGTGGGCAAGTTGGGCTAAAGGGCCTGTTTCTGTGCTGTATGTCTCTATGATTCTCTATATTGTGATGTTTATACGTCCATTAGATAGGCAAATGGATATGCAGGGAATGGATGGGTATGGATCAGGTGCAGGCAGATGGAATTACTTTAGTTTGGCATCATGTTTGACGCAGGCATTGTGGGCTGAAAGGCCTGTTCTTGTCGGAAGGAACGACAGATGCTGGTTTACACTGAAGATAGACTCAAAATGCTGGAGTAACTCAGCGGGACAGGCAGCATCTCTGGAGAAAAGCAATAGGCGATGTTTTGGGTCGAGCCTTCTCCTCAGACTGAGAGTTAGGGGAGAGGGGAACTAGAGTATGAAAAGGTGCAAAGAACAAATGAGTGAAAAGTATGAAAAGAACAAGTCAGCTTGGGCAACATTCAACCCAGCAGTATGAATATTGAGTTCTCTAATTTCAAGTAGCCCTTGCTTTTACTCTCCCTTTACCTAAGTCAGGGTTCGGCAACCTACGGCCCACGGGCCGAATGCGGCTCGTAACCTGAAATCATCCGGCCCGCAGACTTCCATCATCTCCGGTAGCTGTAAGGTGATTTTTGGACCGAGGGTCGGGTGAAACACTCTGAAAAGGACGCATTAAATCCTGCTGCCTATCGCCCTGCGTGAGGCCAGGCTCCTCCTCCAGGGCCTGAGGACGCGGTGACACAAGGACGCAAGGAGGTCTGCGCTGGCGGCCGCAATGGCGGAGCCGCCGAGCGTCGCCGAGCTCTAGCTGTACCGCATACTGCGCGAAGCTGCCGGCACGGCCGCGCACCTTCTGTGTCTGGGCTTCACTGTCGGGATCGGGGTTGTCACTAGGCTGGGGATGTGGCCCACCATCTGCTCACAGACATGCGCCCTGACCCCTATGCAGAACATGCTTGCCAACCCCTGATCTAAGTCATCCTACTACTTTCACTTATCTCCTGCTTAGTTTCACTCTTTGTATTCCCTCGTTATCACCTTATCCACAACCAACAATTTACCATTGTGGGCTCCACCTTTCCTTGATCATCTGCGCTGGCTTTGATTTGTTCTTTCATACCTTTCATTCATTTGTTCTCTGTACCTTTTATGCCTCTAGTTTCCCTCTCCCCTGACAGTCTGAAGAAGTGTCTTGACCAGAAACGTGACCTATTCCTTTTCTCCAAAGATGCTGCCTGATCCGCTGAGTTACTTCAGCATTTTGTGTTTTGGCCTGTTCCTGCGTTGTTCTCTATTATAGATATTATTCCTGCTTTAGCTTGTAATTCAAATAAAATCTTCCATTCCTTTCATCTCAGTGTTATTAATCCTAAATACACCTTGCCATGGAACTTACATTGACAGACCTAAAGTTTTGTGAACCCAATTAAAGTTTTTGGAAGGAAGTCCCCAAGTCATGGGGATCTACTATTTCTGAGAGCATAAGTATATGATTTGTGGCATTATCAGTGTTGATAATTATAACTTGCTTTGTATTTGCTGCCATGCAATGGAAAATTATTTTAGATATATCATTTGAAAAAGGAAAAACATATAACTTCTAAAATATAGCATTTGCTGAGATTGAATGTCTGAAAATTAATGAACGGCATAAGATTTTTGAGCACTAAATCAAAGCAGGCAAAATAAATACTAGTTGCAGCTTATAGCTGAATTGAACTCTAATTCAAACTCAGAATAGTAGTCCCCCAACTTAATACTTATGTAAATACTGAGAACTCCTGCAAATATATTTCGTGAGAAGGGATGCAGTTTAGCTTACTTAATATTTCTTGGTACTCATTACAAATACCTTGGTACTCATTACAAACCAAATTTGCAGGAAAGTGAGTGGACATATTTTTATCTTCCTCTTTCATGGGAAGAATTTGTTGTAGATCTTTTGCTGATTGGAGTTCTTGTGTGTTGACAACACTGATGGAAGACTATTTAAATATGCTTGGAATTTTCCATTATGCCACTGCCAGCATCCATGTTATCCCAGCTGCATATGTGTATTTATTTTCCAAATACCAAAGAAAAAAATACATTGTTGTATAGTATTTACAGAGCAGAAACATGCCATCTGCTCTAACCAGTCCATGCCAATGTGATTCGATGTGAACCTCCACTGAGTTACTTCAATCTCTCAAATCCCGAGCGTTAGAAACTTTATCATATTCATTCACTGTGCATATAGGTTCTCAAACTCACACAGCAGCAGACTCTGTCCACAAGTACAACAACATACAAGAGGTCTAAATATAGAATAGATCCTACATCTGAGTAATTCTCTTAGATGTTTTGTAATGTGTAACCCAACAATCTGTTTGCATTTGATATGGAAAATTATTCTATACCTGCAAGTGAAATTAATGCAGACATTTTTATTTTAGTTTTAATTTAGGGATACTGTGTGGAAACTGGCTCTGCAGCCCACTGAGTCCGCACCTACCAGCGATCCTCACACTAACACTAGGGACCATTTACATTTATACCAAGCCAATTTACCTTCAAACCTGTACGTCTTTGGTGTGTGGGAGGAAACCGAACATCTCAGCGAAAACCCCATGCAAGTCACGGGGACAACATACAAACTCCGTACAGACAGCATCCATAGTCGGAATCGAACCCAGGTCTCCGGTGCTGCCAGCGTTGTAAGGAAGGAACTCCACCGCTGCGTCACTGTGCCGCCCTTAACTAAAAAGGATTCGCTTAATTTGTGTACTGTCAAATGCAAATAATAATTCCTCAAAGGAAAATGGTTGGTTGTGGAGAGTGGCGAATAGCTAATTACCCATCTAACTGCATGAAATGTGCTTTAGGTTGCAAAAGTCTGCATCCCTAATTTATTGACAGTTGATAGTTTGTGGAATTTTGAATTAACACTCAGCAGAAAGTGGTTTAGAATGTTTTATCAATACAGACCTCTCCTGGTCATCAGCTGCAGTTTAAATACGGCATGTTTGCATCACATTACCATCTTGAACAATAGCACTAGGAAATTCCCTTGGACAATTCTGATTTCAGACTTCCAAATGGTCCTTCCACAAGCCAGTGTACTGCCCAGTTTATCACTAAGTGGACATTGGACTTTATCTATGGAGATGATGTGCCGTAATGCTGAGAACTATATTCTGCATTTAATATCTTCCCCTTTGCTCTATCTATTGTACTCGAGTTTAACTTGATTGTATTTATGAGTAGTATATCTGATCTGTTTGGATAGCATACAAAACAAAACAAACCTCAACACCTAATTTCTTCAACTAATACCTTCTTGATTTTAATTTTGGAAAGCAATTGAACAAAATTACCAAGAGGATGAACCTTCAATCTAACTGTTATTGGCTGGCATTGGTACTTTCATAACTATTATATACTTTATAACTGCCCCCTGGGACCAATGATATTTATATTGGGGACCAGCTGATGCCTCTTGACATATATCTTCTGATGACAGTGACTCCAACTCTCCCGCCGAAAGCGGGAGATCGCCCGCATTTTCGCAAAATCTCTTGAGATATAATTTCTCCCGCCCGGACGGGAGAAATTATATCTGATTTTGCGAAAATGCCCTTTATCTCCCGCCGAAAGCGGAAGAGTTGGAGTCACTGCGATGAATCAGTGCCCTGGAGGAAATTAAGTTGAAAAATTAATAAATAGTCATGTCTTGTAAAATAATATTCATGATGGATGTAGACAATGGGTTGATAATCGTATATCATCTTAAAAACTAATTTTATTTGGGGTTGTAAGAACTAAATCTTAAATTTTATTTTCATTTCCTGCTCCAGGTTTGAAAATTATTTTTGATTTTAAAAGCTTTCTTAAATTTCTCCTTCATAATATAAAATTCTGCAACTCTTTGCCATTTACATTCTTCTGTGCAGTGCTCAATATCTATGACACCTAATGCCACCTTATATCTAGCTTTGTGAAAATGCAAGGAATTCTATTGACTTACAGTCCTGTTTTCCTCTTTGACCATTCCTGAGTAAAATAAGACATTGATTCAACTACATTTTCATGTGTTCTGTGAAGCAGAACTGAACTGAATCTGACCCACTGCTTGAACTCATTGCTGAAGGACGCATGCTTCCTCCCAAGCTAACCTGATCCCCAAACAGAAGGCAAACTGAGCTGACATTTGAGACGCAATGGACCTTCTGTGAAGCAGATTGGCCAATGAGCATTCTGGGGTCCCATCCCAAGAACCCCCTGCTGGTGTTTTGACAGTTCTTTGTTGCCAAATGCTTTTGAACCATTTTATAACGTCTGGTGGTGCCCAGAATCAGCATTTCAAAGAACCCCAAAAATATATAATAAAAATTAAAATAACAAAAATAACTTAAAGATGTCAAAATAAATTAAAAATATTAAAGAAAATAGATTAAGACTTAGTTGTACTTTTCATTTTAGGTCATTGGTTCCATTCATGGCTGAGGTAAATGTTCATCTCCTTAACTCAGTATGTCCTTGTGTCTTGGTATCTGACCTTCAACTTGGCTCTGACTGTTTCAATATATAGGCTCAGAAGACAGGGACAAGCTGAGTTGCAAGGAAGTTCCACAAACGCTGTCCGTAAGAAACCTCATTCTCACATAATTTGTGGTTTTCTCCTCTAAATGCTTTTATCAAGAAAACTATTTGCCAAAATATTAATGCAACACTGGCATTAATAATAGTTCCTTGAATAATTTATACCAGATCTAATGTTATATAGTGTATGAAGGAACAGCAGGCACTGGTTTAAACCAAAGATAGACACACAATACTAGAGTAACTCAGCAGGACAGGCAGCATCTCTGGAGAGAAGGAATGGGTAATGTTTCGGGTTGAGGCCCTTCTTCAGAATCTGTTATATAGTCATTTTCATACAAGTGTTCAAAAGTATGAAACCATTTGATAAATACATATGGAAATTTATTTCTAATGATTGAAGAGTCAGTAACTGTGGGGACTTGCATTTAACAAAAGGGCATAACACAGGATTAGTTAATTTAGTGGGTCATCCAGTGTGTAATCCTCCACTTTTTTCTTCTTCTTTGAAATCCCTTAGGATCAACAATGATTTGCTTTACCACTAATTGTGTGCACTCTGAGGCATGTGATGAGGGCAAAGCAGAATTACAGATCATACACAGACCGGGTAGCAGATGCTTGATTAGACAGATTCTGGGTAGTATGTGAAGTAGTGCACTCTATCCACAATTCATACTCGGCTTTTGTGCTCTTCTAATGTATGGATGGATACATAATGTATGCCCATAATGTATGGACTCATTCTCACTATCATCATTGAGGAGAAATTTATTTAATCAGAGGGTGGCAAATCTGCAGAATGCTTTGCCACAGAAGGCTGTGGAGGCCAAATCAGTGGATAGTTTTAAGGCAGAGATAGATAGATTCTTGATTAGTACGGGTGTCAGAGGTTATGGGGAGAAGGCAGGAGAATGGGGTTAGGAGGGAGCGATAGATCAGCCATGATTAAATGGTGGAGTAGGCATGATGGGCCGAATGGCCTACTTCTACTCCAATCACTTATGACCTTATGATCCCAAATGCTTCTCTGTTTTGAGATTTCCTGGACCAAAAAATCCAGGGATCAATGGAGATGTTGCACCTGGACTTGGAAGATTTTGTGGATGCAGCTTTATGGGCCTGTCCCACTTAGGCAATTTTTCGTCAACTGGAACGGCAACTGTCAGATTGGGGGACGGACGCACAGACACAGACCCCCCCCCCCCCCCACCCCACCCCGCCCCCCAGGTTATGCAGGCTGGGGGACAGGGCAAGCGGGGGAGCGCTGTCTGAGTGAAATTCACATGGTGCAAAGCCAAGGTGATACAGACACACACCGCGATGAACAGGAAGGTTGGCGCTGTAATTAAGACGGCTAAAGCACAGTGTACGGTATGTCCTTTAATAGAGGGGGGGAGAAGGAGTGGAGAAAACTTATAAGAAGCCAGAGATACACGGCTGTGAAGTTCAGCGGACATTTAACATTACCGGTCGATTATCCTTGGTTCTGAAAACTACTGCTTACGATTGTTTTCCCAATGAGCTAATGAAATTCACCAGTCAGCACCGGCTACAACCTACGAGAACCTACGAGAACCTTCGACCACCTGGCAACCCACTAAGACCCACCTACGGCCCGGGAATTCTCGTTACTCTCCATGGCGGCTTCATTCTAATCGGCGGTAATTTTTCAACGTGTTGAAAAATTTGCGGCGACCTTAATGGGGCCGTGACTAGTTTCCAGAATGCAGGAACTCCTCACGACTGTGAAGGCAACCCCCCGGCAACCACCCGCGAACATGTGGTGACCATGTGGCGACTGCATAGTCTCCTGCAGTCGCCTAAAAAGTCGCATAAGTGGGACAGTCCCAAAAGTGGTATCTTTCAAATGCTTAAGATCCTTGTTGTAGATAGTAGAACCACATCCTTCTGCTTTGTTGCCAATTAGTTTTGTGATAGGTTTGCGGTCTTGAGGAAGGAAAGAAAAATTTGGATAAATTGGAGCTGAAATTGTCAATTGGCTGTTTGAGCCTACTGTGGTATTCATTGTGATCACGTCTGATCTTCAACTTCAACTTCATTTCTATTCTCCTTCAATACCTTATACCAGCCACATTCCTATTCTCCTTCAATACCTTATGATAACTTTTGTATCCAGAAATCTATCTAACTCCTTCTGAAATATATTCAATGACTTGGCTTCTAATGTCTACCATGGTTGAGACTGGCAGTGGGATCACCTCACCTCTATGAGAAGATTTATTTTTCTCTTTTCAGTCATAGTTGAGGTACCACATATCCAGATTTGTCGATTAAAAATCCCATATCATATATCCAGAATCGACTGTGATTTGTAGATTCTCCACGTCAAATTCTTTATCACAGATATTTGTGCCTAATGTTTGTCGTGATAAAACTTTACGCTCTAATGTATACAGTATTCTAGGTGTAGCCTGACAAGAGCCTGAGAAAATCTCCATAAAAGAAAATTATCTAGCAGTAAAGCGCAACATAACATTTGTTTTCCTAATTGCCTGATGTTTATGTATGATAACTTACAATGGTTCACATACACAGATCTTTTGCACATACCATTTTTCAATCTCTCATACTTAAATCCCGTAAATCCTGCATACACGGAAATAACAAAATAACACTATTGTAAGAGGATTAATGTGATACAAAATAATGTCCCTGTGATTATATCTATTCATTAATTTAGATATATTTCTCACAGACCCTGCTGTAGTGGCGATTTGGCTTATTTTGTGTAATTAATTATGGCATGTGTCTTTAAATTTTAGACTGCCCGTTATTATGTGGGTGGGATTTATGACGTATTCTAGGGCGTGTTTGGAGCTAGGTTTCTTGCTCAGAAGCTTTGTTTTTAGTTTAGTTTTGGACCAGCATGTGGAAGGCATATCCTTTGACCAAGCGAAGTGTAATGGAGACACGAGGAGTTTTCTAACCTTTAAAGCAATATGCTGGAGTTTGAAGAAGATTATAGTGTATGAGTCAGAAGAAGGTTGGATGTACCTTATTGTTTTTCTGCAACAATAAAGAATCTATTAATCAAAAGACTGTGTTATGAAGATTTATCTGTGAAGAAGCTGTGAAGGTCTCTGACGGAAAGCTCACATGCGTATTACGACATTCTCCTTAATCATGTAGTCCACTTAGTGGTTAGAGGGAGCAATCTCTTGAACGATATAAATATCTGTCGCTACACCTGCTTCTTTGTAGTAAGTGTAATATTTATTTTCAAATGGTTGGTAACACTTTGATCTCAAGGTCTTGGGTCTTGAAACCAATTCAGGACATGTGGTTATCATCTGGCAGTCATATCAGTAAAAGTACTTTGAAAATGTTGCATAAATGCAGGTGTTTTACTGTTGAATTCTTGAAGCATCCATTACGCCTTTCAGGTGGACATGAAACACCCCATTAGTTCTTTGGGAACTGCCAAGACATGTTTGACATCCACTTGGAAGAGCTAATAAAGTCTTGTAATTATGGAAGAAAAACAACACGCAACTTGTACGCAACTAGTTCTTAGCAACTGCAATAAACTGGTAACCTCTTTTACAGAAATATTTAATGGGGATAAATATCGGGTAGGGGACCTTGCTACCCTTCTAAATAGTGCTTCTGGATTTTACTGCATGCAATGAAGAGAGCATTCAAAATGTTTGATTTATTGTCAAATTTGGAAAATGGCATTTTTACAGTAGGTGAGAATGATGTGTCAGAGTTCACCTTGGGACTTGAATCATTTGTTTTCTGAGTTGGGGGAAAGTGTGCTACCAACTGAGCCATTAAAATAAAATACTAAATTAAAACTGGAAATGTGACAGTTATGTAACGCAAAATCAAAGTCTAATTTTTTGAGTGGTTATTCAATTTGTGACTATTTATGGGGACTCACGACATGCAAAGTGGCTGCCATGAATACTCATGGACAAAAATGACTCCACTTCAGACTAAATCATTCTATTCTCTTGAATTGAACAGAGCTACATAATTCCCTGAAAGTGTTGATGCAGATCGAAAAAGGCCATTTAAAAAAAGGCCAGCCGTATATTTCAAGTTGGACAAGTAGAAACATAAAAGGATAGTGTAAATTATAAATCTGCGCTAGGCAATGGTTCAACCACAGTACCATTTACATTCAAAAGAGAAAACCAAGAAGAGTATACAACACGGGTTCAATGAGTGCTATCAACAATGGTTAATTGTAGTTAAAAGGATAACTGTGAAATATTCGCATCATTACCACAGAAGCAGGAAAGTCTCAGAGATGATTTAATACAATTTCTTGAAATTATAAAGCACTTAGATAAGGTTAATAGGGAAAGGTTATTTGCACTGATTGGGAAGCCAAAGATGAGGAATCCTATTTTACAATTGTCATTGAGCATATGGGGAGAAATGTCTTCATACTGAATTGTTAGAGCTCAAAATGATTTTCCCGCAGACAGTATTTGTGGTGATGCTGTCACCTACTGAGAAATCCATGCCAAATTAGAGGCACTGAATGAACTATGTAATAGTGGCTACTCATTCTACTTTACTTTCTGAATCTGGAGTGGATCACATAACAGCTATTGCGTTGGGTATTTAGCAACTCTGCTTGGAGACAAATTTCAGGGCAAGCATCTTTTAAGGATTCAGCCTTCCCTTGGTTTTCACTCCCTCCTGCAAAAAAAACCTACCTTTACGATGGACAAAACCAACTCTGTTATCTTTGCTTTTGTACTACCTCCTTTAAAACTATTTTACTTCGGAGTCACGTGAGTGACTACGTGAAGAAGGCCCACCAGAGCGCCTGCACGTCATTACGTCAGACGCGCTTGGCGCCCCGCCAGGCTGGAGAGAGCAGCTCCACCAGCGGTAAGTTTACTAGGTCCCGTAAGGCTGGTTACAGGAGCCAGCAGGGACACTTCCAAAAAGGGAAAAAATTAAAATAATGAAAGTAAGGCGAGTATATCGCCTACAGAGTAAAACCTACCTGCGGTCAGTCCGCATGGGAGGTGGAAAGGGGTCGGAGAGAACGCATCCCTGGGTCCGTTCTGCTGCTACACCGCCTGAGTGTAATGCAAGGATGGGAAGCAAGCTGACGGAACAAGGGATCACTGTGTCCCTTCAACAATAGGTGAGAGATATCCCCGCTAGCCATCTGCTCCACCCCGGATCCACAAACACTGAGCATTATTCTATGCTCACCAAGGGATTTATTTCATTTTAAAAACTGCTGTACAAATGTAAGAAAAGGACATTCTATGCAGAATTATTCCAAACTCCCAAGCTATAACTGGGCGCCTGGTTCAAAAAACTGGAGGTGGCACTGGAGTAGTTAAGAGGGTGTACGGATGGTGCAAGGAGCCCAGTCCTGACATTGAAAGGTGAAGTCCCCTCTTGGAAAAAATTCACATCTTCGCTGGTCTGGTCCAGCATCCAGATCCTTGCCAGGGTCATCATAATGTCGAGGCATTTAACGGATCAACAGCTGATTAAGGCTGAGGTTGTGGCGGATGAAGTTCTGCCAGCCTTGCTTGTTCTCAAAAGTAGGGGGAGGGGGAGGGGGGGGGGGGGGGGGAAATCCCCTCATGATGAACTCGTAGCTGCGGTCAGTGGAGACGCCAACTTTAGAGCCACCGGCAGTTCAGCCAGCAGCAGCAACTCCGGTGCTTTAATGCACTGTGGCCACTCCTGTCGGGAGGCAGGCCAAGAGTAAATTGTCCAGGTCTGTCAACTCTGAAGAGTGAGGCCAGAAGACTTTTTCCTAAAATGAACATTGGGGATGTCTGGACAACGTGGAACACCTCAAAGCCAAAATAATAGAACCAGGAGGAGTCCATCGGGGTTTATACCCCAGGGTCCCCAGCAGCTTTCAGCAGCAACCTTTAGCAGAGGTCCGTTAATTAGAAGAGCTGTAAACATATGAAGCATAATAGGCCTACGAGTCTGCATGGGAACCCAGCACAGCAGCACCTTGTTTAGGGCTGTGTGTGTAACCTCCCATGAGCAGGAGCCCGGAGCGCCAGGGCAGTATGAATATGACCCTGAAGTGGTGACCTCCTGTGAGCATGAGCTGGGAGAGCCTGGGCAGTATAAATCTGACCCTGAAGTTTGGGGACCCAGCACAGCAGCACCTTGTTTAGGGCTGTGTGTGTGACCTCCCGTGAGCATCAGCCGGGAGAGCCAGGGCAGTATGAATCTGACCCTGAAGTTTGGTGTCACTGCTTATGTGCATACACCGAAGCACATGAGCTATGCTCCGGGTGTGCCGGATGTGGCCAGCAATTTGCCATACCGGCGGGAACTGGTGAAGCCAGAAATGACAATCTGACCAGCAATTTAATGGCCTCTCACCAGTTCCAAGACTCCATAATGGAGGAAATTTCGCAAGACATATCAAACACCTGTTAACTGTGCATCGCTCTAAAGGAGCGCATCATGAGGGAGCATGAGTTAAGGCTGCAGAAGTCCTAAAAAACTGGTTGGAGCAGGAACAATGGCGTTTAGGCAAATGGTACAAGGCCACTATCTAAACACAGCAGGATATGGACCCTGCTGTGTAATGCCCATTTTTTAGAATTTAATATTCACGAATAACCATCCAGCCTATGCTCAGGTTCACAGCCTTGCGCAGATCCTCTAATATCCAGGGGAAGACCTGGATGATGAGACAAAAACTGAGACCAGGATGCCACCTCAAACACCATACCCTTTCAGATTAGGAAGGGGGTAATTGAATATTGGACTGGATCCGGGGATCTCGAATAAGGTCTCGGAAGTACATCCACCTGTACAAATTACACCTAATCGGGTATTGGGGTTTTCAATACCACTAACTCTACAGGTGAATGATGCATATCAGCCTTAACAATTTGTGTCCAATATTCCCCAGTCAAAAGAATGATGGTGGGTGTCAAGTCATTCTGGGCCTAATCATACTTAATTCTTTAAGGTCCTGTATAAACGGTTTAAAATAAAAAAAAATCAGTATTGTAACTGGGATCAAAAGAGTGTTATATGGCAGCCATAGAGATCAAAAAGATGCACAATATTCAGCTACCAAACACCTGTTGAGAGGTTGGGTTCCTCACCCATCTAATTAAATTCAAATTAGTACCATTTAGAATGATTGGCTATTTGAGGTTCATCATTGGTTAATGAACATGGCAGTACTTTGCCTACGGCCAAAACTGTAACTAATGTCTCGCGATGTACTAGAGACATTCTGACTCAATAACCTTTAGTTTACAAACTGATGTGAGCATTTCAGGATGAGGAGCCACTGATATCGAGTCTGGCTGTGGCGGCAGGTAGAATGTGAAAGAAGCATTAGTCCTGCAGAGGCATGGGGTAAACTGCATACAATTGCTGGGTGCATTCTATGGCCTAAAGCATTCTGCTCAACAAATGCATGATTTGCATGAGCAGCTTCAGATTGGCAATACCACAGCGGTTGCATATCAATCACATGGGTGGAATTAGGTCATTATTATGTGACAATCTGCCTAACCTCATCTGGCACTGGTGCATTACGAGAAACATCTGGGTCTCAGATATCTACCTATCAGGTAGAGATAATGTGAAAGTTGCAGACACCAAGTCACGTAAATTCAATGACAAACACAGAATGGATGATGAATCCAAAAGTTTCAAAATGATTGTTAACCAGTATGGATTGCCAGACATTGATCCGTTGCATCCGGGTTAAATCACTAGTTACCTAAATACGGCATGGGAACCAGATCTAGGGGCAGTAGCGGAGGATACATTCTCGCTACGTTGGGGACGTATGTTCTTACGCTTTCCCCATTCTGCCTCATTTAATCAATATCTCACCAAAATAGAGCACGACTACACTTAGGCGTTTGGTAGTTCCAAACTGGTCCACACAGCCATGGTCCTATTGGTTCTGAGACTGATGACACAGCATTCATGATTAACCCAATTACAGCAACTTGTTGGTTCACACTGGGACAGGAGGAGAGTTCCCCTTTACATGAGCATATTCATCTATTGATTTGTATGTTCTGACCATACTGTTCCAGGGACTGAACTATCGAGTAGGACCGTTGATGTGATTACGATGGCCTGGTGAGATAGTACTAAAAAAAACGATATGTATCTCATATTAAGAAATGGGAGATGTTCTGTTTACAGTCAAATATATCTTATCATGTTGCAGGCATACCGGATATATTGGAGTTCCTTGCTACATTGCATTTTGACGAGCAGTTAATCTATAGATCCATTTATAGTGCTCAAAGTGCTTTGTTCTCCTATTTAAGGCAAGGGTTCGGACAACACTCTGTCGGATCTCATCTATTGGTGGCCCGATTCATAAGAGGTATTTTAACAAAACCCTCCCAGACGTAGATATTCGGAAATCTGGGATGTGAGCATAGTTCTCACACTGCTTTGGCAATGGGCTCCAATTACATCTCTGCCTTTCCAGAAGTTAACGTTCAAAGTGGTCATGTTCATGGGGCTAGTGGCAGCACTATGGGTCCAGATATTGCAAAAGTTACGACTGGACAGCATGCATTCTTCTGTAGATAATATTATGTTTTATGCATATGACCAAATCAAACAGAGCACGGCCAGGGATGGCTGGAACTAAAATAAGCTTAAAATATACCCATTGATCTAAGACTATGTGTAGTTACACACCTGAGCCAACATATCAAGGTCATCAAAAGTCTCAGAAGCTCTGAAACAGCGATGGTCATCTGCCACATAAAACCTCATACAAAGGTGTCAGTACAAGCTATTTCTAGATGGCCGAAACAGGTTTGCATTATGCTGGAGTAGACACTGATGTGTATAAATCACTCCACCAGGGCGGCGTCAACGTACGCAGCAAAGGCACAGGGACGTGCCATTAGACCAAACCCTCACCGCAGGATAGTCCAGTTAAGGAACCTTTTTCACGGTTTAAGATAAACCTGTCCTCGCAATGCAAAGATTTGGGCATGCTGTTTTGGGTTCTGTTTGAGTTCTCCTTTGTAATTTACCCTGCGAAAGAGGGGTTATTACTGTTCTTTTATTGTTTAAAACGTTCATTTAAACAATGTTCAATACATTATTTATTTATCCTGTGTCAAGCAAGTGTGTCGTATGGAACTGTATCTACGGCATGAAATCACAGAGCTTTGAAATCTTCATGTAGTCACTCACGTGACTCGGAAGTAAAATAGTAAGATTAAACGAGAACTTACCAGTTTGAAGTTTGATCTTTATTTTATGAGGAGTTACGATGAGGGATTACGTGCCCTCCGCTCCCGACCCTCATAATCGCAAAGATCTTCTTAGTCTTACTATATCACTTTGACTGTAGTTACTGTGATTTCACGCTGCTGCTTTGAAGTATGACGCGCAGGCGCTCTGGCGGGAGTTCTTCACGTAATCCCTCATTGTAACGTAAATTATATGCATTATTCTACAGATCAACTAACGGTGGAAATGAAATGGAGGAGGAAATAATGTAAGGCATGAAATAAGTAAGAGATATTGTATAATAATCAATGGAGATCTGAATCCATACCCAACAAAATGTAAACTTTTTTTAGTTTAGTTTATTGTTTAGAGATACAGTGCGGAAACAGGCCCTTCGGCCCACCGAGTCCGCACTGACCAGCGATTCCCGCACATTATCCTACACACACTGGGGCCAATTAACCTACAATCCTGTACGTCTTTGGAGTGTGGGATGAAACCGAAGTTCTCGGAGAAAACCCATGCGGTCACTGGGAGACCGTACAAACTCCGTACAGATAAGCATCTGTAGTCTGGATCGAACCTGGGTCTCCAGCGCTGTAAGGCAGCAACTCTACCGCTGCACTACCGTGCCGCCTCAAATATGAAACGGGGAAAAGGGGATTATGAAATTTAAAGGATACACTGTTTAAAGGATACATTTTCTTACCCTGAGCTGAATCAATGTTGGATCTAGTTTTGGGCAATAAACAAGAACAGATAAGAGAAGCAAACATGGTGTAAAGTCCATGGAAACATGTAATCAGTTGTATAGGATAGGCACAGGGTATAATTGCATTGACATATTCCATCCTACTTCCAAGTTTCTTTGATTTCTGTTTCAGTTCAAAGTGTAGACTCTGAGGATGAAATAAATTTTAAAGTTAAAATTATTTAGAAAGGCATAAGTACAATAAAGCCCAAATAGTAGATTGGGAATAAAACTAATTTTGAGGAGTCCAGAATAAAACTAGGGAAGGTGAACTGGAAAGTATAGTGATCAACAAAGAGATGTAGCAGCAGTGAGAAATATTTAAAATGATAATATTATTTAAGTAAAATATGTTCCACCAGAATGCAGATAATATTTTTCTAACGATTAATGGAAGTAACTGAGTCTGATGATTGGGAAGAAGTGGTGTTCCAGAGGAATTGGTGCTGGCTTGTAGGCTGTAGTTGTCTATATAGTGGCTTGCAAAGGTTTTCATACCCCTTGAACTTTTCCACATTTTGTCACGTTACAACCACAAACGTAAATGTATTTTATTGGGATTTTATGTGATAGACCAACACAAAGTGGCACATAATTATGAAGTGCAAGGAAAATCATACATGGTTTTCAAATTTTTTTACAAATAAAAAACTGAAAAGTGTGGCGTGCAAAAGTATTCAGCCCCTTTTACTCTGATACACCTAAATAAAATCCAGTGCAACCAATTGCCTTCAGAAGTCGCCTAATTAGTAAATAGAGTCCACTTGTGTGTAGTCTAATCTCAGTATAAATATAGCTATTCTTTGAAGGCCGCAGTGGTTTGTTAGAGAGCATTAATGAACAAAAAGCATCATGAAGCCCAAGGAACACACCAGACAGGTCAGGGATAAAGTTGTGGAGAATTTTAAAGCAGGGTTAGGTTATAAAAAAAATATCCCAAGCTTTGAACATCTCACGGAGCACTGTTCAATCCATCATCTAAAAATGGAAAGAGTATGGCACAACTGCAAACTTACCAAGACATGGCCGTCCACCTAAACTGACAGGCCGGGCAAGGAGAGCATTGATCAGAGAAGCAGCCAAGAGGCCCATGGTAACTCTGGAGGAGCTGCAGAGATCCACAGCTCAGGTGGGAGAATCTGTCCACAGGACAACTATTAGTCATGCACTCCACTAATCGGGCCTTTATGGAAGAGTGGCAAGAAGAAAGCCATTGTTGAAACAAAAGTCCCGTTTGCAGTTTGCCACAAGCCATGTGGGGGACACAGCAAACATGTGGAGGAAGGTGCTCTGTTCTGATGAGAACAAAATTGAAGTTTTTGGCCTAAATGCAAAACGCTATGTGTGGCGGAAAACTAACACTGCACATCACCCTGAACACACCATCCCCACTGTGAAACATGGTGATGGCAGCATCATGCTGTGGGGAAGCTTTTCTTCAGCAGGGACAGGGAAGCTGGTCAGAGTTGATGGGAAGATGGATGGAGCCAAATACAGGGCAATCTTGGACGAACACCTGTTAGAGTCTGCAAAAGACTTGAGACTGGGGCAGAGGTTCACCTTCTAGTAGGACAACAACCCTAAACATACAGCCAGAGCTACAATGGAATGGTTTAGATCAAAGCATATTCATGTGTTAGAATGGCCCAGTCAAAGTCCAGACCTAAATCCAATTGAGAATCTCTGGCAAGACTTGAAAATTGCTGTTCACAGATGCTCCCTATCCAACCTGACTGAGCTTGAGCTATTTTGCAAAGAAGAATGGGCAAAAATTTCAGTCTCTAGATGTGCAAAGCTGGTAGAGACATACCCCAAAAGACTTGCAGCTGTAATTGCAGCGAAAGGTGGTTCTACAAAGTCTTGACTCAGGGGGGCTGAATACTTTTGCACACCACACTTTTCAGTTTTTTATTTGTAATAAAATTTGGAAACCATGTATCATTTTCCTTCCACTTCACAATTATGCACCACTTTGTGTTGGTCTATCACATAAAATCCCCAAAAAATACATTTACGTTTGTGGTTGTAACGTGACAAAATGTGAAAAAGCTCAAGGGGTATGAATACTTTTGCAAGCCACTGTATATTATTAACTTGGACTTAGTAACTGGAAAGTAATTGTAAAATGTATGGAAATAGAAAAATACAAAAAAATACAAGAATTGATTGAAAATGTTGAATTAAAGTGTGACTTTAAGTAAGTAATCCATGTTTCATAGAAAAACATGTCGTGATCCATTCAGGTAGGAAGAATGAGGACACTTACTGGCTCGATGTAAGTTACCTACTAAATCTCTCAATGGCTGATGGTGATAAAACAGATGCTGATTGCCAGTCATAGTGATAATGATCATTCAGGTCATGAATAGCAAATGAAAACATTGGGGTTAGATTCTTGAGGCACGGTTGTGTTCTTAGCATTATGAAAAGATCTTAAAACTGCAGAATAGATGATAGCAATGTTTTCATATCAGAAAATGCAGAAGTTATTTTCTCTACATTTTATGGGAATCTTGTAATGTAATTACGTTTTGTTTGTGTGAATGTAAGCAATGTGGTGGAATCTTAATGGAGAGCCTATACATGCAATAGCCCAATAGGAAATTTTGAAAATTATTTACAAACAAGGCTTGTTTAAAATGTAATTTGTGTCACCTCAAATTCTAAAGGAGCATAATGGCTGATATGCATGTAAAGTAAATTCAGATTGGAGCATGAAAAGGGTGGGAGGAGGCTTCTGCGAGGAAAAAAGATGGGATGAATCCCCCATTTGTCTGCAGTACGCTCAATCTGACTTGATACAACGTACATATTTCTCCTGAGCATACGTATGGAATCCTCATGTAATCTTCAACTGGGCATTCCAGTGGCATAGCTGCCTCACCGCGCCAGAGACCAGGGTTCAATCCTGACCTCAGAGGTTATTTGTGTGAAATTCGCACATTCTTCCTGTAACCGTGTGGGTCTCCTCTGAGTCGTCTTGTTTCCTCCCACATCCCAAAATCATATAGGTTGTTAACTTATTTTGCAGCTGCAAATTGACCCTGGGGTAGGTGAATGATAGGATCTTGATAGAGAGGGTGGGTGTAAAGGGCACGGAATGTCAGGAGAATTTTCAAAAATTATATTATTATAGAATTAGTGAAATACCAACTCAAAACTAATAATACTTGGAATAACAGAGCAAAGTCTAACACCCACAACAAGCCAAATAAACTTTCTAGATTACAGTATAATAACTGGGAAGAAATTAATATTACAATTTTGGAAAGGTCCTATAACCCCCACAATTAAAATGGGGATTATGGAAATGTTGGAGACCCTACACCTGGAAAGAATCAGATTTGTCTTAATGGACAAACAAGAACTTTTTGTTAGAATATGGTCTTCATTCATCGATTATTTGAAAGGGTAGATCGGTTCGGCACGGGAACATAACTGAAACTTGAACTCAGGATTAGATGAAAAGTTATACTTTATAATCTTCGAACCTATCTCCAATGATGTATTATTAGTAAATCATTCCATTCTTTTTTTTATCTTGACATTTATGTTTTTTTTCTTTCCCTCTTTCTTAGTTTCTATCTATACAAAAAAAATTTTGAAGCAGAATTAATTCTCAATTGATAATATTAATAATGTATGATATATACACATGAAATGTTTTTACCATAATATGTGTTTGCTTCTAATAAAAATATATTACAAAAAAAAAAATAATAATAATAATAAAACCGCTGGAAAGTGGTTTCATTAGACCAGCCCGCCATTGCAAGGATGTGGTCCATAGGAACTTCCATCATCCTCGCTGTCAATGTAGCTGCAGCCCTGGTAGAATGAGAATTAAAAAGTATAAGTGTCCACCCTGCTACACCTAACACCACCCTGAGCCATCTTGAGATGGTCTGCACAGTTACTCTTTGATGGGGATGTTTAAAACTTATCAATAGAGCCATTTCCGTTCCCCTGAGACTCTTGGTGATCTCCAGGTAATGTAGAAGGTGGGTCACTATGCATAGGCGAATATCTACGGGATAAGCCAGGAACTCCAATTTGAGGCCAGATGACCCAGGCCTGTTTTGTTTAAGTAACTCGTAAATGTGAAATGTTACCTTATTTTGGGATGTTACCATGGCGTCCCGTCTTAGTTTATGCAGAGACTGGACCCAATGCGCCGTTACAAGTGCCATCAGCATCACTATTTTGTACGTGAGTTCGGTTAGTGAGAGGGACGTGGCTGGTGCCCAATCTCTTAGTAGGGTCAGGACAATGCCATTATCCCAAGTCTGGGAGTATTGAGGCCTGGGGGGATTTGATTTAAAAATACCTCTCATGAGTTTTGACACCAGAGGGTGAGATCCTACTCCATGGTGTTCTAATCCCAGGCTCATGTATGAGGATAGGGCACTTCTTGCGCAGTTGATGGCACTATAACTCAAGCCTTCATCGAAGTGTCGACTTGCCAGGAACTCCAGCACATCCTTGATGGTGGCTGTGTTGTAAGAAATGTTTGTCCTGGTACAAAATACCTCCCATTTTTTTGATATGGGTGAGGTACTGTTTCCTGGAGGACTCTGCATGATATTCATGGTTTGGTCCGACAGCCCAAATTCCAGGAGAGGTCTTTTCAAATCCTGCAAACCAATAGGTTCATTCGGTCATGGCACGGATGACTCTCCCCTGTCACAGGATGTACCAGCAAACTCGGGCGCTTGGAGATCGGAATACATGGTTCCGAAAGTATGTCGAGTACCACAGGGAACCATGGCTGAGTAGGCCAATCGGGTACTACTAAAATACCTGATGCGGAGTCTTGTTGAATTTTTCAAACAAGTCTCGACTGATGAGGCAGAAGGGGGGAAATGCATAGAGAAACAAATCCCCCAGTGTAGCGAGAAAGCGTCCATCGCTACTGCCCCAAGGTCTGGTTCCCATGCAACATATGTTGGTATTTGATGATTAATCTTGATGCAAAAAGGTCGATATCTGGCGTTCCATATTGAGCTTCAATGTCAGCAAATACCTGGTGGTCCAACATCCATCCGGTGTTGCCATTCAATTTGCGTGACCTGGTGTCCGCCATTGTATTGAGCTTACCCGGAAGGTAAATAGCTGATACCCAAATGTTTCTTTCTATGCACCAGTGCTAGATTGTATTGACCAATTAATCGCAAGATATAGACTTAATTCCACCCATATGATTAATGTATGCCACCACGGTGATATTATCAATTTGTAGGCGAACATGCAGATGGTGCATGTCTGAACAGTATGACCGAAGTCTGTGAAACGCTCTCCAAAATCTCTAGATGATTAATACCTAGAGTCTGAAGTAAGGTTAACTCATGTGCATTCCATCTGCCACCGCAACTGGAGGTGATATTGGTTGCTCCCCAGCCATGAGCACTGGCGCCAGTTTGTAACACAACCAAAGGGTTTGTGACTGTGATGGGATTAGAGCAATGTTGAACATTGCTAATCCACCATCGCAATTCCAATTTTGCTTTGGCTGGTAACTGCATTGGCCTGTCAAAATGGCCAGCATGGTGTTTGAGTGCTGCAATTTTGGCCCTTTGTAGATTTTGGTAATGTAAGGGTCCAAATTGTGTGGCTGGAAAGGCAGCCACAAGCTTCCCAATTACCCTGGCTACTTGCCGAAATGATGGTTTACTGAATCAAACAAGGCAGTTACATGTCTCTATCAAGTCTGTTGCTTTGTCCTTTGGCAAGGTGACAGACATATGAACAGAGTCAATCGTGAACCCCAAATAATCCATATTTACAGAAGGCATTAACTTGGATTAGTCTGGATGGATGACAAATCCCAATTTTTGAAATAGGAGCTTGGTGGCTGAAACAGCCAATTTAGCCAATTCCAAGGTTTTCCCCACAATTAGGATGTCATCGAGATATGCCATGACAATATGTTTAGTAAACAGTCTGGGGGCTGATGTTAACCCATTGTGCAGCGCTTTATACTGCCAGAGCTGCCTCATCCAGATAAATTTCAAATATCTGTGGTGATCTTTGTCTATTGGTACTGAATAGTATGCATCTTTTAGGTCGATGCAAGCCATAAAGAACCCCTTGGATACTAGTTGTTTAGCAGTAACAAAAGTTTCCATTTTAAAGTGGGTGTACTGCACAAAAGTATTCAGTTGTGTCAAATCAATAATGATGCAGCATCCACCATCTTTTTTGTTATTGGTGAAGATGTTTGATACAAACTCAAGAGATTCATGTTTAGTTTTCTCTATTACTCCTTTCGTATGTAGTCTTAACAGTTCTGCATGACCTTCCACTTTCTCTTTTTGTGAAAGCACAAACTTTCGGCTAGGTGCGTGTTGAACCAGAAGGAGGAGTTTGTCAACAAATTCAATTTTGTATCCCTGAATACTGTGCAGTATGTAAAGATCAGAAGTTGTAGAACTCCATGCGTCCCTGAACAAGTGTAACCTGCCCCCAACCTGTGAAGAAGTTACACATGCTATGTTTCGAGGGCAACCAGACCCACCTACCTCCATGGTTACTGGTGGTGCTGTGTTGGTTTTCTCCATCCTTGGTTGCTGGGAGGTGGAGGCGCTGCGGTGTGAGGTTGGCGCATCTTCCAAGAAGGCCTGGCCTAAAAAAGACCTTTGTGTGGGTTGTACGGCCTTCAAGCTTTCACCAGCTGTTCTTTCAGTGTGATAACGCAGCCTGCTGGTGGATGCGTAGGGGTGCTGCCGCCAAATGTATGAGGACCTGGTAGCGGCCGGCATCTTAATCATGCCGACAGCTTTTGCCTCTTCGTCGAGGTCTTTTACCTGTTCAGGCAGGTTGTCCATGAACAACAGAGTAGGCAGCTGAGCACTGCTGGTTCTACACAACCCCGCGAACTTTGGGTTCAGTGTAGGTTGGATGGCACTCTTCCTGAAACAGTTGATTTCAAATTGAACAGTGCAGAAGAGCATCCTGTTGCTCTTCCGACATATCTTTTCTGTCTACTGACCTGGCAAAAGCTGTAATACCCGAGGCCAGTAGTTTGAGGATTGTTTGCATTTATCTTCCTGGCTCCTGATGCCAGGACTAATATTTCCCCAGATGGGGTTATTTACCATAGACACATTGAGGGAGATGCAGTTCTCTGGAGCTAGATATTTTGCTGTTGTGTCATTTATAGCTTGTTCTTGTAGCTCGTGTGTTGTTAAATAATTTATACTAGCTGCCAGCTGTGGCTGCAACGGCAGCCCCTTCTGTGAGGGCATCGCAAACTTGGATACCATCCCAAGTAGCTCCTCTTATTGCACCCCTAGCACGTTGGTTTTTTCTGCCAACTCCCCCTCTTCAGAGTCAGCCCAGACCTGACTCCTTATGCTCCCCTGAGAAGAGGGTGAGACATTTGACAGCCCTGTAAAGGGTACTGCCGTGGGTCTGCTAGGAGACCCACGGTGACCAGACTCCTGCTGGAGTAGGTCACGTTGGAGCAACTGCTCCACCATCCGCTGCATGCGGGATAAATGACCGTCGTCGCTACCCGCGAACAGCAAGTCATCGAGCCCGGACCCTGCCGAGTCAACGGGATTGCCCGACTTCCGGGTGGCTTTGCCGCCAGTCCAAGGTGCTCCTGTAGGCTGTTGCGGCATCAAATCGGGGGCTGCCGCTTGTTCAACGGGCAGCTCAGGTGTAGTCGGCCACTGTTGACTGCCCGCTTTCCCGCGGTCCTCCGCAGTCAGTCTCAAAGGGGCCCGTTTGGACTAGCGAGATTTGTCCATGGTGGGGTACTGAAAACACAACATAGTGCCCGAAAACAAACTCCGGTTAGTGAATACTCACCTGTTGGTCCATTTTAAACTTACAGGTAGGGAGGAGCGACCCTCCTCCCTACCTGTCGCTTCGCAATGCGTTCGACGATATGTCGCACATGCGTGCTGGCGGGGTCTTCACGTAGTCACTTAAGTGACTCGGAAGTAAAATTCTCCATTGGCCTGTCTATAAATGAAAGTAACCATTTCAATTATATTTTGCTTCAGTTACTGCAGAGACAGTTGTTATTATGTATATTGACATAGCTCAGGACGAGTCTTCAGATTTGCACTGTTAATTTTTCCATTTCAATTAATTAGGGAAAATAGTACATTTACTGTAAATTAATTTTGTGCTTAATAGAAAAGACATTCAATTCAGATGACAGGATTGTTTAGCACGTTGGCAGGTTTGCAGTTGACCATTTACAATTTGTCATGTATTAGTTAGCATTTAGATTTGTTTAGACAGATGTTCAGATAGATAATTACAATGAAATATTCATTGCTGGTTGTGTTCTATAATATTTTCCTGCTTGAAGCAAGACTGAAAACTTGTGATTAGATTTCCCCATGGTCCAAAGTGACCATTTGCTCCCCTGCCATTCAGCAGTGTTCGTCACATGACACCTAAATGCCTGAAGGACTTTGATATTATGAAATGAATTGCTTCAGTAAATGAACAGATGTTAAACATATATTTTCTGGTATGAATGTAATGATTTTCTGCACTTGAACACTTCAGGCACTATTTTGAATTAAAAGAAAAATCCCAGAGTTGATCTATTTTCCCAAAAGTGTTTGCTATTTTGTGATAGTGAGCATTTATGCTGAATGCAGGATAAGATGTAACTGGCAGTGAAATATAAGGCATTGTATTCAAAACTTGCTTGAGTTGCATATGGAGGGATTGGAGGCAGAGAGAAAAACTCAATGATTAATGAGAGAAATAGCAAACAATTATTGACGAATCAGCGAGAGAGAAACCCGGTAAATGCAGACCATATTTACTTCATGAGCCTTATATTGCAATGTGTGCAATTATTAATCTAGGGATGAATTATTAAATAATAATGAGGAATTATTTTAATGCTTATTTTTTTCATAAAGATAGCAAATATGTAGACTAACTATTTTTGAATAATTCATTACATTTGTATTGGGGGGGGGGGGGATCCTTTGTTTATAAACAGAGCTCTTCTATTCTTCCAGCTGTTAGTATAACGCAGATGCCATTCCCATGCTTCTTCATTAGTTCATGTAAGGTATAATTGGGTCAAGTGAACATGCTATAGAAAATATGTTGTCAAGCTGGAATGGGTACAGAGAAGATTTACGAGGATGTTGCCAGGATCTGAGCAATAGGGAGAGGTTGAGTAGTCAGTCAGTCAGTCAATTTATTTGTATGGCACGTTTAAAACAACTCGCGTTGACCAAAGTGCTGTACATCAGTGCAGGTACTAATGTGCTACATACGATGGTACACAGACCTAACAATACATACATGAACATGAACTGTTTACTCAGAGTAGAAATAGGTTTTGATCCTCGATTTAAAGGAATCGATGGAGGGGGTAGTTCTGATGAGGAGAGCGATGCTGTTCCACAGTCTAGGTGCTGCAACCGCAAACGCGCGGTCACCCCTGAGCTTAAACCTAGCCGGCGAGATAGTCAGTAGCCCCAAGTCGGCCGACTATTCCTTGGAGCGCAGGAGGATGAGGGGTGATCTTATAAAGATGTATAAAATCATGAGGGGAATAGATCCAGTAGATGCACAGAGTCTCTTGCCCCAGAATAGGTGAGTCGAGGACCAGAGGTGAAGGGGAAATTATTTAATAGGAATCTGAGGGGTGATATTTTCACATAAAGGATTGTGGGTGTATGGAACAGGCTGCCAGAGGAGGTAGTTGAAGCAGGTACTATAACAATATTTAAGAAATAGTTAGGCAGGTGCAAGGGTAGGAGAGGTTCAGAGCGATATGGACTAAACGTGGGCATGTGGGACTAGTGTAGCTGGGACATGTTGGCCGGTGTGGGCGTTGGGTCGAATGGCCTGTTTTCACATTGTATCACTCTATCACTCTATGAATCTATGACTAAGGCTCCAAAACAATTTTTATGGACAACTGAGTCATTTTATCCATGCTGTTATAACAAATTAGCAAAGATAAAATACCAAAGATAGTCCTTAGTTCTATTATCCTGGTCTTGTTTATCCACTTTTCCTCTTTTCAGATCCTTATTAAAATACAATCAATGCTCTGAATTTCATTTCAATTCGTCTCTTCTTTGTATAGCCATTCGTTTTCGTATGCTTCAATGAAATGCCATGGAATTACTTTCAATGTTAAAGGTGATAATAAACATCAGGTTCAAGTTCAAGTGAGTTTATTGTCATGTGTCCCTGACAGGACAATGAAATTCTTACTTTGCTTCAGCACAACAGAACATAGTAGGCATTGACTACAAAAACCGATCAGTGTGTTCATATACCATTATATAAATATATACACACATGAATAAATAAACTGATAAAGTGCAAATAACAGATTATGGGTTATTAATGTTCAGAGCTTTGTCCGAGCCAGGTTTAATAGCCTGATGGCTGTGGGGAAGTAGCTATTCCTGAACCTGGTCGTTGCAGTCTTCAGGCTCCTGTACCTTCTACCTGAAGGTAGCAGGGAGATGAGTGTGTGGCTTTTTGAGGCAGCGACTGCAGTAAATCCCCTCGATGGAAGAAAGGTCAGAGCCGATGATGGACTGGGCAGTGCTTACTACTTTTTGTAGCCTTTTCCTCTCCAGGGTGTTCAAGTTGCTGAACCAAGCCACGATGCAACCGGTCAGCAAGCTCTCTACTGTGCACCTGTAGAAGTTAGAGAGAGTCCTCCTTGACAAACCGACTCTCCGTAATCTTCTCAGGAAATAGAGGCGCTGATGAGCTTTCTTGATAATTGCATCGGTGTTCTCGGACCAGGAAAGATCTTCAGAGATGTGCACGCCCAGGAATTTGAAGCTCTTGACCCTTATATCAACCATTGATATTAACGGGACTGTGGGTCCCCATCCTACTCCTTCCAAAGTCCACAATCAGTTCCTTGGTTTTGCTGGTGTTGAGGGCCAGGTTATTGTGCTGGCACCATATGGACAGTCACTCGATCTCTCTTCTGTACCGACTCATCCCCATCAGTGATACGTCCCACAACAGTGGTGTCGTCAGCGAACTTGATGATGAAGTTTGCTCTGTGACCGGCTACGTAGTCATGAGTATAGAAAGAGTCAGCAGGGGGCTGAGCACGCAGCCTTAAGGTGCTCCCATGCTGATTGTTATCAAGTCTGACACATTTCCACCAATACGATCACTGTGGTCTGTGAATGAGTAAGTCGAGGATCCAATTACAGAGGGATGCGCAGAGACCCAGTTCTGCGAGTTTGGTAACCAGCTTGGAGGGGATGATAGTATTAAATGCCGAGTTGTAATCGATGAATAACAGCCTGACATATCAGTTTTTGTTGTCCAAGTGGTCCAGAGCGGAGTGGAGAGCCAGTGAGATCGCATCCACCGTTGATCTGTAGTGGTGGTAAGCGAACTGCAGTGGGTCCAGGTTTTTGTCGAGGTCGGAATTGATTTGCGCCATGACTAACTTCTCGATGCACTTCATCACCACAGGTGTTAGTGCCACAGGTCGATAGTCATTGAGGCACGTCACCTTGCTCTTCTTGGGCACTGGTATAATTGATGCCCTTTTAAAGCAGGTGGGAACCTCAGACCTCATAAATGAGAGGTTGAAAACTCCAGCAAGTTGGTCCGCAAAGGTTTTTAGAACACGACCAGTTATACCATCAGATCCAGGCGCTTTTCGAGGGTTCACCCCTCTGAAGGATTTCCTGACGTCGGCCTCTGTGACTGAGACTGAAATACCATCACAGCGAATGGGGGCTCGGGAAGGCACATCGGTGTTCTCCCTATCAAAGCATGCGTAAAACGCATTGAGCTCGTCAGGGAATGATGTTTCGCTGACATTGGAACTTCCTCCTGGTTTCGCCTTGTAGGAGGTGATTGCATTCAGGCCCCGCCACAGCTGCCGAACATCTGTCTCATCCTCCAGCTTGGAGCAAAAGTCCCTTTTGGCCTTTTTGATGGCCTTACCAAGGTCGTATCTGGACTTCTTATAGACCACTGTATCATCGGACATGAATGCCCAGTGTCTGGTCTTCAGAAGAGTGCGGATCTCAAAGTTGATCCAAGGTTTCTGATTGGGAAACACTCGGAAGGTTTATATTAGTTGAGACGATTCACTACCATATGGCAGTTAAGAAGAAAATAACATAGAACGTTGGTCGTGATGGCCCATGTCTTGAGTAAACCTCCCATCCAGTCCTGTGAATGCTGGTAACCTTTAGAGCTTGTAAAATCCTCAATGTCTTGGTGCTGAGGTAACTCGGCCTCAGACAATGAAACACGACAAGTTGTGCTGTCAAATGCCTTTCCAATTTCTATCATTTTACTTGAAAACATCCAGGAACAATTTAAATACATATAATTAATTTAAAAAAATAAACATTGAAAAAGAGTTCAAGTATAAATGTCAAACTTACATTAAACTACTGGAGAGGAATACAACATAAATATTTTGCCAAATAAAGACAAAAAAATCAAAAGCTCAACATTTAGTTACATTTTTTAAAGGAAGTCGGTGACCTTTCTTAAATGAATAAGGCTGAAGTAGATATGCTGGTTGTGGCTGGGGTGAAACCGAGGTACCACGCAGGAAGCTGAGCCCCTTAGCTCCGTTTAGTTTAGAGATACAGCGCGGGCACAGGTCCTTCAGTCCACGCCGACCAGCGATCCCAGCACACTAACTATCCTACACACACTGGGGATAATTTACAATTTTACCAAGCCAATTACCCTACAAACTTGTACTTCTTTGGAGTGTGAGAGGAAACCGGAGAATACCCACTCAGGTCACGGGGAGAATGTAGAAACTCCATACAGACAAGTACCCATAATCAGGATCGGACCCGGGTATCTGGTGCTGTAAGCAGCAACTCTACTGCTGTGCCACTGTGCTGCCCTAAATATGCATTTCAGGATAGTCTGGAACTGTCCCTGCACCCTCTGACGAGTAAAGTGGGAGAACCACAGTTGCATCAACATTTGATCTCCAAAGTATTCAGGACTACACAGCAATGCTCAGGCACAAAAGTTATGAACATGCTGACCCATGATTCTCTTGCAAGCCAACAGGAAGCCCAGTATTGAGGGTAGGGAAGTTTCAAACAAGAGGGCATGACATGAGAATTAAGGGACAGAGGTTTCGGGGTAACGTGAGGGGGAACTTCTTTACTCAGAGGGTGGTGGCTGTGTGGAATCAGCTTCCAGCAGAAGTGGTGGAGGCAGGATCGATTTTAACATTTAAGAGTAAAGTGGATAGGTATATGGACGTGAAGGGAATGGAGGGGTATGGTCTGAGTGCAGGTAGATGGGACTAGGGGAAAACAAATGGTCGGCACGGACTGGAAGGGCCGAGAGGGCCTGTTTCCGTGCTGTAATTGTTATATGGTTATATGGTTATTTGTTACTGTTAAATTAAAATACTATTAATATATCTCCTAAAAGAGTTTAGATGTCTCTTGGCATTATTAACTGTCTACAAAGTGTGATATTCAAGTCAGTTCCATTTTTAATGGGCAACTGGACTATTTTATTCATGCTGTTATAACAAATGAACAAAGATAAAATAGCAAAGATACTCATCAGCTCTCTTCCCCTATTCTCAATTATCCACCTTCCTTCTTTTAAGATCCTTCATAAAACACAATCAATTGTCCAGTGAAGGAAGATTTTATTTGGATCTGTCAGCAAATGAAATACCTGGATGTGCAATGTGTCTGGATCATACTTCTGGTATCAGGACTAAAGCGTTGTAGCATCATTAAGGTGGGGTTCTGCAATATAATTACAGAGGACTTGCTTCGCCTGCCAGCAAACGGGTCTGGGTATGTAGGTCACCCTATAGATTGTGTCTTGAACAGGAAGGGAGATTTGATTTTCAAGGCATCGTAAAACTGATAGCAGGGTGATGAGGGGCTGTTTAGACATCCTACCCATTACAAAGTGTATAAGCTGTGGACAAACCAGCACCAAATCCTTTGTGTCTCTGCAAAAGTTGAGCTTCATCGCCCAGCTGGTTCAACAGACGTTTGAGCAGCATTGTTTCAGTGAAAATAAAACACTGGAAGGGATAGTGATCTCTAATGAAGATGAAATAATAATATTTACTGCATCAGAACTATAACTATAATGTTTTTTATTTTAATTTAAGAAAGGACATATTTCTTGTTTCCATGCTAACCAGAAGGTATCCAACTCATTTGGCAGGAGTGATTTACAACAAGGGTGTCAGGCTGATTGATTCATGTTTGGTAACAGAAAACATCAAGCTGCTATCAGAGGATTACGTGAAAGTCATTCAGTCAGCTTTCAGACCAGCTAACATTTGACGTTGTTGAACCTGATTATTAGTAAAAGACAGCCTGTCAGAGGGATGTGGCATTACAATTATCATGAGCTTCAGAATTAGAGATCAACTGAGCATACAAGATGGATTAATATTTAAATGAAGGCTGCACAAAGATACTGTTATGTAAGAAATTGCATAAAACAGGCAAGCTGTTTTTGGAGTTAGCTACTTCTCCTTTTATAGTGGAAATGTACATATTTTCTCCAGTGAACGAATGGACAATTGCATAGAACATAGAACATAAAACTACACAGTCCAGCACGGGAACAGACCCATCAGCCCACAATGTCTGTGTCAAACATGATGCCAAGACCATCACTTATCTACCTGCACATAACCCATATGCCTCTATTCAATGCATATCCATATGCCTATCCATAAGTCTTTTAAATGCCACTAACATATCTAACATACCCACTAACACTTCAACCAACATCCCTGACAATGAGTTCCAGCCGCTCACTGCCTTCTCTGTAAGTAACTTGCCCTACACCTCTCCTTTGAACTTTGCCCACCTCAACTTCAAATTATCCCCTGGACTATTTGTTTTTTCCAATTATCCCCTGGGCAATTTGTTTGTAAAAGGATCTGATTGTCAACTTGTTCTATGGCTCTCTTCTTTTTATATATTTCTATCAGAGTTTCCCACAATCTCTGGCGTTCCAGAGATGTTTGTCATCTATATCAATGATTGGGATGAGAACATTCACGGCAAGTTTGCAGAATGTAAAAAATGGGTGGTTTTGCAGATAGTGAGGATGGTTGTGAAAAATTGCAGCAGGATCTTGATCGATTGGCCAGGTGGGCTGAGGAATGGTTGATGGAATTTAATGCAGAGAAAATGTGAGGTGTTGCATTTTGGGAAGTTTAACGTAGGCAGGACCCACACAGTGAATGGTAGGGCTCTCTGGAGTGTTGTAGAGCAGAGGGATCTAGGAGTGCAGGTGCATGGTTCCTTGACGGTTGAGTCGCAAGTAGATAGGGTGGTCACAAAGGTGTTTGGCACTGGCTTTCATCAGTCACAGTATTGAGTATAGAAGTTGAGAGGTCATGTTGCAGTTATATAAGATGTTGGTTATGGCCACATTTGGAGTATTGTGTTCGGTTCTGGGCACCATGTTGGAGGAAAGATGTTGTTAAGCTGGAAAGGGTACCGAGAAGATTTACAAGGATGTTGCCAGGGCTAGAGGGTCTGAGCTATAGGGAGATGTTGAGTAGGCTGGGACTGTGCTTGGAGCACAGGAGAGGTGATCTTATTGAGGTGTATAAGATAACGAGAGGAATAGATTGGGTAGAGGCACTGAGTCTCTTGCCCAGACTAGGTGAATCGAGGATCAGAGGACATAAGTTCAAGGTGAAAAGATTTAATAGGAATCTGAGGGGTAACTTTTTCACACATAGGTTGGTGGGTGTATGGAACAAGCTGCCAGAGGAGGTAGTTGAGGAAGGGACTATCCCAACATTTAAGAAACAGACAGGTACATGGATAGGGCAGGTTTGGAGGGATAGGGACCAAACTCGGGCAGGTGTGACTAGCATAGCTGGGACATGTTGGTCGGAGTGGGTACGTTTGGCACAAGGGCCTGTTTCCACACTGTATCACTTCATGACTCAATGGCTAAAACAATCCAAGTCTGACCAGCCTCTTCTTGCAATTAATACCCCATAATCCAGACATCATTCTGGTACCCATCCTCTGCACCAAAGCCTCCACTTCCTTCCTGTAATGGAACAGACAGAACGGCACACAAAACTCCAAATGCGGCCTAACCAAAGTCCCATGAAGCTGCATCATGACTCTTCCACTTAATACTCCAACCTATGAAGGCAAACATGCCATATGTTTTATTTAGCATTCTATTACATTGCCAATCTCAAGATCCCTCTGTACATCAATGCTGTTAAGGGTCATGCTATTAAATGTATATCTTCCTCTTATATTTGCCCTCCTATTGTGAAACCTCACACTTGCTCGGATTAAACTCCACCCGCCATTCCTCCTCCCGTTTCCGTGTTGAAGCTGGGAATTGAATCTGTCCTCCATCGTCTAATGTTGCTGAGAAAGGTAGAATTAGCAGTAAAAATAAGTGTAGGTTAAATCAACATTGTCAGAGTCACCAATCACATTTATAACTCCTCCATAAAGCATTCTAGAACTATTTTGGTTAGTTTAGTTTAGAGGTACAGTGGGGAAACAAGCCCTTTGGCCTACAGAGTCTGTGCCGACCAGCGATCCCCACGCATCAACACTATCCTACGCACACTAGGGACAATTTACACTATACCCAAGACAACTAACCTACAAACCTGTACGTCTTTGGAGTGTGGAAGGAAACCGAAGATCTCGCAAAAAAAATGCGCGGTCTCAGGGAGAACGTACAAACTCCATACAGACAGCACCCATAGTCAGGATCGAAACTGGTTCTCTGGTGCTGCAAACGCTGTAAGGCAGCAACTCTAACACTGCGCCACCACATTGTGCCACATATTTTACAGGTTTAACAGGAAACGATGATTGTGGTAATGCTGATTTCTCTTGCTGGATTATCATGGATAGCTTAGATAGTTGGAAACTTTTTTCCGTGAAAATGTCAAACACTAGAGGGCTAGCTTTATGGCGAGAAGGGCAACGAAGGTGTGCGGGGCAGTATATTTATACAGAGTGGTGGGTGCCTGGAATGCACTGCCAGGGGTAGTGGTGGAAGCAGATACAATAGTGGTATTTAAGATGCTTTCAGATAGGTACATGGATATGCAGTAAATGGAGGCATATAGAATGAATGCAGACTGTGGAGATTTGTTTAGTTTGGCAATATATTTGAAAGCAGACATTGTGGGCCATGGGCCCTGTTTCTGTATGGTACATTTCTATGATCTATGTTCTATGGATCAAGAGATGGAAACTTTCAAAATTGTTTGTGAAATAAATGTATTTTTAGGCCAAGTCACTCAGCTATTTTCAGCTTCTTCCATCAGAATCAAGAGACCTTGATACCAAGGTGAGTTGAAGAAAAGCCGTCCGCTCTTTCCTTCCGCTGCATGCATTTTATCAGTTCTTGGGCAAAAGTTCTTGGGCAAATAAATATCAATATTATTCTTGTGCAAGGCTGTTGAGATGTTTATTTGATTACAATCTTAAATTCAGAGCCTATGTGTCACTGACGTTGATCGTATCTCTAATAAATACAGAATATACTGGGGGTAAAATAGCAAATTCACAGCACCATTAGGAAGGGAAACATTTAATGTTTTATGTCAAAGAAATATATGTCTGTCAAAGGTTATTTAAACTGAAACATTAATTATTCCCCTTTCCATAGATGCTAACTGACCTGCTGAACTTTACCAGCATTTACTGTTTTTATTGCAGTTTTCAAACAAGTGCAGTTTCTTATTATTGTATAATAAATATACTTAATTGTCAGTTGGAAATCTAGGCAGTAAAGTCCTAATCTGAGCACAGTGGAAACCTATTTTTCACTTGGTAAAAGATCCAATGGCACTCTTCAAAGAACAACAGTTTACAATCATCTGTGGTGTGGCCAACACATCTGCTCAGTCAATACAAATTAATTTGTCATTTATCTCATTGTTGTTTATATGATTTTACTGATTGCAAAATTATAGAATAGTCCATCAGTTTGTAAAATAATACAGTAACTTGGTGGTCAGATATTTGCATATCTCTGAACACAAATGAAAATCTTTATTTCCATCTTTTATCTTGCAAACAAACATTTTAATTTAGAGATATAGTGCGGATACAGGCCCTTCGGCCCACTGGGTCAGCGCCGACCAGCGATCCTCGCATATACTAGGGACAATTTTTACATTTACCAAACCTCACACTTGCTCGGATTAAACTCCACCCGCCACAACCAATTAACCTACAAACCTGTACATCTTTGGAATGTGGGAGCAAGATTTCCAATTTCCCTTCTGCACTCTGACAACCCTTTATTTGTCAAACAATAGTGGTATTGTCAGCAAATTTAAATATGGCATTGAAGCTGTGTCTGAATATAATGTCATGAGTATAGAGAGAGTAGAGCAATGGACTATGCACACAACCTTGAGCTGCTCCTGTGTTGTTGGCCATTGAGGTTATTGATGGTTATATCATTCTGGTTACAGAAAAGGTGTTTCATTTCTGAATGAATTTTTACAGATCAGGGGCATAATCATAAATGGTGAAGCATAAATGAAAATGCAAGTGACATCTTCAGCAGAAATTCCGTATGCAGGAATGATTAGTGGGTTAGAGTGTCCTCAATAATTGGTTGATATGTTGCTGTGTAGAGTTTTTGCTGGGATGTTCTCTGGATCATTGTAAATCACTGTGGAATTTATATCCAAACCAGTATTGTTTACATGAACATTACCTGTTCTCTCACCTTTCCATCAATTACCCCCAGATTCTACCAAACACCTACCCTTGGGGACATTTACAGTGGCCAGTTAACCCACCAACCCACACATCTTTGGGACTTGGGAAGAAATCAGAGCAGCCAGGGGAACCCATGTGGTCACAGTGAGAATGTGCAAACTCCTGAAGTCAGGATTGAACTCAGGTTACCTGAGCTGTGAGGCAGGTTCTCAACCAGTTGCATTACTGGGCTGCCCAAATAGAAAAAAAATGGATGGATTAGCAAATTGGGCATTTCCAAAGTCTTCCTCGAAAGTTTATTTTGAAAATTGAAAATTGAAATATATTAATTCAGGAGGAAAAAAGGGAATAATTCAGGGGGAAAAAACATTTCTGTGTATACAGTTCTTATAGACCTTGGGAATATTGCAGTATATTATACCCCATGCGAATATTGCAGTTGAGAATTCACTTCAGGTGTGAAGTGGCTAACTGTATGAAACAATATGAAAAATATGCTTTGAAGGGCTGAAGCCCTTCTTAGATTGGCGTGCAACTAGTTGGAAGCTTAATTTAGCCCACTGCAGCCTCATTGGGAATTTCAAGAAACCACTCCAGCACATTGTACTGCATGTAAAGTTTAATTGCCTCTGATAAATTTCACAAACTTTGTAGAGGGAAATCCAAACTGTTTTTAAGTATGAAATGTGTCCATTAAAAGGTGAAAAAAAAATTCTTGACAACCATTTAAATTTCCATTAGCATCACATTGAAAATATTTCTCGATTATAGGTTATTTTACTTTCAAGATTCAATTTAATTTTTTGTGACTAAAAGTAGGGGTATGTTGGTTAAAGACAAAACATATTTATTGATTAAAAGGCCTGTCCCACTTACGCGACTTTTTAGGCGAGTGCAGGAGACTCTGCGTACGCCTCATGATCGCCACATGGTCGCCACATGTTCGCTGGTGGTCTCTGGTGAGTCTCCTTCATGGTCACGAGGAGTTCCCGCATTCTGGGAACTAGCCGTGGCCACAGTATGGTCGTCACAAAATTTGCAACATGCTTACATTTTTTCTGTGTCCAAAAATTGTTCGTCATGGAGAAAATCGATAATCCTGTAGTTGTAGGTGCACTTATAGTGGGGTCGCCATGTAGTTATGGGTAGTCATAGGTAGATTTAGTTAATCTCCTTTGTTGACCGGGCATTTTCATTGGCTCATTGGGGGAAACAAAAAATAAGCACGCGTTTTCAGAACCAAGGAAAACCGACCGGTAATGTTAAACTTCACAGCTGTGATGAAAAATCGCCTAAGTGGGACAGGCCCTTAAGTTACATTCAGTACAAAGAAGAATTCTTAACAAAGTCTACAGTAGGTTTGATCCTTTAAACCATGAAGATCCACCTTCCGAGTAATTGCGGCATCATCTCTTTCTCTCCTTCTGTGTCCTGTTGACTGAAACCTCCCTTCCACCCAGTTGCTTTTACTGCCTCTCTGTGATCCTGTATTTTTGTACGCTTTATTTGTTTGATATTGCCTGGTATCTAAAAGCTTCCTGAGTTCTCGTATTCTTTTATTGAACATTGATGTATTTTATGTTCTATATTTTATCAGCACTGTTTCTTCTTTCTTACACTCAGCTACTTATTGTTTGGAACTTTCACAAAACCAGTCTTTTGTTTTTACCCAAATGTCCGTATTCCTTTGATATGACATTTAATTCCCTCATCGTTCTCCACTTTCTAATTCAGTTGCTTTGGGATATCCTCCTCCTCGAGTACATTCCTTGTACCCAATTAATATACTGTGTGCGGTTAAATATTGTTTCAATGACAAGGCTGGTTTCACACATTTTCGGACCATCACAGTCTGTGTGTTACAAATACCTTCATGCTTCAGCAGTTTCTTTGCAGTTAACATCACATTTGAGTTAATTGGTCATCATAGGGCTTTCTCCATGACCTTATACCATGCTCACAATGAGTTAATATGATTGTTGTTTTCAACGTTCTATTGGAACATTGCTCCATAATAGTAATGAGTTGGACACCTTTCAAGAGTTAAGAGAGAGATTTGAGATCATCAAGAGTCAAGAGCGGCAAGAAAATCAAAAGTATTAATTGTCATATGTACCCACAAAAAAACAATGGAATTCCTGCAGCTTAACAGGCCCGTAAATTCAATAACACAGAGATAAATATATATTAATCAATAATACAATAAATCTATTACCTGTACCATAACATTTGGTAACCAAGTGGTGCAATGCTGATGTTGCTGGAGAAACATAGAAAATAGGTGCATGAGTAGGCCATTCAGCCCTTCGAGGTTGATCATCCAGAATCAGTACCCCGTTCCTACTTTCTCCCCATATCCCTTGATTCCGTTAGCTGTAAGAGCTGTATCCATCTCTCTCTTGAATACATTCAAAGTGCAGTGAAAATTATAGTTGCTGAGGAAGGTGTTCTGGTGGTTGTTGGGACATTGCTGTTCTTGAACCTGCTTGTTCTGGTTTTAAGGATCTTGTACCATTTTCCCAATGGTAGTAGAAAAATGAGAATGTGGCCAGTGTAGTGTAGGTCTTTAATGACATTAGCTGCCTTTTTGAGGCAGCACTTCCCATAAATTCCTTCAATGGCAGGGAGGACAGTACCTGTGATGGACCAAAGTGATCACTCATACATTCCTGGGTGTTCAAGTTGCCAAACCAGGTCACGATGCAACTGGTCAATATGAGTTCACCCTCAAGGATGCAGAGCAGGTGGAACAACTCAGGCAGGATACAATCAGTGGCCTCAAGCAAATCAACAACACTGCTCTCCCAGGGAAGCTGAAACTTTGATGCCTTCAATTTGGTCTACTGCCCTGACTCATGTGGCCAATTACCACTTTATCCAATGTCAACCAGCTGGAGAGACTGGTGAAGTCACAAGTGAGGAAGTGGCTTGGGCTACCGAGATGCCTCAGCAGCATAGGGCTCTATGGGAATGGAGCCCTCTCACTGCCAGTCTCAAGCCTGGTGGAGGAATACAAATGTGCCAAAGTGAGGCTGGACATGAAACTAACAGAATCCCGGGATCCAATAATAAGAAGTGTCGCTCCAACCCTAGCAACAGGAAAGAAATGGACTCCAGCAGCAGTGGTACTGGACACAAAATCCGCCCTCCGACACCGGGACATAGTGGGCAATGTCCAACAAGGCCGAGGGGACTTACCGTGGGAAAAATGAAACTACCTGAAAAAAGGCTACTCCAGCTGAATGTTGGCATCCGGTGGTGGAGGAGGTGCGCTCCCCACGGTAAGTCCTTTAGGGAGCGGGGGAGGGAGTGAGAGAAGGACGGAGAAGGGAGAAGAGAAGGGGGGAGACCGGGGGGGGGGGGGGCGGAGAAGGGATGGAGACAGTTTTAAGAGGTTTAATAAAGTTAGCAGGCATTTTACCTTCCGATGGATCTTCTGGGTCCTGAAAACCAAAGATCCGACAGGATCGTTGCTGAAAACTCCAATGAGCCAATCAAAATGGCCGGTCAGCGAAGGAGATTGCCTTCGACTGCCTGTAAGTAAATAGCAGCCCCACTCCACTGGGTTCGACCAAACGGCAACCTATTTTTAGTCGAGGCCGGTTTTGGTTTTTTGAAATAATCGCAGGAACATAGAAGAACAGGACTACGCAGAAACCACTTTCCACCATTAGGGAGCGTGACAGGAACCTCCGGGAACCTCACGACAACCTTGGGTGGGGCGCAAGGTCTCCAGAGGTTTCCGTTTAAGTTTCCTAAGTGGGACAGGGGCATAACAGGTTTAACAAATTCTGTGGGCCCACCAAAACAAATATGGAGAGCCTGGGAACTCTCATGATGTCCCATCTTCTGATATAGTTCTTGTTTATTGGATGATTTGACGAGCAACGCCTTCAACATTCCTGACCTCGCACATCGGAAAGCTTACTTTTTTCCTGCTTTACTGCACAAACCACTTCTCATAAAGTTATTTCATTTATGCTAGCCCTGTCATCTTTTCAGATATTACTTTCCGGGTGAATTTAACAATATCTCACTATTCAAACAATCTTGAAACAACGATTTCAAGACTAGCAAGATAGCTTTGACTTCACTTTCTCCTTTCATTTGTCTTTTATAGGTGACATTTCTGAAATACCAATGGTGTGAATTTCTCTGGAAACACATAAGTACCCAATACAGATTCCCTCTTTATCTTCCAGTGAAATCATGTGGCTCATGGGGATTAACTTTTTTTTTTCAAAGAGAAAGGATTTGCATTTTTAGCACTTTATCAAATCTCTCAGAAGTGAAAAAATGGCCATCATTCACCTCGATTAGAGAAAACACATGATTGAAGCTGATAATTTTACAATCCCATGGCTGGCACAGAGCTGAATTTGTGAGGAGTGGTGATTATTAAATTATGAGCTTATGCTGTAACCCTATCTTCAACATGTATTTCTTGGGAACAAGGATTATCGAATAATCTTCTCAGCTAAATGGTAGTGTGGCACATTGAAATGTCACCTGAGTTTAAGTTCTCAAACACTGGAATAAGTCTACAAAGTTCTGACTTAAAGCCAGATTATTCCTAATATTTGTATCAAATCTATTAGTGAAAACTTGTGAAATGATGTAACAATTGCTGAATATATCATTTAGTAGAAGCATCAGGATTAAAAAGATTGCTTTGAAAATGAAAAGTTGTTGTTAAAGCTTATAAACTAAGGGAAGTTTAACAGGAATGCTTATTAAACTCAGTAAGTGTTTAGTTTAGAGATACAGCACGGAAACTTCAGCCCACCAAGTCCACAATGACCAGCGATCCCTGCACACTAACACTATCCTACACACACTAGGGACAATTTACACTTATACCAAGCCAATTAAGCTATAAACCTGTACGTCTTTGGAGTGTGGGAGGAAATCAAAGATCTCAGAGAAAACCCACGCGGTCACGGGGAGAACGTACAGACAGCACCCATAGTCGGGATCAAACCCGGGTCTCTGGCGCTGCAAGCTCTATAAGGCAGCAACTCTACCGCTGCGCCACCGTGCTTTAAACATAATATGAGAATCATAGTAGTGATAGCAAGCACGTCACATAGTATGAAATCAATATATATAATTATTAAAGGTACAGGATATAATTTGTTGGCAAATGGTTTCTAAAATCTGTGTGAAATTAAATAATGACATTCTAAAGAATAGATGGGATATTGTGGTTAATGGTTATCTTTGAATGCTGCAGTGAATTATTTTAATCTATCAATTTAAGTATAGTAAACGTTACAAATCTAATTAAAATAAAATTAATAGGGACAATGGTCTGGTGAAAAGAGCTAGAGAGGGCTAAATCTATCACCCAGTATGAGAGGAGGCAGAGGCAGCTACAATTATTAGCCCAGGTGAGCAAAATTCTTTGGAGTTATATTCATTGAACAATGTATATGTTAACATAATAGAGGAAGTGAAACAGAATGTACTGTCGGTGATGGAAGCATTTGATGAAAGCCTCTAGCAGCATAATGTTAACAGCAGAAGCCTGGAGAAACAGTGGGCTTTTGTGCATGTTCTGAAGTGCTTTCTCTCCCTCAGTTTTTGTTAGCATGTTCATGGAATTGATTTATTATCTTTGATTCCTTGTGCTTTCCTAGGATCTTAAAATAGCATCCCTCTAATGCTCTCATTTTGGAATTGCCAGTAATGATAGAAGCATTCAGACATGTATGATAGAAGCATTCAGCATTTGATAGTGGCATTAATGGCTGCAAGCCACATGCAGAAGGTTGCAGGGCTCTATTATGGCTTCCTTACTGAAACACAGCATCTCAGTCATAATATCTGGAGGTGGGGCTCAAATAGATCCACAGTATGTAGTAACAGATGATTAGCAATCAGTCTGAAGAAGGGTTCCAGCCCGAAGCGTCACCTATCCCTGTCCTCCAGACATGCTGCCTGACCCGCTGAGTTACTCCAGCACTTAGTGTCCTTTTGTGTAAACCAGCATCTGCAGTTCCTTGTTTCTACATGATGATTATTATCATCCTGGTTTAATACTGCCTATATTTTCATCTACCCTTCTTTGTTTCCAACTCCTTCTATATCCCCTCATCTGAAGAGTGAAAAATTGAGTCCATATCTGGGATCACACTGTCAATGCAACTTGGTGTACACATAATATAGACACAAAAAGCTGGAGTAACTCAGCGGGTCAGGCAGCATCTCTGGAGAGAAGGAATGGGTGATGTTTCAGGTCGAGACCCTTCTTCAGACTGGTAAGGGATAATGGAAACGATAGACATGGATGATGATGTAGAGAGATAAAGAACAATGAATGAAAAATATGCAAAAAAGTGATGATGATAAAGGAAACAGTCCATTGTTAGCTGTTTGTTCACTGAAAATGAGAAGCTAGTGCGACTTGGGTGGGGGAGGGATAGAGAGAGAGGGAATGCTGGGGCTACCTTAAGCCCGAGAAATCAATATTCATACCACTGGGCTGTAAGCTGCCCAAGCAAAATATGAGATGCTGTTCCTCCAATTTGTGTTTAGCCTCAATCTGACAATGAAGGAGACCGAGGACAGAAAGGTCTGTGTCGGCATGGGAAGGAGAATTAAAGTGTCCAGCAACCGGGGGATCAGATTGGTTCACATGGGCTGAACAATAGTGTTCCGCGAAACGATTGCCCAATCTGCGTTTGGTCTCGCCGATGTATAAGTGTCCACATCTTGAACAATGGATACAGCAGATGAGGTTGGAGGAGGTGCAAGTGAACCTCTGCCTACCTGAAAGTACTGCGGGGGTCCCTAGACAGAGTCGAGGGAGGAGGTATAGCGACAGGTGTTACATCTTTTGCGGTTGCAGGGGAAAGTACCTGGGGAGGGGGGGATTTGTGTTAAAGATTGAACTGCAGATGCTGGAAAATCGAGGGTACACAAAATGCTGGAGAAACTCAGCGGGTGCAGCAGCATCTATGGAGCGAAGGAGATAGGCAACGTTTCGGGCCGAAACCCTTCTTCAGACTGATGGGGGGGGATGGGGGGGGGGGGGAGGCAGGGGGAAGAAAGGAAAAAGGAGGAGGAGCCCGAGGGCTGAGGGAGAGGTAGGAAGGGGAGAAGGCAACAAGTGTTAACAGATTTGAGAGAATTCGATGTTCATGCCAAGAGGATGCAGACTCCCCAAGGGGAATATGAGGTGCTGTTCCTCCAATGCCAGACAAAGTGTATCCTAGGACATTGTGGGAAGCCAAGGAAGATATTGCTGTGGCCGTGGCTGAGAAATGTGGAAACATCATTAGCCATGGGTAGTGTATCGGAAGATTATAGTGTGGCCAATGTTGTGTCTTTCCACACGAAGGGCTGTAAGGCTAAGCGATGGAACTAAAGGCTGCTGAGCTTAACGTAAGTGGTGAGAAGGGGAGAAGGTTCTTGGGGACAGGATTCTATCTGCATGTGGAAAGGCAAGAACTGATTCGAGATAATCTGCATATTTTTATCCATAGGAAATTGCATCTCACAAATTTGAGTTGTTTAAAGAGGTAAGCAAGACTATTGACAAGGGCGAGGTGAAAGTCATTGTCCACATGACCTTAGCAAGGCCTTTGACAAGGTCCCCGCATTGGCTACTCCGCAAGGTTAGAACACATGGGATCCAGAGTGAGCTGCCAATAGAATACAAAATTAGAGATAGGCACAAAAAGCTAGAGTAACTTAGCAGGACAGGCAGCATCTCTGGAGAGAAGGTGACGTTTCGGATCGAGACTCTTCACAGCCTGTCCCGCTGAGTTACTCCAGCTTTTTGTGTCTATCTTCAGTTTATAAGCAGCATCTGCAGTTAATTCCTATAGAATACAAAATTAGCCTGGTGGCAGGAGGCCAATAGTGGTAGTGGAGAGTTATTTTTCAGATTGGTGGCTTGTGATCACTGGGGTGCCACAGGGATCGGGCGGGGTTCATCAATATTGCTTTCACCAATACGAACCGCATGGATAAGAATGTAGTTTGCATAGTGACTCAGTTTGCTGATGATAACAAAGCTGGTGGTGTAGTGATCAGTAAAGAAGCTTATCGACAGTGATCAGTAAAGAAGCTTATCGACAGTGATCAGTAAAGAACCTTATCGACAGTGATCAGTAAAGAAAACTCTCGATCAACTGGGTGAGTGGATTGTCAGATGGAATTTAACTCGGACAATTGGGCGGTCACGGTGGCGTAGCGGTAGAGTTGCTGTCTTACAGCGTATGCAGCGCCGGAGACCCAGGTTCGATCCTGACTATGGGTGCTGCCTGTACGGAGTTCGTACGTTCTCCCCATGATCTGCATGGGTTTTCTCGGAGATCTTTGGTTTCCTCCCACAGTCCAAAGACGTACAGGTTTGTTGGGTAATTGGCTTGGTAAATATAAAAATTGTCCTTAGTGGGTGTAGGATATTGCTAATGTGCAGTGATCTCCAAGACGATTGACAAGGGCGATGTGAAAGTCGTTGTCTACATGACTTTAGCAAGGCATTTGACCTGGTGGCAGAAGGGCCTGTTTCCACACTGTATCTCTGTACTAAACTAAAAAACAAAATGATGCATTTCTGTAAGTTAAACCAGGTCAGGACTTGCACAGTAAGTGATAGAACCTTGGATAGCCTTGTTGAACAGGGAAACCTAGGGCTAGAAGTACATATTACCCTGAACCTGGCGACATAGATAGATGGGGGCATGAAGAAGGCTTTTGGCATGATTGCTTTCATCGGTTGGAGCATTGGATACAAAATTTGTAACATCATGTTACAACTATACAAGAGACTAGTGAGAACACATGTGGACCATTATGCATAGTTGTGGTCACCTCGCTATCATTCAGCTGAAAACAGTGTGGAAAAACAAATCACAATGAAGATGCCAGGACTGGAGGGGTTGAGCTATAATGAGAACCTGGATAGGCTGGGGATTTTTATTCCTGGAGCATAGGAGACACCGTAATGACCTTAGTGTGATATTAAAAACCATGAGGAGGAAAGATAAGGTGAATGGTCGCAGTCTTTTTCCCAAGGTAGGATAGTCTAAAACTAGAGGGCATAGTTTGAAGACGAGAGGGCAAATATTTAAAGGGGACCTAAATTGGTACTTTTTTACAGTGGCCGTTGGGTATGTGGAACGAGCTGCAGTCAAGACAAGAGCTGAGTGTTTAATTGTCATATGCACCAACAACTGAACAATGAGATGTTTACGACAAGCCTGTAAGCTCAATACGAGTAGATACTATATAACAAACAAAAATTCAATATACCAATAGCGCTAATACTTGTGCAAATTAAAAGAGGGTGGAAACGAGTACAATTACATTCAAAAGACATTTGAACAGGTACATGAATAGAAAAGATTTAGAGGTAATTGAGTCAAAAGCAGATAAGTGAAACTCGCTAAGGTAGGCAACTTGTTTAAGAAAGAAGTGCAGATGCAGGAAAAATCGAAGGTAGATAAAAATGCTGGAGAAACTCAGCGGGCTATGCAGCATCTATAGAGACATTTCGGGTCGAGACTTCTTCAGACTGTAAGTGTGAAAGTAGGCAACTTAATTGGTTGGGACGAAGGGCCTGTTTACACATTGTATAACTCTATGACAATAGAGTAATTCTCTATTTTACATGCACAACAGGAAAGAATTTCTTCAAAAGGTGCAGGCAAATATGAGCTATGAGCAGATTTGTTCTACCTTGAAAATATCTTTAAATGCATGCTTTTTCTCCCACGTAAGCCAATGAACATGATATACTTCCTTTATTTGCTTGCAATTTACGCAAATGGAAATGCTTTTAAATAGATGGTGGATGATCAGCCATGATCACAGTGTATGGTGGTGCAGGCTCGAAGAGCAGAATAGCCTACTCCTGCACCTATTGTCTATTGCCTACTGTCATTCAACTTTAATTTAATCTATTCCTTTCTCTACATGCTCTGTTTAAGGGTAGAATTAACACATGGCTTCTCTTCATTGTTTGAGAGAACCGAAAAATTGGATGAATAATGGTGAAAATGCTTCGTACTCAGAACAATTAAATTATTCTCACTCATAACTGCGAGAGTGGGAGTTTTGAGTTTGGGAAGTTGACATAAATGTTAATTGATGATACTAAAGAATATCCCAAGCAGATTATACTTCATCCATTCAGCTATGAACTTTGTATTACTAAGGGCATAATAGCACCTTGGATCTGGTACTTTGGTTGGATTATAAACTGGCCAGACTGGAATTATAACAGGAATTAGAAACTTTCTAGTTTGCAGGTCTCAACTGCACACACTGGCCACCTTCATCAAATAGCCAATATTCAACTGTAACTATTACTCTTTTAAATTAAATTTGAGAGTGGGTTGAATCTGGATAATATAAATCAACATGTACATATCAATTTATGCAGCTTCAGTAAATTATTATTTGTAATGCAGAATATGCGTGCAATATTTTCTTTCCTCTGAAGAAACACTAATGTGGCTAACATACAGTTGGCAAGAACACCAGAATGTGAGCAGAAGTGTCGAGATTTGTTAGTGTTTGCATAATAATGAAGGTTGTATATTGAAGTGAATTACAAATTAAGGCCTGGTAAGATGCCTGCCAAATGCAGTTAGAGTAAAATTGCTTAAAAAGCATCTATTTTACTTCTGTAGGTCAAAGTAAGAAGAGAGGGTAGTTAAATATAATAAAGGGTGGGTTGAGCTGTCTGAAGTGATTAATTTTAATATGTGGTATGTCTCAGATTATTGCTATACCAACAGTTTTGACTTATGTAAACTGGAGCAATTCTGGCATATCTAAAGTGGTGTTATGTGTGTATTTTGATTGAATATTTACCCTTTATCATAGTCATAGTCGCTCAAATGAAATATTTTTCTCTAACATTCAATTAACCTCAAATTCTGAAAACCCCAAAAACTGTTATGTATGTAGATCTGCCATCCAGTCTGATTCCCATAATTGATTGTGAGTATAAATTGCCTTAACAAGCTCTAATTGCCATGTTATTGCAAACAATTTTCCCCATGATGTTGCATGGAGAACTGATACAGGATTTTAGAAATAGAGCACATTCTTCCTGTCTTTCAGCAGTTTTGCCATTTGTTAGCTGCCCACGTCATCACCTGCTGAATCACAGAGGCAATCTCTTGATGTGTTTGGTCTCAAATAAGAGAAGCTCTGTATCTGATAAGTCAGAGGCGAAAATCTTAAAAAAAGTGGCTTCTGTTAATTTCTGGAGACAGTTCAATAGCGCAGGAGGATGGAGTGCATGAGGAGGAGGGGTGATCTTATAGAGGTGTATAAAATCACGAGAGGAATAAATCGGGCAGGTGCACAGAATTGCTTGCCCAGAGTAAAGGGATCGAGGACCAGAGGACATATGTTCAAGATGGAGGAAAAGATTTTTCAGGAAACTGAAGGCTAAGTTTTTCCACACAAAGGATGGTGGGTGTGTGGAACAACCTACCAGAGGAGGTAGTTGTGGCTGGGACTATCCCAACATTTAACAAACAGTTAGACAGTTACATGGATAGGACAGGTTTGGAAGGATATGGACCAAACGCAGGAAGGTGGGACTAATGTAGCTGGGACATGTTGGCTGGTGTGGGCAAGTTGGGCCAAAGGGCCTGTTTCCACACTGTATCACTCTAGGACTAATATTTACCATTAATCTAAATGATTACAAACATCTTGGTCATTTTTGCCATAGCCTTGTGAAACCACCCAGTCATGAACTTCACCCAATCATGAACTGCAGCCAAGATCTTTCATCTTTCAGCCTTCCCAAAGGGGTGATTAAAAAAAAAAGTCTGGTTTATTAGATTGGTAAATTAGTACAAATTAACTCATAGCAAGGGAAGGTTTTACCAGCGAGAGAGGTGTAGGGGTAGAAGTAGGTGTGGTATTGTTTTCCTGCACTCCTTCACCCTCAGACAGTTCTGTCAGCAGGTTGATCTGCTCTGCTGTCTTCTTGAACTGATTAGAGCATCAATTCAAGAGCCCAGCCTTTCCTTCCCTGCCTCTTTCTCGGAATTGTGAACTGGAGTTTTCACATGTACAATAGGCCTGTTATGGAAATAATTCCATATTCTAATGGGCGGCACGGTGGCGCCGCGATAGAGTTGCTGCCTTATAGCGCTTACAGCGCCAGAGACCTGGGTTTGATCCTGACTACGGCTGCTGTCTGTACAGAGTTTGTACGTTCTGCCCTTGACCTCGTGGGTTTTCTCCGAGATCTTCGATTTCCTCCCACTCCAAAGACATCCAGATATGTAGGTTAATTGGCTTTCTATAAGTGTAAATTGCCACTAGTGTCTGTCTCTCTGTCTCTCTGTCTCTCTGTCTCTCTGTCTCTCTGTCTCTCTGTCTCTCTGTCTCTCTGTCTCTCTGTCTCTCTGTCTCTCTGTCTCTCTGTCTCTCTGTCTCTCTGTCTCTCTGTCTGTCTGTGTCTGTCTGTGTCTGTCTGTGTCTGTCTGTGTCTGTCTGTGTCTCTGTCTGTCTGTGTCTGTCTGTGTCTCTCTGTGTGTCACTGTCTGTCTCTGTCAGTCTCTGTCTGTCTGTTTCTGTCTGTCTGTGTCTGTCTGTCTGTCTCTGTCTGTGTCTGTCCGTCTCTGTCTGTCCGTCTCTGTCTGTCCGTCTCTGTCCATCTCTCTCTGTCCCTCTTTCCGTCTCTCCCTCTTTCCGTCTCCCCCTCTCTCTCCCCCTCTCTCTCCCCCCCCTCTCTCCCCCCCTCTCTCCCCCCCTCTCTCCCCCCCTCTCTGTCCCCTCCCCTCTGTCCCTCCCTCTGTCCCTCCCTCTGTGTCCCTCCCTCTGTGTCCCTCCCTCTGTGTCCCTCCCTCTGTGTCCCTCCCTCTGTGTCCCTCCCTCTGTGTCCCTCCCTCTGTGTCCCTCCCTCTGTGTCCCTCCCTCTGTGTCCCTCCCTCTATCCCTCTGTGCCTCTGCCAAGAGAGTCAAGAGAGTTTATTGTCATGTGTCCCAGATAGGACAATGAAATTGCTGCAGCACAACTGTCATGTGTCCCAGATAGGACAATTGCTGCAGCACAACTGAATATTGTAGGCATAAATACAGAGCAGATCACTGTGTCTAAATACCATAGACCATATATTTACACATAAATAAACAGATAAAGTGCAACAGGCTGTTATAGTTCAAAGTTTGTTTGAAGTTGTGTTTAATAGTCTAATGGCTGTGGGGAAGCAACTGTTCCTGAACCTGGATGTTGCAGATTTCAGGCTCCTGTACCTTCCACCTGATGGCAGCGGAGAGATGAGTGTGTGGCCAGGATGATTTGGTTCCTTGATGATGGTGGCAGCTTTTTTGAGGCAGCGATAGCGACTGTCCGTAAAGACTCCAGCCAGTTGGTCCGCTCAGGTTTTTAGAACACGACCGGGTATTCCATCAGGTCCAGATGCTTTTCGAGGGTTCACCCCTCTGAAGGATCTACTGACTGGCCTCTGTGACTGACTGAAATACCATTACGGCGAATGGGGGCTCGGGAATGCACATCAGTGTTCTCTCTATCTAAGCATGCGTACAACGCATTGAGCTCATCAGGGATTGATGCTTTGCTGATTTTTGAGCCGCCTCCAGATTTTGCCTTGTAGGAGGTGATGGCATTCAAGCCCCGCCACAGTTGCCGAACATCCGTCTCATCCTCCAGCTTAGAGCAGAAGTCCATTTTGACCTTTTTCATGGCCTTACCAAGGTCGTATCTGGACTTTGTATAGACCTCTGCATCGCCAGACCTGAATGCCTGGGATCGGGTCTTCAGAAGAATGCGGATCTCATGGTTCATCCAAGGCTTCTGGTTAGGAAACACTCGGAAGGTTTTTGATGGAACGCAGCCCTCCACACATTTCTTTATGAAGTCTGTAACGACTGTGGCGTATTCATTCAGGTCTGTTGCCGAGTCCCTGAACATTGCCCAGTCTACAGACTCCAAGCAGTCCTGGAGTTGTTCCTCTGCTCTTCGGCTCACCGAGTCCGCACCGACCAGTGATCCCCGCACATTATCACTACCCAACATGCACTAGGGACATTTATTCACATCCTACGTTTACACCAAACCAATTAATCTGTATGTCTTTGGAGTGTTGGAGGAAACCGAAGATCTCTGAGAAAACCCACGCGGTCATGTGGAGAACGTACAAACTCCATACAGACAGCACCCGTAGTCAGGATTAAACCCGGCTCTCTGGCACTGTAAGGCAGTAAATCTACTGCTATGCCGTTCACCACATGGACCTCTGAGCTCCCTCATACCCAGTTTACTGTCTTTATTAATCAATCCTCTGTGAATTCTTTGCAAAGACATGTTATAAGATTCTCTCCGTCAGTACCACTGAATAAATATTCTGTATTGCACAATTCCTTCCAGCCGATTCCTAATCAGTTGTTATGCCAACACACAGATCTGTTTTTCTGAACTGTGCCCCTGTAAAAAAAGCTTTGTTGTATTTTGGTCCCATCTGACATTGTCCAGTGCTGGTAGGCCTGAAATGTAATTTGAATAAATTGTGTTTCTTTTGGTTTCAGCTGCCGGGATTGGGAATGAGCCCACATTTCTCACTGTGCCTTTTACTACAATACTGCACAATGTTTTGACTCAACCCTGTCCAAATAGACAATGCTGCAATTGTCTGTGTTGCTAGACATCCACTGGAAATAGATTTACTTCAACTTTCACTCTGCAAAGCCACATGTAGATTAACCATTTTTTGAAGTCTTTTCTCCAATATTTTTATTTCCATAACAATTCCAAAAATATTGCTATAGTTCCATTGGCACCTTTCCCCAAATTATTATATTAATCCCAATGGGTGTTGATTAGTTCACTACTTCTCTGCTCATGAAGCTTCCATGCTTAAACATCAAACTTTCAATTCCTATTTACTAATGTGACACTATATCAAAGATATTAAGAAAAGTAGATACACTTACCAGGGATTTCCTAATCGGCTTAGGTAACTTCAAAAATTTATCATAGAAAATGCATTGAAGTTACATTGAAAGTCCACAAGCAAATTTTCAATGTTAATATATATTTTGTTTCCAACATTGACCAATATTAGGATATTCTGTGTTATTGAGATGTGGCCTCCACCTTTAGAGGTCATGTTTTGATTCCTTTATAGACTCGTGTTCATTCAAGTAATTTCCCCTGACAACTTGGTGAAATCAAACTAACTACTTGAGTTGCTATGTTAGCATCTCTCTGAAGTGTTCTTGAGTAGGTTAGGGCATTATCATAGGCTTAATCACCTTCATCTATGACTTTCCATCACAGCGTAAAAGTTGGAGATATAGATGTTGATACTTACCTGGTGTTTCGTTTTTTCATTAGCTTCTAAAAAGCTGGATTTGTACTTGCCTGCACTCAACAAGCGTCAGGTAATGCCAAAACCTGGATGAATAAATGGCATACCATGGGCGCTCTTTTAGAAAGGAAGTGAGGAGGAACTTCTTTGGGGTAGTTAATTTGTAGAACTGCTTGCCACAGAGGGTGTGGGGGCCAAGTCAGTGGATATTTTTAAGGCAGAGATAGACAAATTCTTGATACATTTATACCAAGCCAAACCTGCAAACCTGTACGCCTTTGGAATGTGGGAGGAAACCGGAGATCTCGGAGAAAACCCACACAGGTCGCGGGGAGAACGTACAAGCTCTGCACAGAGAGCACCCGTAGTCAGGATTGAACGCAGGTTTCCGGCGCTGTAAGGCAGTAGCTCTACCACTATGCCAGCATGCCGCTCCATGTTATACTCTTTTGGCCAAATGGTTTTGCTTTGAACATATTGACAGGTATGATTTTAATTTGTTGTAGATTTATTTTAAGTTATTCAGCAATTTATCGATTAATTATATTTGTTTCGTAGATGTTGAAATCAAGTGCTTTGTTAGATAAGAAGGAATAGAAGCATTTGCATGGGTTCAACAAGGTCTATTAGCCTCTCATCTCCCACACCTCCACTGCTGAAACATGACTGCAAGGAACCCACGTCCCCATTGTAAATGAATACCGGTTGACAGCTAATTATCAAGGAATTTTCTACTTGCTGAAATTTTCCCCTCTGCATAGTAGGAAGCAACCAATCACTATTTTAATTATATATGTGTGGAATAACCTGCCAAGGACAATGATTTCTTGATGAAAACCTGCTAATATTCATCATGCCTTTGCTTTATTTTTCATTGCAAGGGAATGACTGACTGTGGGTAATATGTTGATCACATGCAAGGGTTGCCCATGTTCGATTGCTCCAAAGTTAGTCATAGGACTCGGCTATTATAGTGGGGTGGGAGATTGCACCCTTCATGTGGTCCACCCTGTTTCGACGAATGCAATCAACCTCGTGTGCACAATCAAATAAGATCAAATAGAACAAGTTGTCCTACAACTTCAGGCTGTGCACGCCAGGCACGGAAATTGGTACAAAAACATGGAGGGGACAGGGGACACACAACTCCTTGGCGGCCGCGCGCACACACGCACGCACGCACGCACACACACACACACACACACACACACACACACACACACACACACACACACACACACACACACACACACACACACCTTCAGCCGTGGGCCCTATGGACGGTAATTAGTGACCAGTGCCGGCAGTCGCTGAAAAAATAATGTAAGGCCCACAGACAGCGGGGAGAAGCAACGCTAAATGCAGCTCAACTCTGCCTGTCTCGCCGGGTTAACCTACAGTCCTGCCTGGACTGACGGGACACCAGTCGGGCTGCCGAGAATTTTTCATTTGACCTGGGCATGCATATCAAGTTCTGCTCTGATCTTTGCCCCACGGACATCTCCCTCCTCCAATCACCGCACTCTATCCTCAGCCCCCCGCCCCCTACATCCGCCTCTGACCGACACTTTGCTCCTCCAATCATCGCACTGAATTATCATGTTACCGCCCCCATTGCCTGCTGACCGACATCTCTCTCGTCCAATCGGCGCCCTCGATCAGCAGTCCCACCCCCACTGTCTTGTGGAAAGCGGAGATTTCACCGGGTTTTAAAATCCAGATTACAAAAAATGGGGGGGGGGGGGAATCGTCCCCCACCTCTCAAAACAGGGGAGGGACATGTCTCCCCTGCCATCCCCCCCTGGGATTTCCGCCCCTGGTGCACGCCATATGCAAGAAGAAGAAGAAGAAGAAGCTATTATAGTAAGTTATGTGGCACATGGGCTTTAGCAGTCATTGTTGGAGTTGCTTCTGCCATATTCCAAGCATTATTGTACAGCCTTCCTGTTATTGGTAAAACAATGTCATAAACACAGCTGCACACTATACCAAATACTAATAACACTTAGCCACCACATGCCAGCATCAGTTTGCATCGGATTCCCATTTTTTGAACTTGGTGTGCTTTGGGCTTTGCTGGGCTTTTGACTGAGTCAGCATATGAAAACCTATTTCAAGAGGATTTTGTTGTCGATGTATACTGGCAATTTCCCTGCTCCCTGCTCAGCAGGCTATATTTTGCAGTAAATTACACACGTACCTAAAGCGTCTCTCTCACTGTTTCTACATCAGTATGAGTGGACTCCAGCTGTGCCATCCTTAATGACAATAAGTGTACTGTATCACGTTGCACAAGGCAACTTTCCTGCCTGTTGTCAACTGAGACCAAATGAATAATGTGCTGTAAATTTGTTAGCTATACTTCCATGACTAATCTTTCTTTCATCAAACTCGCACAGTACTCCAACCTGGATCTCCTCATCACTGTGACCAAAGAGTACATATCAGGGATGCACAGAAAGGGCAGCACAGCTGGCCAGCATAATGCCCCTGTCCCACTTAGGAAACCTGAACGGAAACCTCTTGAGACTTTGCGCCCCACCCAAGGTTTCTGTGCAGTTCCCGGAGGTTTTTGTCCTCCAGCAACCACCTTCAACGAGCATCGCAACCGGCTTTGACTAAAAAATTACCGATTTTTGTAAATTACCGAATTTACACTTAATACATAGATGCTGCCTGCCTAACCTGTAAAATATTCTAGCATTTTCTCATTAATTCCTCAGGTTATATATTTGGTTGACAGAAGATACTAACTGGTTCTCTTTATACTAACAGCTCCATCCATTTCTAAAATCACTGCATCAGTCCCACAATTCAAAGCTCAGAGGCCGAGAGGTCATGACCCCTTTGCACTGCTAAAGGAAATCTCCTGTCCATATTTAGTCTCCATAGAACAAGCTCCAACTCTGCACTATATTACAGAGGGCCAGTGCTTGTCACTTGAGGAGATGACACTGGTGAATAGATCTCAATAGGACCTAATGAGAGAGAGTGGGATTTCAGCAATGGGCGTAGGAGCAGATCCCAACAGAGGGAAAGCAAGTGGAGTCCCAGTGTTGAAACATGGAAGCAGTGTTAGAGCTGTGGGCTATCAGCAATGAGAGTCGGAGTGGTGTACAGGAGTGGGAGTGGTCATGGGTTTCCAGTAGTGGGAGAGGGACTGGAGTGTCAACAGCAGATGTGGGAGCAGAGTTCCAGCAGCAGGAATTGAGCTGATATCCCTGCAATGAGTGGGAATGAGACTGGGTTTCCAGCAGCAGGAATTGGGATGGCAACTGTGCACCTAGAGTCCAAAGAAGGATCTCAACCCGATACGTCATCCACTCCTGCTCTCCAGAGATGCTGCCTGTCCCGATGAGTTACTCCCGCATTTTGTGTCTATCTTCACTTAAATTACGTGTCTGTTGAATGACAGTGGGAGTGGAGTTTCAGCAGTGGAGGTAGGGTCCAGCCAAGGAAGTGGGAATGGGTTGCCACATGTAAGATTGGCAATAGGGCTCCTGGTGCTTAAGCAGGAAAAATGGCGATACAATGGAGAGGGAACGTGAATTGCTGTGAGACACTTGTGATTGCGCACATTAACTCCAGCTTCTCAACCAGCCTTGATCCACTACAGTTTGCTTACCATAGCAGCAAGTCCACATCAAGAGCATTTCCCTGGCCCTGAACTCATCTCTGCAAAGTTGGACAACAGGACTCCTACATCACTCTTCTATGTATTCATTCTAGCTCTAGCCTTCAACCCCCATCAACTCATCTCCAAACTCCGCGACGTAAAAGTGAGCACTCCACCTCTGCCACTGGGTCTTCGAATCCCTGGCCCACAGGCAGAAATCAGCGAGGATAGATGGCAACGCCATTTCCACAATAATTCTCAACACCGGTGCCTGGCAAGGATACGTTCTCAGTCCCCAACTATGTTCCCAATACGCTCACAACGGTGCTGCCAAATTCGGCTCTAACTCCATGGACAAGTTTGCAGGTGATACCACTGTGGTGGACCAGATCATGAACATTGACGAGACCAAGCACAGGAAGGAGACAAAGATTTTAATCACATGGTGTCAAAACATTAACCTCTCCCTCAATGACAGCAAGATGAAGGAGTTAATTATTGACCTCAGGAAGGGTGGTGGAGTACATGTCCCAGGCATCTTTTCTCCCGTTGTTTACATGTTTACATATTCTGTTGTGCTTCAGCAAGCAAGAATTTCATTGTCCTATCTGGGACATATGACAATAAAACATTGACTCTTGACATTTATGGTGCTGAAGAGGGAGTTGTCAATTGATGTACATATGATAACAGTAGCCTGACACCATGATAACGATTCCAAGACTTTATTAACTACATAGCAAGCACGACTTATCGCTTGCGCATTCCACTTATACTAAAGGAATGCAGCAAGCAGTGATAACTGAAAAGCTAGTGGGCGTAACTACAAATATATGACATAACATGAGTCACTAATCTACATCCCCCCCCTCTTATAGAATCAACAACAATACAGACCCATAAACTAAACAAGGCAAGTATCACAATCGATGACAGACTGTCAAAATAGTCAAACATAGTCTGGATACTTCACGACCGGCCTGAAAACACGACCAGCACATGTACGATAGAGACCATCTCCATCCTTTTTCCCCTGGGAAAGAGCAGGCGGTTTCACCACCGAGGGGGACTGGACCAACGGCCCTGGAGACAAAGCATGAGACTGTGGTGCAGGCGAAGATGGAACAGACTGAGGAACTGTTGCAGGCATGGATTGTTGTGCTGGCAAGAGCATGCAAGTGCCTCTAGATGCAGACGGAAGTGAACTTGTACGATCTGGATAGCGCGGAGGAGGAACTGGCTAGTTCACAGGTAGAATATCTTGCCTGCTACGTGTGTAGGTGCCGCCATCGGCACTAACAATATATGATCGTGGCTCCGAAGCTAGTCCAGAAATTACTCCAATACGGTCGTGGCCTTTGTCAGTCTGTAAGCGGACCACCTGCCCTTTGGTCAGTGGTGTCAGTGGTCTTGTCAAACCATTGTTTGACCCTGAGGCAATCCCAGTTGTCCGCCCGGCTCACAAGATTTCCCACGCTATGCGGGATCATGTTCATAGTGAACTTAACCGAATGGTGGCTCTGGGTGTGATTACTCCCGTAACTGACCCCTCTGACTGGGTCGCCAGAATGGTTGTCACTACTAAGAGGAACAGAGACGAGATACGGATTTGTATCAACCCCAAAGACTTAAACACAGCAATTAAATGACCACGTTGTCCCATGCGCATTGTGGACGAGATCGCCGTGCAGATGTCTGAAGCAACTGTATTCGCAGTGCTAGATGCCAAGAGCTCATTCTGGCAGATTCCACTGGAACATAACTCCTCCAAGTTGACAACTTTCAGTACTCCATTCCAACAGTAGCCTGACACCATGATAATGATTCCAAGACTTTATCAACTACATAGCAAGCACGACTTATCGCTAGCACGTTCCACTTATACTAAAGGAATGCAGCAAGCAGTGAAAACTGAAAAGCTAGTGGCGTAACTACAAATGCATGACTCATAACATGTCAGAAGTGGGATTAACTTTTGTTCTGAGACGGGCAACGGGGTATGGGTCTGCCTTGACAATGATCGTTGAGCAGGGCAACCCAAGGCAGGGTCACGGGAAATGTTGTGTAAGTTGAGCAAATCCAGGAATATGTCAGATTTGGCCCTGTGAGAGCGCTCCATGAGTTGTTTTGCACTCCGGACAGCCCGTTCAGCCAGCCCATTAGACTGTGGATACTCGGGGCTGCTGGTGATGTGGTGAAAATTCCATCGTCTTGCAAACTCTCTGAGTTGTTGGCTGGTGAACTGGCTGCAATTGTCAGTCAACAGCTTGCCTGGAGATCCATGGATTGAAAAATGACAAGATCATTTCGAAATCATGCCGCTGGAAGTGGGGGTGTTGAGAAAATCAATGTCGAACCACCCTGAATACGAATCCACGAGCACCAGGTACTGCTTGCCATGGCACACAAATAAATCAGCTGCCGCTGTAGACCATGGGAGCGCAGGTACAGGATGTGGCAGAAGTGGTTGCTTTTATTGATGAGCCGCCAGGCCATTGCACACAGCACAAGCTGCCACATTGTCGTTGGTGTATTCGGCCATGCCAGGCCACTAAAACATGCTTTCGCCTGTTAAACAGTGGCTTCAGCGCCTGGGTGTCCTGCATGGACAGTGTTAAAATACCGGTGATGTAGCGAAGCAGGAACCACGGCCTTGTGCCCTTTTAAAACAACCCCATCTGTAAGCGGACCACCTGTTCGGACGAGCAGGCCTCGGCCGCCATTGACCAAACGACAGGTGGCCCACTTATAGTCTGACAAAGCCCATGACCGTATTGAGGTGATTTCTGGTCTAACTTCGGAGCCACGCTCATACATTGTTAGAGCCGATGGCTGCACCTACCAACGAAACAGACAACATCTTCTGCCTGTGAAGGAACCGATCCCTCCTCCTTATTATCCTGATCATACAAGTTCATTTCAATCTGCATCTGGTGACCACTGCATGCTCTTGCCAGCACAACAATCCATGCCTGTGACAGTTCCTCTGTCTGTCCCATCTTCGCTTGTGCCACAGTCTCCTGATTCGACCACAGAGGCGTTGGTCCACTCCCCCACGATGGTGAAATCACCAGCTCTGTCCCCGGAGAAAAAGAATGGAGATGGCCTCTATCATACACGAGCCGGTCGTGTTTGCAGGCCGGTCGTGAAGTATCCGGGCTATGCTTGACTTTACATACGTCTGTCATCGGTTGTGATATTTGCTTTGCTTAGTTATGGGTATACAGTATTATCGATTATTTAAGAGGGGGATGTAGATTAGTGGCTCAAGTTATGAGTCTTGCTTTTGTAGTTACACCCACTAGCTTATTAGCATCGCGGTCTACTGCACTCAGCAGTCTGAAGTAAACTCTCAAGTGAGAACTTGTAATTGTTTATCCCGAATAAACAGTGTATAACCTGACATGGCATGAGGTTTTTATTATTGCAAGGACTCTAAATCGACACCCACCCCCGGTATTTCCTTCTCCCCTGCTCCCATTGGGCAGAAGGTACAGAAGTGCACACCACCAGACTCAGGAACAGCTTCTTGGACTCTGAATGGTCTTTCCATGAGCTGGTGTGCTGTCCGTTTCACTTTACTGCATTGCAGACATTGAATTTATTTTGTGTAAGTGGTGAACTGCAATGATGAGAACTATACTCTGCATCTTCCCCGTCACTCTACCTGTTGTACCTGAGTTTGACTTGATTGTATTCGGTGCATAGTATTATCTGATTTTATTGGAAAGCACGCAACACAAAGCATTTATCTGAATTACAGTGCACCTGACAATAATAAACCTAAACCTAAATCTGAACATGCTATGTTCCAGCATGCAGTGGAAGTGAGAAGGGATTGCCATCCCCGGACCAAGGGAAGGGTTTGCTGGAATCGGGGGTAAAAGAAGCACTGGCATGAGGAAAGAGGAAAGTTGTATCCTGGTCATAGGAGACAGGGATCCATTTAAAATACAGCTTAATGAAGCATTATTTTAACCTTATCCCTCTGAGTTTCCAGGCTGTTATAACCTTACTTGATTTTGCATTACATATTTACAATCTTGAAAATGCTGCCAAAATAAATTGGCTATATCCTTGAGAGAAAATTGTTTCGAAGAAATGCTCTTAAAGCTGTTATTATTGAGAAGCTCTCTGCACATCAAAGTCTTGCTCTTTTCACTCCTAATATTAAAACAGTTGACAAATTACATCTATTATGTTCGTTGATGAGTTGTCAAAAAGTCTTGTTAAAGAATTGAAAAGAGCAAAGCTGCCAGAAATATAAAGTTTTTTTCCCTTGTGCATATGGTTCAATGCTAAATTACATTCCAGTGATAGGGTATTAAGGGTACACACTATTTGTGATGCTTCAAGCAATAGTGTGCTTTCTAGCTGGTGTAAACTGATTGCTTAACCTAGTGGGTATGCAACAGCAAAACAAAAACAATCTGCAAAGATATGGCATTTTCACAGTGTTCAAACCGATCAAAGTGCTTGACAGGTACATAATTGGAGAAAATGGACCTTGTAACAAAGAAAAAGCCATGAATAAGGCGACAAAAGACAGATTTTCAGGAGGATATTAAAGCAAGTCACGTCAATGTGCTCCACCTTTCAATAAGATCAGACCTGATCTTCTACCTCAGTACAACTTTCATATCTGTAATATGTAAAAATATATTTATCTCCATCGTGAAAATGCCAAGCAACTAAAGGGGCTGTCCCACTGCGGCTACCTAATTGGCGAGTTAAGAAGAGTTTGCTCTCGACTCATACTCGCAGCATGGTCGACACGAGGTCCTAGGAGGTCTTTGTAAATCTCCATGCTCGAGGGTAGTCCGCGCGTACTTGAGGGCTCAGCTAGGTCGCAGCGTATTTTTCAACATGCTTGAAAATGCCCGCGAGTAAAAAAATGTCGCCATGGAAAATCGATATTTTTTTTACTTGTAGGTTTAGTCGAAGTGGGTCGGCATGTTATTCGTAGGTAGTCGAAGGTAATCGAAGGTAGTCGTAGATCGTCTTCAACATAGTCGCAGGGAGATCGAAGGAGGTCGTCTTCACTCTCCACTATTTGGTGTCCAATTTTCCCGAAGCTAGTCTTCAACATCGTCGAAGGAGGTTGAAGGAAGTCTTCAACATGACACCTTTTCAAACTCTCCTAAACTCATCTAAACTCGCCAATTAGGTCACCGCAGTGGGACAAGCCCCTTAAAGGGCCTGTCCCACTATGGCAACCTTATTGGCGAGTTTAGGAGATTGTCATGGTTTTGTTGAATCGCCAAAAAGTTGGCATCTTTCGACTATGTAGATGACCTCCTACGACCATGTAGAAGACCTCCTATGACCACCTTCGACTATGTAGAGGACTAGCTTCGACTTTCAACGAGCCATTAAAACAAGCAAAGGCGATATACCAACACAATCTATGACCATCTCGATTACCTACGATGACATGCTGACCTACTATGACCTACTTCGACTAAACCTATGACAACAAATGTATCGATTTTCTCCATGCCAACCAATTTTTGGTCGCAGAAAAATTTTCAATGTTGAAAATTTTTCCGCGACCATACTGAAGCTGCAAGTAGTAACCACTATGCGGGAGCTACTCTCGACCATGAATGAGACTCACCAGAGACCACCTACGACCATTTGACGACCATGTTGTGAGCTTGTGGCGAGCGCAGAATCTCCTAAACCCACCAATAAGGTCCTTAAGTCTCCACATTCCTCTTTGGCACAGAATTCCAAATATTCCTTTCTGTCTGGCTGAAAGGAAGCTGCAGTGTGCAGGTAATGTTTGCACAGATGCATGTTTGGGCTCTGAGCTCTTAGTCTTTGTTGACTCATTCCCTGAGGAGAATGAGTGTTACACTCAACATTCACAAAACAGAAGAAGCCCTGCACCAACTAGCCTCTGCTGCTCTATAATGTCTTCTGACATCAGTGGTCCAGGAACTAACACTGGAAAACATGGACTGGTTCCCGTATCTCAGGAGTCAGCTATAAATGAAGACAATGAGAGAAGAATGATTTCCTGCTGATTTAGTTACTGTTTTAATCCTTTCACCTTCCAAATACTCTGCAGTTGTTGTGGTGTGAGTTTGGTTGGCTGCCCTCTAACCATCAAACCCAAGTACTTCTATTGTATGGACGTCATTTTACTACATCTCTGACATATATTTTTGCAGCTCATAATATATCTGACTGAGAAAATGCACAAGCTGTGTAACAACCATTGTGGGTGTGAAGGTCAACAGTTCTACGAGGATTATGTTGCTCTGGCAAACACTTGAATAATTTGATTCTGCTTTCAGCAGCTGGTCAATATTTGCATTGTGTTAAAAACATACTATCTGATGGGAGCGACACCATGGTGATGTCTAAAATTGCAATTAGTCTCTGAATAAATGTATTTTTGTATTTATTGCTTTTAATACTTTAAATATTCAAATAATATATTGAAAACACGAACATGATTACCCATTATTAATATAGTCCACCAAGTTAAATTGCGTACGTTTTTTCTTTGAATTTTCAGTTCATTTACTCCACACTGTTAAAAAAAAACAGGTCCAATATTCTTCAGTGTTTAAATACATGTTGAGTAGATAGCAACACTTTCAGAAAAATAAAACATTCTGCAGAAAAAAGGACTGCTGATGCTGGTTTACAAAAAAAAGACACAAGGTGATGGGGTAACTCAGCAGTTCATGCCTCGAGGATATGGATAGGTGATCTTGCCACTCCTTGGTTTTATTTTTTATTATAAATATAGAAATCTAAATTATCAACCTTGACAATTTATTTTTTCTAATGATGAGCATAATTGTCCATAAATTGAGTCAAAAGATATTCTCAGTTTTATGCACTTAAGAGTGCTTTTTATTCTTCAGAGGAACAATAATAATAATAACTTCCATGATTTTTCGTATTGTTCTCCATTGTGTCTGACCTCAGTTACTCTCGTGTCTGACCTCAGTCTCTCTCGTGACCCAACGTGAAAGCGGCAAAATCATACTCTATGCAAAACTCTTTTTGGAGCATTGCAAGGGAAACTGGACTCCATTGTATCAGAAGTACTCGTCATTGTCTTCAGGGACAATATAATCTTATTAACACAATGCTAAGCTGGAATACCTATTACATAAGTAAATTATCTACCTATAACTGCTGGGGCCAATCTGTCCCTCTGTTGAATCATACCCAGTCTCCATATTGATGTGTTGCTGGTTCCAGTTCCCCTCCACAGAATGTAATGGTCTTCCCCAGTCACTTTCAAAACCCTAGTGCCAATCATAGGCAATATACCTTGGGCACAACCTAAGCTTTCAGCAGAGTTACAAGAGAGTTTTTGGTGCCAAGAATCCCAGGATTTCTAGCTGAATGTTTAACATGTTTTAATATCTATTTATATATATATATATAACATAACCACTTCTCTCCCCACACTTGAAAATAAGGTCCCTCTCCATCGCTTTTTCAAAAAATTGTATAGCATATAATCCCACTGGAAAATGGCTGTGTTGGTGTAACAGATTGGCAAGTAGACTACTTGAAATCATTCAGTCATTGGAGTTTCATGACGATCTGTTGAGAATTCATTCAGTGCATTCAATTTATGTACACTGACTGGAGAGACCAGTTAATACCACAATCCTGATGTCCTATTAACACATTTTGAAAATTTATATGTTTTTAATGTATCACCTTCCTACAGAAGACAAAGAGGTTTTGATAAAATAAATCCTGACACGAATAAGAAATCCATTTAAATATCAGACAAGATCAATGCTATTTAATTGTAAGTTACATATGTGTGTATTCACCGCACAGTTCATGCTGTTCCCTGTCTAAGCAGTAGAAAGATGTAAATTACTGGGGCCTTTTCAGGTTGCTTTTGCCATTTGGGAGGTATCAGAGTTCACTAATTATAGAAAGAAAATTCAGCTCCACAGACATTCTGCAAGGAATTTCATTGACGATGCAGTTTACTCTATAAATCAGAATTATTTTTCGGTGTTCATTTCTGATTAATGCCCTCTTGCAGAGGGTGACGTTACTGAATTGAAACATTGCTATTGCATTGATCATATTATTTTTCCTGCTATCATCATTAGGTTGCAGGACTATTTTAGAAACTGTGTAGATTCATGGCTGATTCTATGAGGCAGAATCACAATTGGTTGGCAGACGTACTGCCATCTTACCTGTGATCCTCTGGGTGCTGTTACTTCTAGACTGACAACACACAGAGGTTAGACACAAAATCCTGGAATAACTCAGCGGGACAGGCAGCATCTCTGGTGAGAAGGAATGGGTGACGCTTCCTCTGAAGAAGGATCTCGACCCCAAACGTCACCCATTCCATCGCTTCAGAGATGCTGTCTGTCCCGCTGAGTTGCTCCACCATTTTGTGTCTATCTTTGGTTTAAACACCTTCCTACACAAGACAAAGAGGTTTGAGGCAGTTCAGATTAGTTTAATGTCTTATACATGAGGTGCAATGAAATTCTATGTTCACATGAAGCCTGCTTGTTGTGATATGCTAGAAGTGGAATTGATGAGTCAACATATCTTTTCTGATAATATCTGTCTTTCGCAGTAAGAATGGAATGGAATGATCCCTTGACAAAATTATTATTAAGCAATAAATGAATGATTAATTATTCAGTCAACATTGTATTCTCATTGTTTTCAGCTGTATGATTTTAGGTGGTCCACAGAGCTAATTATTTAGCCTAGGTGACAATAACCACCCTTTTAGATTTTGGTTTATTATTGTCATATGTACCCAGGTACAGTAAAAAAGCTTTCTTTTCATGCTATACAAGATGATCAGATAATAAAATAAACCAAACTCAAGCATAATAGGTAGAGCAATGTAACTTGCATTTTTTTTAAAATCATATATTGTTTGAAATGTCCGATCACTTAGAACATAAAGCATTCAACAGTGTTACACTGGAACAGGCCATTGGGCCCACAATTTTTGTGCCAAACATGATACCAAGACCAACTCTTACCTGCCTGCACATAATCCATATCCTCTATTCCCTGCATTTGCATGTGTACTATCTATCTACAAGTCTGTTAAATGCCACTATATCGGCCTCCTCCAGCATCCATGGCAAGATATTCCAGACAAGTTACTGCTCTCTGTGTAAAGAACGTGCCCCATATGTCTCTTTAAAACTTTGTCCCCCTCATCTTAAGGTATGCCCTCGAGGACTTGATATTTCCATCATGGGAAAATGGTTTTGACTGTCTACCCTATCTATGCCTCTCACATTTTGCCTGGACTCAATTTAGTCTACTAGGTTTGTACATTGCAATAACTGGAGCCTGAAGCTGTGGAAACCCTGACTACTGGGAATATCTGATTCCTGTAGAATCCCCTCATGTTCATCTCCCAACATAAGTCACAGAGCTGAAGTATCAAATTCTCACCCTTCTAGGGTCACATGACTGACATCACATCAGAGGTGCACGGGCAATGTTTTAGATTTGCAGCAACATAGCATTTTGATAAAGATTTATTGGCTAAACAAACTTATCTCTTTGATATTGATTCTGGGTCTGTAAGTCGAAATGAAGGTGCAACATTTGTTAGAGCATGTAGCTTTTATCTTGACAGTAGTAAAACACTCTTTGAATCAGAAGCAGTACAAATAAATGCAAAGAAATCAAATGCAAAGAAATACAAAGAAATCAAACTTCAACAATAGAAAGCGGCAAGTCCCTGTCCTACCAACTGGGTTGGACAGTATTGCTTTTTAGTGCCAATTGATTGAGTCATGAAGACCATAAAGAACTTATTTCAACACAATAGATGTCAATTGCTTATTATGTTGGACATGACAGGAGTGGTGTCACTCATCCTGCAATATTCAGCCTTGCTGGAGCAAATTATATAATTTAATCTACAGGTGAAGAATTGCTGATGTTCTCAGGGGAAACATGTTTTCATAATGCTGAAGATAGACACAAAATGTGGAGTAAATCAGCGGGACAGGCAGCTTCTCTGGAGAGAAGGAATGGGTGTCGCTTCGGGAGACTCGTCTGAAGAAGAGCCTCGACCTGAAACGTCACCCATTCCTTCCCTCCAGAGATGCTGCCTGTCCTGCTGAGTTACTACAGCTTTTTGTGTCTATCTTCAGTTTAAACCAGCATCTGCAGTTAATTTCTATATTTTTCATAATGCTGCATGCACAGCACCGCACCGCAGCCTGCTGCAGAACTTCTTGGCTGCCCATTTATTCGGGAGACTTGATCGCAGTGATTTTGAGAGAAGTTCACTGCTATTTCTGTCCTCAACCTGTGGCAAGAGCACCCTTGCACAATATAATGCCAGTGAAAGATTCCTGGAACTGAACAAACAATGGGTTGTATACAGTATGACCTGGATGGTACATCTATCGAACAAAACCACTGGAGCCAGACCAACGGATAAACAATTTTGTAGGAAGGAAGTACAGGTGCTGGTTTACACCGACGATAGACACGAAATGCTGGAGTAACTCAGCGGGCCAGGTTGCATCTCTGGGGAGATGGAATGGGTGACGTTTTGGGTAGAGACCCTTCAATTCCCAGACAGCATTCATCTGCTCCCTGAGGGCAGTGATGTATTCTGTTTTGGAAATACATTTCTCTGTGTTTTTTAAGTGGCATCTCTCTGCCCTTGCATAAGATCAATCTACTTTCATAGATATCAAGCTGAGTTTAGATATGAGCAGCCTGAAAATTGATTGTGGTACAAGGATTTTGGATGTTTTTCCCTGTGCCAACATTGAAGAAAATCCCTGCTCCATCTGCTCCATCTGCTTACACCTAACCCCATTCTCTTGACTTTCCCCATTACCCTTGACACTCTTACTAATCAAGAATCCATCCATCTCTGCCTTTAAAATATCAATTGATATATCCATATTGATAAAAATACACGTATTGATGCTCCTGAACACATCATCAGTGATGTAACCTGGGGTCATTGGGCGTTTCGGGTCTATCAACATCAGACACCCTCACCCAGGCGACCCAGCCGTGGTTGATCAGACCACGACTTGTGTTCAGGTGGCATTCGCTCCTCCCCATGGACCTTCTCTCCTGATCCAGAGCCATCTTGAGGCCTTCTCCGCTGCCTCTGTGATGTTCTTGATGACTCTTCTCCTTGCCACTCCGTTGATGCCCAGTGCACTCAAGGCTTTGTAGAGCGATTGCCCTACAAAACCTCTGCAGCCAATCTCAATGGGCATACACCTTGCCTTCCAGCCCTGCTTACGGCAGTCTATGACCAGCTCTTCATACTTGGTCAACTTCCTCTCGTGGGCCTCCTCCAGACGATCCTCCCACGGCACTGTCAGTTCCAACAAGACAATGTTTTTGGTTGCCTCTGAGACCAGGAGGATATCTGGCCTCAGGGTGGTCGTGGCAATGTGCTGTGGGAACTTCAACTGTTTCACCAGGTCCACAGAAAGCTGCCAGTCCTGCGCAGTCGCCAGGATTCCTGTCGGATTCCTGGCTGCTGTGGTTTTTGGAGCTGCACTCCAGCCTTCACGAAGGTGATCATCTGGGTGGTGGGGTGTGACCGTCTGCAGCTGCTGATTCCCATGCTGATGGCTTCTGCAATGGGTTTAAGAACCTGGTCGTGACGCCAGGTGTACCGGCCCTGCCCAAGAGCCTTTGGGCAGCAGCTCAGGATGTGTTCCAATGTCCCCTTGCCTGAGCAGGCAATCTGGAGATTCCGCTTTGCCCCAGATGAAGTGGTTCAATGGGCTGGGCAGGGCATCATACACTGCCTGGACCAGGAACTTGATGCGCTGTGGTTCAGCCTGCCAGAGCTCAGTCCATGTGACTTTTCGGTCCATGGCCTGCTCCCACCTTGTCCAGGCTCCCTGCTGCCTCAATCCAACTGCTCTGGTGCACCTCCCCTCCACCTATCCATATATCATTGTTGATGTGTAGGATGGAACTGCAGATGCTGGTCTCAGTCTGAAGATGCTCAGTCTCGACCCGAAGAAAAACAAGACATTCGTATTAACATATCGTCTGTTATTGGTGTTTGTTATGGTATTTCGTATTTTGCTAGCCTGACACCAGAACACTTGTAATGTAATGAGAAATGTCGTTCCAAGTTCATTTTGAGGTTAGCTATTCATTGAAATGGCCAACCTGTGAAGATGCAGATGGTGGAATCGCTCTGGTGAAGAATGTAAACTTCACTAATAAAAATTTCTAAAGTCAAATTTGTTATGCCAGAAGAGTTTGTTGTGCTCTGCTCCATTGAATAACTCGCTAAATTATCTTGCAAGGCAATGTACCACCTGAGAATAACTTTTACAAACAGCGCTTCTCTGCAGTAACTAAAAGCTGGACGCAATTAATTTCATGCTCCACACTTGCATTTACTCACAGTGGTTAGCGTATCTTCTCATCTCCACTGACGCTGGCAAATGTCTTTTCTTTTTCTCTAATTAAGCAGCTATTTACAATTATTTTAAACGCTACTATAAACGTTTAGACCTGGTAGATTTGCACCGCCGAATTTCAGATCTTTGTTTTCTATAACAAGGACTACTATAAACTGTCAAGTTAACAGTGGCAATACCTAAAGATTAGAGGGTGAACTAATTAACATTGTTTCTACTTTGATGCTCTTAGCTATTTGACATTAGATGCTTCAAGCTTTTTCCATAAGGGGCTAATCCCCCATTTTCAATATACTTCTCAAAAATACAAAGCAACTCTTGCCTAGGAGGAATAATTAAATAATGGATAATACTTATAATATCTTTATATTTGCCTATAGGTTTATACCTTATCTTAAAGTTTTGTAAGTAATCCTGAAATAAATTAGAACAAATCTGTGAAAGCTGTAGCAATGAAACAAACTTTTAAAATGAAAATATACTGCAGCTTTATTTCAGACTGTGATGAGGATGAATGGGGCATTATGCTCTGGTGGATTTCCACATCTGCCTCTAGCTTGGTAAAATTCAGACACTAGGCATTTATTGTGTTAATACCTGTATAACCCAGAACCTGCTGCAGCCACCTTGAAATAGTCTGAACCGACCTTCTTTTACCGGAAATTTTTCAGGTGCAGAAAACACCAAATCCCGATTAGGTTTATCCTGTCCAGGTGGATCAACTCCTTCCACAAATTCAATAGTAGCACCTGACACAGTATCAATCGGATGGTAGATTGCAATTTCCTCTGTGATAGAATAGAGTTTTTGTACCTCAGCAAATGACCTTGATGGTCTCCTTCTCCCAATATATGGATTGACATTGGGCTGTGATGGGTGATAATACTTTCTCACCTTACCCCTGCCTCTGCTTGTTCCTGCTGCTGAATCAAACCCCCTTCTCATCCAGCCAGATTGTCTCCTTTGGCCAAATATAAAAGGTTTCATGAGGCTGATCGTTTTTGCCTCCTCATCGATATCTTTAATTTGTTTAGGCAGGTTTTCTCCAAATAAATAATCTGGAGCTTGAACATTGCTTGATTTACACAAACCAGCAAATCTTGGGTGCAGGATGGGCTGAATGGCAAATTTTTCTCATACAATTAATCTCAAAGTAAGAGTTACAAAACAATGCCAACATGTCTTTTTGAATTTTGGACATAGCATGCCCTTCCAACTGCATTCCAAAAGCAGTAATGCCAGCTGCAATGAGCTTGAGCTCATAGCTGTCCAAATACTTGGATTCATCGTCGACACCCTCAGTGATGCACAATTAATAGGTGTTTTATAGAGGTCTGCTGTCTCCATCATGACAGTCTCCTGAAGCTGGTGAGAAACCAAATAATTAATGTTGGCCGCCAGGTTTTCTTCCATGACCTCACCGCTTCCCTCTGGTATAGCAAAATATTGTGCTACATCCGGTACACCTGTACTTTGACTTTTGTGCTGTGGTGGGTATATAACACCAGAAACACCACCTTCAGGGTCAGTCTCTTGCTGCCCTGGTACTCCTGAGACTTGATCAAAGGAGACTTCCTCCAGACCTAAACAAGGCTCTGGAGGTTCACATTCCCATGTTGTAAAGGCACCATAATCATGATATGGAACCCCCTCAGGGCTGCCTGGGAATATTCAGGGTCTTTTGATCCTTGGTTTATAATTGTTTGGAGGATTTTCTCCATTTGGTCCATCCTGAGCCACATGGCTCGTCTGCCTGGTCCTGCCACTTCTTCATCAGAATCATCTGATATTACAGGCCTTGCAGGCTTCCTTTACCTCTGCACTGGAGTTCCCTCAGTGGCCTGTGGCTGTGGAGCATCTAAAGTCTGAACTACGGCAGTTTCAACGGCTACCGGTATCGGAACCGGCTCTGTACTAATCTGTGGTCCCGATCTTAACTGAGCTTCCACCCGGGACGCGCGCTTCCCCCATACCGATTTTTTCACCGTATCCATTTTAAAACTTCCCAAACTCCTCCTGGCTATTCCAGCCAGCGTCACGGAGCTTCTACCCAGGAAGTAATTTCAACTCACTTACCTGTGGGTCTGTTACTTACCGCTGGTGGAACTGCGATCTGCAGCCCTTCCCTACCTACATGTATCGATGTAATGCCGAGCATGTGCCTGGCGGGGCTTCTTCACGTAGTCACTCACGTGACTCCGAAGTAAAATTGCTACTTACACGATATCAGTTCCTTGATTTGCTCGGCTGAAACACAGCTGCTATATTGTGAATTACTCTTGGTGAAGATAAAACTCAGTTTTGTAACAGATTGCTATGACTCCAATCTCTTGCCACAAGGCAGTCAAGGCTAATAATAATTAAAGGTAAATCCCAATGACCAACAAACAGTTTATTCCATACCCCAAAGCTTTACTGTTATAGTACAGTTATATTGTCTTTGATAACCTCTGTAATGGGATTTGCATAGCATGGATCTCTGACCCTTATGAATCTGTTGTTAGTCAGGAAAATAAGTTTTCATATTTGGAAAGTTCATATGCGTGACACTCTCCATTCTTCATAACAACATGCCACTCCTGCCTTATTCCATGGGTGGTTTGCATGAGAACTTTTGCCCAATTTCTGAACCTTAATTTTTTTTAAATAACCCTGGCCATAATCCAAACTTGTTTGGAATGCTCCGACTGTGCCTCAACCAAGTATTTTTACCCTTTGTGTGTTGTACAAAAAAAATGTAAATATTACAACTTGTGAATGGTGCACTACCCATATTTGGGAAGTGCTATACCCATTTTGTTGAGTAGGATTGGTAAGGTGCATGGAATTTCTGAGCTATCATACTGCCCCCAGCTCCAGTGAACCGCTTACTGCTGATGAGCGCCTGGGGTGCGTTCTGAAACGATGACTTTTGCCCGCCGTTGGCCTAATTCATCTGCCAGGCCTTCTTCCCCTGTTGAATAGGCCTACCTGAATAACAGATTCAGTGGCTGGCTCTCACATCCCCCTGTTGGCGCTGTTCACTGCCAGCATATATGTGCTTAAGTATGTTCTGTTGACTTCTTTAGAGCCTGGAGTCAGTTATATCTTGATCTTTTGCTATTCCCTCCTCAGAGAGGGTTTCATAGGCAACCCGAAACAGGTGCTGCCGCAGGCCGCAAGATACCAATACTGATACGAGCCCATTGGCCTTAACCCAAATAGAATATTCTGCTGGGATGGCAACTTTGTTGTCAGGAAAAAGGTACCTCTGACACTTGCCCTTCATCCCTTGGGGCACGTTTCAGACTCAGTGTCAGCAGGATACTGACCCGTCTTGGTCTCTGCCTCCAAGACGGAGACCTCTGTAGCACTGTATGCAACAGTTGCTGTATTTGGGATACTTGTTTCAAACGCACTATCCAGCCCCGGTGAGGAATTCATCCCCCAACTCCGTGGGCCTTGCTATCCAGCCCCGGTGGAGAATCATCTCCTGATTCCGTGGGCATAGCAGATTATGTGTGAATTTGAGCAACCCTGTCCCAGACGTTGCTTGCGCCGCCTTTCGTAAAGGCCGGCGCTTTTTATTTTATTTTTTTAATATATTTTTATTAGAGGTAAGCAATAAATTAGAAAACACATATTATGGTATAAGTATTTTGTGTACATCAATCATACATTATTAATATTATCAATTGAATCATTCTGCCTCTAATAGTTTTTTTTTATAGATTAAGAGTAAGAAAAAAAAGAGAGAAAAAAAAAATAAAAAAACAAAATCATAAGGAATGGAATAATTTACATCGTTGGAGATAAGATCAAGGAATATAGAGTATAACTTTTCATCTGATCCAAGTTTCAGTTAGGACCCCCTGCCGAACCAATCTACCCTTTTAAGTAATCGATGAAATAAGACCATATTCTAACAAAGAGTTCTTGTTTGTCCATTAAGGCAAATCTGATTCTTTCCAGGTGTAGGGTCTCCGACATTTCCATAATCCACATTTTAATTGTGGGGGTTATAGGGCCTTTCCAAAATTTGAATATTAATTTCTTCTCAATTATTATACTGTAATCTAGGAAATTTATTTGGCTTGTTGTAAGTGTTAAACTTTGTTCTGATTTTCCAAGTATTATTAGTTTTGAGTCCGGATCCAGTTTAGTATTAATAACTTCAGAAGTTATTCTAAAAATCTCAATCCAGAAATTTTTAATTTTTATACAATTTGCAAACGTATGTGTTAAGTTAGCCTCTAGATGCTAACATTTATCGCAGATAGGAGAGACATGTGGAAAGATTCTATTCAGTTTAACTTTTGAGTAATGTAATTTGTGTAATACTTTAAATTGTATTAAAGCATGTCTGGCATTTAATGAGCATTGATGTATATATTGTAAACTTTTGTCCCAAATATCTTTCGTTATGGGTTGGCTTAATTCATTTTCCCATGTATGTCTATGTGATTCCGTCAATGGTACCTCGCTGTCTAAATGGATATTATAAATATAAGTTGTTAGTTTTTCTGTATTAGGATGCTTATTCAAATATTCATCAAGGATTTCTGGTTCCCTATTCCTATAATCTTGTGTATTTGATTTAACATAATCTCTGAGTTGTAGATATCGAAAAAAAAATATTTGAGCGTATTCCAAAAATCTGTTGTAACTCCTGAAATAAAAGAAAAGTACTTTTCTTATAAAGATGTTCCATCTTTTTAATTTCATAATTGTTCCATTGTGTGAAACCTTTATCCAACATGGAAGGTTTGAATAAGGGATTGTTTACAATAGGGAGACAGAGTGGTATATTATCCAATTTTAAAGCCTTTTTTAATTGTTTCCAGATTTGTGTACCAATATATATTATTGGGTTTTCCCTATAGGTTTTTTGTGCAATGTCCTCCTTTTCCATCCTTAACCAGAACTGTTGATCCATTTCTTCCAGCCAAAAATTCATGTTTTTAATATAGACTGCCCAAAAATAAAACAGAACATTTGGTAGAGCTAAACCTCCATTAATCTTTGATTTACATAAATGTGTTTTACTTATTCTATGATTCTTATAATCCCAGATGAAATTTGTAACAGTAAAGTATACTTTAAAAAAAAAAGAATTTGGAATATATATCGGGATTGACTGAAATAAGTACAATAATTGCGGCAAAAAGATTATTTTTATAGCATTAATTCTACCGAACATTGAAATGGGGAGTGTTTTCCAATATTGAATATTCTTGTTTAGTTTATTCAGTAAAGGTGGGAAATTTGATTTAAAAAAAGAAGTATACATCTTAGTTACATAAATATCTAAATATTTAAATCTTTCCTCAACTATTTTAAAAGGTGATAGTTATAGTGTATGTAAATTGAGTTTAGCTATTGGCATGATTTCACTTTTATTCCAATTAATTCTATATCCTGAAAACTGACCAAATTAAGTTATTAGATATAATAAATTTGGAATACTAATTTCTGGCTTTGTAATATATATTAATACATCATCTGCATATAAAGAGATTTTATTCATTGTATCTTTAGTATTGTACCCATGTATTTCTGGATGTGCTCTGACACTTTCTGCGAGTGGTTCAATTGCTATAGCGAATAATAATGGAGATAGCGAGCATCCTTGTCTACAACCTCTAGAAAGATTAAATTTAGTTGGTTTGTTAGTATTCTAGCTGTTGGGTTAGAATATAAAAGTTTAACCCATGTACAGTACTTTTCTCCCAATTGAAATTTTTCCATCACCAAAAATAAATATGACCATTCTACTTGATCAAAAGCTTTTTCAGATTTTTGCGTTTTTTGACATGAAACAGCCCTGTACCAGGTGCTGCTAGCATGGCTCTCTCGTAGGCCGGTAATGTCACAAATGAAACAGCCCTGTATCAGGCGCTGCTGGCATGGCTCTCCCTTGGCCATCACTTTCATACATGAAGCAGCCCTGTCAGGCGTTGCTGGCGCGGCCTGTCCCATAGGCCCGCATTATTACACATGAAGCAGCCCTATCCGGCACCGCTGGCGGAGCCTGTCACATAGGCCACTATTACAGTGTAAGCTCATTAATCAACATTTTTAGTGTACAGTTTTACGTGTGAAGGGTTAAAACAATTCACAGCAACTTCTGCTAAACATAGAAACAAGGATTACATTGTCAAAGACATATAACAATAACTTTTTATGACTTTAACTTTGCCTTTAGCTTTTAACTTTCAGAAAAACACTATAACATACATACATTTTATTATAAGGAGAACCCTTTGTAGCCCGACTCACCTGAGTCCAAATAGGGCTGAATTAGTTCTATTTAATTCCTTGCCTGGGGACCAACGTCTGTGAGCCACTGATCCCACTGTCAGTGACACTAGCGTTACTTCCTTGCCATTCCAACGGCATCCTCAAAGGCTGGGAGCTGCTGACTACATTGTCAGCGACTCTGCTTGAATTTCCTGCCGTTTTTACGGCATCCCCACAGGCTGGGAGCCGCTGACTGCAGGCTGGGAGCCGCTGAGTGCACTGTTAGCAGCTCCTTATCTCACAACCCGATCTTTTTCCTGGTTATCCGTTACTGCGGTTGGACTGGGTTTCCCCACAGTCCATAACCGGCACACTTGTCGGGCTGCAAAACTAGCAGGAAAACCTCTGTGAAAAGAGGTTCCTGCCTGAAAAACCCTGGTAAGTAAAAACAAACTTACCTTCTAGGTTTAACTTACTACTGGCAGGGGCTCACGTGACTCCGAAGTAAAATTATGGATCCAGAAACTCACTTTTAGTTTAGTGTAGTTTAGAGATACAGCGCGTAAACAGGCCCTTCGGCCTGCTGGGTTCGCGCTGACCAATGATCCCCACACATTAACACTATCCTACACCCACTAGGGACATTTTTTACATTTACCAAGCCAATTAACCTACATACCTGTATGTCTTTGGAGGAAACCGAATATCTCGGAGAAAACCCACACAGGTCACAGGGAGAACGTACAAACTCCGTACAGACAAGCACCCATAGTCAGGATCGAACCCTGATCTATGGCCCTGCATTCGCTGTAAGGCAGCAACTGTACCGCTGCGCCACAGTGCCGCCATTATTGTCATTATTAATGGACGGCAAGGTGGCGCAGCGGTACAGTTGCTGCCTTACAGCCCTTGCAGCCTGGGTTTGATTCCGACTACAGGTGCTGTCTGTGCGGAGTTTGTACGTTCTCCCCGTGACCGCGTGGGTTTTTTCCGAGATCTTTGTTTTTCTCCCACACTCCAAAGACGTACAAGTTTGTAGGTTAGTTAATTGGCTTGGTGTAAATTGTCCCTAGTGTGTGTAGGGTAGTGTTAATGTGCGGTGATCTCTGGTCGGCATGGACTCGATGGACTGAAGGGCCTGTTTTTGTGCTGTCCCTCTAAACTAAACAATCTTTCCTTGTCATTTTAAATGGCTTGATTTGTCAGGCATGTGTGATGTTCAACTGTTGAATGACAGTGGAGACCATGTCATCTAAGATTCAAAATGTCCATTTAGGAAAGGAAAGATAGGCCTTCCCGGCTAGACCATCCAACCTCATGAATTGCATCTAACCCTCATCTAAAAGCATGAAAATTAAAACATATTGCAAATGCTGGAAATCTCAGATAAATGCAGTAAATGCTGGAATCAATCAACAAGTCTGACAGCATCTGTGGATTGGGAAACAGATAACATTTCAGATACAGGACCCTTCATCAAAATGAAATGAGAGAACAGCAAGTAGCAGCAAAGAGGACTCTACTCATCTTTCCCCATCTCCTTTTCACTGTTTATCTTTCCACAGTGTCTGCCTGCCTTGCTTAACGTTTCTAGCAATCTTAGCTGTTAGCAGAGAGGCTGATTAGCCATTCCCAACTTGTTGTTTTCTCGTGGCTTCCCGGTGGCTTTACATTGGGAAGTAGGCAGGGAAACCCAACCATCAATATTAGATGAGCCTTTCTAGACACCTTTCGTTGGATTATAAATTGGATGTCATAGTGCAGATAATTTAAGATGTGGAGAATGGAGCAAGAAACACGAAACATAAGGGCACAATGGTTATTTTTCTGTTAGCTTGATAGACAAAGAAATTGAGTTTTATAGAAAATGAGTTTTAATTTGATCATTTCCACACAATGAACTCTGACATAATTACGATTTCCAAGATGTTATTGAAATTCAGTTAATTATGTTGATGACAGCATCATATTGATCCCATATTTTCAGTGAATCATAAATAATCAAATTAAAACTCATTCTCTTTGTCTATCTATTGATGTACTCAAATAATTTAGGATTATCTACAAAGCTTGAAGACAAAGTAAAGATCTATATGTAGATATAGAGGTATCAAAGATTCATCATTGATTAATAATCCATCCTTGTCAAAGTTTCTTTGAACTTCAAATAAATATATTTGGACCTGCTGATCATTTTGCTGCGTTCAGTTGAGCATTGGGGCTTTCTCTTCTTCAGAAGCAATTTGAAGATGCACAGTCCTCTGCTGCATGTCTAACAACCTGCTAATAGTACAAAGGGATGTGGTTCTGCAATGAACAAAGGAGACATTGCAAGCATCCAAAATAAACCAGACCAGTTTGTGGGCTAAGGAATTGCTAAATGGATTTTATATTGCAGATAATGTAAGACGTAAGAATGAAGCAAGAAACTTGGAACATAAGTCCACAATGGCTGGGTTTCCATTAGCCTGAAAGACAAGGAGAATGAATTTTAATTTGATTATTTTGATTCACTGAGAAAAATGGGATCAATGTGATGCTGTCATCAACATAATTAACTGAATTTCAAATAAACATCTTGAGAATCGTAATTAGGTCAAAGTGGGTTACTCAAATCCTCTGTAAATCAGCAGTTCAAAGTATTATCGAGTTTCATATGGGTTCCTTTGAATAGCATTTCAGTCTGAAGTTTGATTTCAAAGAAAGGTCACAGCTGAAGTGACTTTCAGTGTTCAGTGTTGGGGCTGAAAGGGGTGGAGTTCATGAAGAAAAATTCTAGCCTTTAAAAAGATAAAATGTGTGTGTTAGCCAGTGGTGTAGGCAAAACAATGCTGAACTTCACAGGTAGTAGTTAGGAAAAATGTTATTCAAACAAGCCTTGTTGATGTCCCTGGCTGCAGTTTGGAAGGTATTGGAGTATGACGTCAGCTGTTTGTTAACCGTTGCATGCAGCTCCTGAAGTGCTGGCTGAACAATTGCCTGAGGGGGATGTAGATCGGGATGTAGACCATGATGATAGATATTGTGGCCATTCACTTTATCCATGCCCCTCATGATTTTGTACATTTTATTAAGGTCACTGCAGCCTCTTATGCCCAACAGAGAGAACAAAATCCCAGCCTAGCCATCCTTTTCCTGTAACTCAAGTTTTCAAGTCCAGGTAACACTTTGGTGAATCTTTCCTGCACCTTTTCTAGCTTAATGACATCTTGCCTGAACCTGGGTGACCAGAACTGCACACAGTGTTTGGTGTGTTTGGAATTACAAAGTGTACAAGAAAGGTTTAAATATTAAACTGTGTTCAAATATATTTTACTAATGGAGTTTAATTGAACCCCTGCACCCTGCAAGCTATTGTATGCTTTGTTTAGTTTAGTTTAATTTAGAGATTAGTTTAGTTTAGTTTTGAGATACAGCGTGGAAACAGGCCCTTCGGCCCACCGAGTCCGCACCAACCAACGTTCGCCCGAACACTATTTCTATCCTACACACTAGGAACATTTTACAGAAGCTAATTAACCTGCAAATATGAATGTCTTTGACACGTGGGATAATGTAGGAACACCTGGAAAAAAAACACATGGTCACAGGAAGAAATTATAAACTCCATACAGACAGCACCCATAGTCTGGATCGAACCTGGGTCTCTAGTGCTATATTGCAGCAACCCTACCGCTGTGTCACTGTGCCACCAGTTCTTATTTAAGAACTGTCTAGCACACAAAGGGTGGTGGGTGAATGAAACAAGCTACCAGAGGAGGTAGTTGAGGCTTTGACTATCCCAACATTTAAGAAACAGTTAGACAAGTACATGGATAGGACAGGTTTGGAAGATTATGGACCAAACACGGGCAGGTGGGACTAGTGTAGCTGAGACATATTGGCCAGTGTGGGCAAGTTGGGTGGAAGGTCTGTTTCCACGCTGTACGACTCTACGACTCTTAACAAATTTCATATTCTTGTTTGGATGCTTACCAAAAACTAAAGCCTTGAAATTGATTTCCAGATGGGTGAGCCTCAAGTGTGAAGTGTACACATAAAAATCATGGAAGCTTTACGCTTCCCGATGCCAAAGCAACCACTATCATTTTCACAGTTGCCACCAGTGGGTCCATCAGGTTCCCACAGGGGCGAAACGGGTAGAAGATGAACACATTTAAACGAGTACCACACGACTGCAATGAGAACCCAGACTAAATTTACAGCCACACAGATCTTCTGTGTTTGAAACACAAACTGGACCATCTAAAGGCTCAGTGAGATGTTTAACTTGCCATGTGAAAGCCACTGAAAGGTCTTAGTGAGTGAAAGACTCGAGCTGGTGCGGGGAAGTTATTTGGGATGCTGCCTTTACTGCATTGCCCTGAAATAATGAAGGGGATCATTAAAGGCAAATATGAAATGAGGAAGGAGCTATGGGAGTACGCCAGAGCAAGAGGCAATAGAGAGGATAGACATACAATGCTGGAGTAACTCAGCAGGTCAAGCAGCATCTCTGGAGAAAAAGAATACATGACGTTTCAGGTCGAGACCCTTCTTTAGACAGAGTCACGGAGGGGACGAGGATCTCCCCTGACTCATTGATGAAGGGTCTCGACCCAAAACATCACTTATTCCTATTCCTTTTCTCCAGAGGTGATGCCTGTCCCCCGAGTTACTCCAACCTTTTGTGTCAAATCTGCAGTTCTTTGTTAAACAGGTAATAGAGACATAAATAGAGGGTTGGGCAACATTTTGCTTGCAAAATGACATATTCATGATAAACAGTGGGACTTTGAGAGTTTCTGAATAACACATTTCGTGGCGATTAAACTCTGCAGCCTCATGGAGGTCATGTCTTTCCAGAAACTGTGAAAAGTTGCCCAACCCTCTACTTATTTGCTTTCAGTTTCCACAGCTAGGGAATGAATTACATCACTGATGCCACAGGCAGCTCATATCAAGAATTGAATGCATTTCAGAACTATCAGCTACACAACATTGATTATTGGTGCTTAGAACTCTGCCAATGTAGTCAAAGGCATCATAGGCACCATAGATTGACTGATTTTAGCTGTCGGCCTTCCTTGGAAGATTTGATTGCTTGTAGAACGATGGGCAGAAAAACAGTGCTGAATTCAGTTCTGAGAAATACATATGGCCAAAGAGACCACATTTCAGATCAGAGAGCGACGTGGATTAGATGATCAGCAAAGTAATGGAAGGTATAATTAACTGTGGAGTCAACAGCACGTTCTTAGCACCAACCAAGAAGGGTTCAGACCCGAAACATCACCCATTCCTTCTCTCCAGAGATGCTGCCAGTCCCGCTGAGGTACTCCGGCTTTTTGTGTCTATCTTCTGCTCACGGAAGCTCAGTTTGGATTCTGCAAAGAACAAAAAAGCTGAATTTCAAAGGTCGAGTGTGAATAACTGACCATGACATCAAAACAGCATTTAATTGTCATAGATTCAAAGAGCATGGACACAGGCCCTTCGGTCCAACGCCCACACTGTCCAACATTTCAAAGGTACACGAGTCCTAATTGCCCGCGTTTGGTCCATATCCTCAAGGCCCCTCTAAACCTGTCCTATTCATGTACCTGTCTAATTGTTTCTTAAATGTTGTGATAGACTCTGCTTTAACTACCTCCTCTGGCAACTTGTTCCATACACCCACCATCCTTTGTGTGAAAAAGTTACCCCTCAGATTCCTGTTAAATCTTTTCCCCTTCGCCTTAAATCTATATCCTCTGGTCTCTGATTTCCCCTACTCTGGGTAAGAGACTTTGTGCATCTACCTGACCAAAATCGGGACAATAGGTATCAGGGTGAAAATCTAATTAGAATTATACCGAGCAATTATTCTGGTTGCGCCGCATGCGGCAGCGTCACCAGCAGCTGTCTGTCCTTTCATCTTTTTATTATTTTTAGTCTGTCTAAAAGTTTGTTTCTGGAGGTCTTTTAGTCTTTTTTATGTGGGGGGGGAGGGGGAAACCGTTTCTTAGTCACTGCCTGAATGGAGAAGCGTCTTTTCTCCGAGCCACATCTTCCCCCACCCCCCTCACAGCCTGCCATCTAGATTGGCGTGGCGACGCTGGAGCTCCGATCATCCTGGCGAAAGGGCCTGAAACATTGCGGCAAATGCGGAGGGTCTATAGGCCCCAACCATGGGTGAACAAGAGGAAGAGGACTGAACTTTATTGCCTTCCATCACAGTGGGGAAATGTTGATTCTGCTGTGTGGGGATGTTCATGTTAAATTCTATCATGTATTGTGTTCTTTTTATTCATATGGCTGTATGGTAACTCAAATCTCACTGTACCGATTGGTACGTGACAATAAATGTCTCTTGAACCTTGAACAAAAGAAGATGGCGTGGTGGTTGGAGGTTAATCATCTCGTCTACAGGGCCTCTCTGCAGGGGTTTATCTGGGTAATATCTAACCCAACCATCTTTAGCTGGTACATCAATGACTTTATTTTATTCTTAAGGTCAGAAGTAGTAATGACCACTGGTGACTGCAGAAAGTGCAGCACCATTTGTGATCTCAGCAATTCACATCCAAATGCATGAAGATCTGGACAATATCCAGGCCTAGGCTGAAGGTGGCAAGAAACATTTGTACCACACAAGTGCAAGGCAATGACGGTATCTGACAAGATTAAAATACAGTTATCACCCTCTGACATTCAATGATGTTACCATCAATGAATGCCCCACTATCAATGTCCTGGAGGTTACCATTGATCAGAAACTGAACAGGAAAACCATATGCTTTATGTGGCTACAAGAGCAGATTAGAGGCAAGGAATCCTGCAGCGAATAAATCAATTCCTAACTCACCTAAACCTGTCTACCATCTACAAAGGCACATGTCAGGAATGTAATGATAATCTCCACTTATCTGAATAAGTACAGTTTCAACAATACTGGAAGCAAGACAATATACAGGACATAGCAGCCCACTTGATGGGAACCCGATCCACAATCATTCGATCACTCCATTGCCCACCAACAGCAGCAACAGTTTGTATCAGCTGCAGGAACAACTAAAATTCCTTGGAACTCACCTTCTAAACCCACAACCTCTACCAGTTAGAAGGACAAGGACAGAAAAAGTGTGGGGTCATCACCAACTGAAAGTAGCTCTCCAAGCCACACACCATCGAGACGTGGAGATGTATTGCCGTTTCTTCACCGATATTTCATCAAAAATCTTCGATCTCCCTCCCACATCTCAAGTGCTACAGCAGTAGGCAGCTCACCATCACTTTCTCTAGGGCAGTTAGGAGTGGGCAATTAAATGCTGGCTCGGCCTGTGTTGCCCACATCCATCAAATGAATAATAAAAAGGGTTTGAGAAATGAAAAAAAAAGATAAAAACCGAGGTATGATGGATAGAAAAAGGGGAACAACTGTGAATGGATATTTTACTTAAACAAAAATAAATCCATAATATATTAGTAATATAAAGGTTAAGATATTATTGATATAAGGACAGCACAGTGGCACAGCGGTAGAGTTACTGCATTACAGCGATCCTGACTATGGGTTCAATGATTCAATGATACTTGATTGTCACATCCATCTATCCATCCAAACCTGTCCTATCCATGTACCTGTCCAAATGTTTTGTAATATTGTGATTGTACCTACCTCAACTACCTCCTTTGGCAGATTGTTCCATAAACCCACCACCCTCTGTGTAAAAAAAGTTGCCCCTTGGGTTCCAATTAAATCCCCCTCACCTCAAACCAATGGTGTCTGTTTATTTATTTCCCCACTCTGGATAAAAGACTCAGTACATTTATGTACGGTGAAATACTTTGCTTTGCATACAACCCAGTTAAATCATGTAGCAGGCCACACGTAGGCAGTACACAAGTGTCACCACATTTTGGCACTGCTCTGTACAGAGTTTGTACATTCTCCCTGTGACCACATGAGTATACTCTGGTTTCCTCCCACACTCTAAAGGATTCTGTAAATTGTAATTATTCACTATTGTGTTGGAAAGTGCTAGTGTGTAAGGTGATTACTGGTCAGCGTGGACTTTGTGGGCTGAAGAGCCTGTTTCCATGCTATATCTAAAGTCTAAATTTAAACTGGCAAGGGAATTAAAAGGTCTTCCCATGAAAGAAAGAGTGCATGGTTAAAGAAATGTATTAGTATCTGTTGGCTCTCTTTGTGGAAAAGAAAATGCTGCCAATGTAACAGTAACAATGAAGGATTATATTGGTTTAAATCAAGAGTAAAATCTGAAAAGTCAAAATGTTTAAAGCCCTCAAACAAAATAAATTACTCGACTGGGCAAATAAGTTGGAAATATCAAAGGATCTGCCCATGTACTTTCAGCATCCCTTGACTAATGGGTATTGGCATATGGGGTCATACAGTGTGAAAACAGGCTCTTTGGCCCAACTTGCCCACACCAACCAACATGCCCCTTCTACACTATTCCCACCTGTCTGTGTTTGGCCCTTATCCATCCAAACCTGTCCTATCCATGTACCTGTCCAAATGTTTTATAATATTGTGATTGTACCTGCCTCAACTACCTCCTTTGGCAGATTGTTCCATAAATCCACCACCCTCTATGTAAAAAACGTTGCCCCTTGGGTTCCAATTAAATCCCCCTCACGTCAAACCTATGGTGTCTGTTTATTTATTTCCCCACTCTGGGTAAAAGACTCAGTACATTTACCCTATCTATTCCTCTCATGGTCTTATACACCTCTATAAGCTTACCCCTTATGCTTCTGCACTCCAGGGAATATAGTGCCAGCCTTCTCAACCTCTATAGCGAAGGCTCTTGAATCCTGGCAGCATCATTATAAATTTTATCTGCACCCTTTCTAGCTAAACAACATATGCTTGAAAGTTTGTAAAAATTAATTATTTTTTTAATGCATGAAGCTTAAACATCACATTACAACCAGTCACCCTGACAACAGTGGTATTGTAATTTGTTTTTCAAGTGATGATCCATGACAAAATTAATTAGCAATTGAACTGGTTAAAAATGAAAGCACGATTTGTTTTTTTTAAAGGAAAATAAGGTTTGGATAACTTTATTGAGCCCCTGATAAAGAATGGAAAGTGATGTTAAGAATGATAGCTGATAGTGTACATGGGTTCCAGAAATTCGACCTTACAGAATTCACAAATAGAGTCATAGTCATAGAGTTATACAGTGTGGAAACAGGCCCTTTGGCTAACATGTCCCAGCTATAGTAGACACACCTGCCTGCTTTTGGTCCATATCCCTCCATACCCATCTTATCCATGTACCTGTCTAACTAGTTCTTAAACGTTCAGATAGTCCCCGCCTCAAACACTTCCTTTGGCAGCTTGTTCCATACACCCTCCACCCATTGTGTGAAAAGGTTACCCCTCAGATTCCTATTAAATCATTTCCCTTCACCTTAAACCTATGTCCTCTGGTCCTCGATTCACCCACTCTGGCCAAGAGACTGTGCATCTACCTGATCTATTCCTCTCATGATTCTATACACAGATTAGTGATCTGTGGTGCACAGATTAGTGATCTAGGTAGTGATTGGTGTATACAATTATTTTATACAGTCACAACCTAAAAAATTGACATTCAGAATAAAATTCACACTCATAGAATTTGCGTGAAAAAGTAAATAAATCAGCACAATTCTTTTTTTCCCAGCTCATTTTCCTTGACGTGCAGATGATGAGGATTCATATTATGGAAAACTGCAGTACGGACCATTTTATGGGAACACATCCCACACTCTGCAATGCAGGGACCATCTGCATATGTACTTGCAATAAGTGTTTGTCTATGCAACATGATAGGCTTGAGGCAAAACTGAAGCCATTGGGATTAAAGGCAATATTATTAGACAGAATACAAGATTCACTGAAGGACGGTATTTCTTGTTCATACGTGCATTGGCACTGAGATTCTTGTTGGAACATGAATTAATTGTGCTGGTTAGATCATCATTTTCTCTAGGCACCTTATCTAATTCACCTTGTATTCCCTGGTGTTCTCCCATCCAAATAAAGAACAAGCTTGAGTATGCTTAACTGGATACTCACAAGGAGGGCAGGAAGAACACAAACCCATTACCCCCTACAACCATGAATGTTTTTTTATCAGGTTGGAACGAAATTAACAATTTTGTCTCCAAAAGCTAAGATTTGAGCCATTGCTTACATTGCTATGGATCAATGACCAGGACTTGGGTATGCAAGAATTTCAAAATTTGCAGATAAATAGCTGGTATTATGAAGTGATAATGGGCAGGGTATCGGTAGGCAGGTGCCATGAATAAACATGTCAGATGAAGCCTCAGTAGAGTGCTGTGAGGTGATTCATTTAGGTGGTTTGAAGAAAAAGAGTCAATATAAAGTAAATTCAGAGAGCCATGGGGTGTCTCTATGAAGGTGGTAGGGCAATTTTAAAAACAATGTGTTCCAAGGGTTTATTATTGCAATATTTATAAGATCATAAGTGATAGGTGCAGAATTAGGCCATTTGGCCCATCAAGTCTCTGCCATTCAATCATGGCTGATCTATCTCTCCCCCCTAATCCCATTCTCCTGCCTTCTCCCCATAACCTCTGACACCCGTACAAAGATGGAAGTTCAAAAACAAAGTTAATCTTAATGATAAATAGCTGGGGCTGGGCATTTATTTGGGGCTTGGGTCGAAAAGTACTGCACAGTTGCCAACGGTTGCCAGCGGTTACCACCATTAACATTTTCCTCATTGGTCAGTTTGTCGACCTCTGAACCTGAGGGTTGCAATATGAAAGTCAGAGGTGAGCGGGAGATGAAATACCAACACATTCACCCTCACTCTACTGTTGAACTCAGCACTACGTCCAAAGGCAGAGAACAAATGCATATAGCCAAGTGGCAGTATGCACTTCCCATCTGGTCCCTCAGATTCTCCCATAGGATAACTGGTATAATGAGCACATCCCATAGAAATTAGTATGTTTGACGACCTTGATTAAAATATTCAGTGCACATAAGTGGTTTGTTGATTAAAGAATTTTAATTTTTTTAAGTATGCAAAACTGTTTGATCTTTTTCACAAGTTTCTTTATTACGGACATATTTAAAAAATGTTCAAAGGCCTTTGACAGAAATGGAACTGCATCCCCGTGCTGCAATTGTACTGAGTACATTTACCAGCCCCACCTCTGTTCCCTTACCCGCCCAGCAATTATTATAGCAGCCACATTTAAGTCTATCCAAGCTGACCCCATTTGCCTGCTTTTGCCCCGTAATCCTCTCAATCTTTTGTATCTGCCCAAATGCCTTTCTGTGAGAAGAAGTTGCCCCTCTTTAATTATTTTCCTTCTCACCTTAAATCTATGTCCTTTGCTTTTTGACTCCACTACCCTTGTGACCCTGCACCTTACCTACGCCATTTATGATTTTATATACCACAAGAAGGTCACCCTTCAACCTCCTACATGCCAGGGAAAAGAAGTACTAGGCATCCAACCTCTCTGTATAACTCAAGCCCTCCATCGTGCTGAGTCTTTTCTGCACCCTTTCCAGCTTAATGACATGTTTTCTGAAGCTGGACGACCTGAACTGCATGCAAAACTCCAAGTACAGCTTCAACATAATGTCCCAACTTTGATCCTTCGTACACTCACGGATAAAATCATGAGGAGAAAAACCTTCTTCTCCACCCAGGTCACCCGTGAGGCCACTTTCAGGGAAGTTTTCTATCGTTCTTTATTTTCTTTTATCTCGACCATAGACATAGCGTGCACATAGACAAAATCAAATTCATGAAGTCATGACTTTTACATCACTTTTCATAGCAATCAATGCCTACTCATGGTTCACAAGGAAAACTTGATTTTTAAAATAAATGTTTGTTTCATGTAATAATGTAACTGATTAAAATATCAGCGTACTTTCACAGATTAGCCCTGTCAGAATCTTTGAAGGATCCAATTATTTCTCTGCAAATTTACTAGTAATTAATGCCCAATATAAGCAAGTCAGTCAAGAAGAAGGAAAGAGAAATTGCTGCAGATTAATTTTGCATACTAATTCTTCACTTTGAATTTGGCTGAACCATTAAAAGTTTAGCAATGCATGGATAATTTCCCCATTTCTTACAATAGGAAAATAACTTGTACATACAGCAAACACTGTATGTTTAATGTAGTTCAAAATTGCTATTTGTATTCCAGCAACATAACGAAATACCAAATGTATTATTTGGTTTAGTGTTGAAGATGTACCTTTTAGAAACACAATTCTCTCCTGTTGTCCAATTAATAGAAAGAGTGGTAAGGTTAAACAGTGGGGAATATGGAACATCGTGTTTATTTCATTACTGGGGAGAATATCATAGTTCAGAAGACACAAAGGCGCCAATGAATATTAAAATCTTTTTCATTAGTGGAATATAATGATAATCCCCGTTGTATATCTGTTTACGTGATAGAAAAGTATATTAAGAATATTCTTCCTGGGGGACTTTCAGTGCTTTGAGGTAAATGTAATATTTTCCATGACCTCATTTGAAGCACGTCTCCTGCGGTTTAATTGTATACCATCCTGTGTTTGATGATGGTGTTGGAACTCTAGGTTAGAAGTGCACAGCTACAGTTTGTTTTAGGCAAACGAGTGAAAACTATTGATGGGATTCAGCTTTGCATCCATTTTTGCAGTTTTAAAATACTGGTACAGGAGTTACGTAAATTAGAAATGACGTAACTTAAGAAAATCTGACTTTACTCAAATGCTCCCAAAAATTTCCAAGCATTTTTCAAAGCTGCTAACAGTAACAATTCAACGTGATCCTACCACTAGGCACATCTTCTCATCCCCTTCCCTTTTCACTTTCTGCTGAGACCACTCTCTCTGCATGTCCTAGGTTCACTTATCCTTTCCCTCCTGAACCTGCCCCCTCCTCAGGTTCTTTCCCAAGCAACCACAGGACTACTTGTCCCTACACCTCCCCTTTCATCTTATCACAGGAACCTCAGAAGCCGTTCCAGGGAAGACAGAGGTTCACATTTACCTCTTCAAATCTTGTCCACTACATTTCGTACTCCTATCAATTGGTGAGACAGTTTCTCCGAACACTTGCACTCTGTCTGCCAAGTCCTGCTCGATCTCCCATGTGATAACTTTTTTACCTCCCCTTCCCATTCCCATACTGACCTCTCTGTCCTTGGCCTCCTTTAATGCCAGTGAGGCCACAAGCAAAATGGAGGTACAACATTTCATATTCTGCTTGGGTAGCTTACCACATAATGGTATAGCAACATAGAAACATAGAAAATAGGTGCAGGAGTAGGCCATTCGGCCCTTCGAGCCTGCACCGCCATTACATATGATCAGGGCTGACCATCCAACTCAGTATCCTGTACCTGCCTTATCTCCATACCCCCTGATCCCTTTAGCCACAATGGTCGCATCTAACTTAAATATAGCCAATGAACTGGCCTCAACTACCTTCTGTGGCAGAGAATTCCAGAGACTCACCACTCTCTGTGTGAAAAAATTTTCCTCATCTCGGTCCTAAAGGAATTCCCCCTTATCCTTAGACTGTGACCCCTTGTTCTGGACCTCCCCAACATCGGGAACAATCTTCCTGTATCTAGCCTATCCAACCACTTAAGAATTTTGTAAGTTTCTACAAGATCCCTCCTCAATCTTCTAAATTCTAGCGAGTACAAGCCAAGTCTATCCAGTCTTTCCTCATATGAAAGTCCTGACATCCCAGGAATTAACTTTGAATTATTCAATTTTAAGTAATACTTCCCCTACCCCATCTCACTTTCTAGTGCCCCCACCACCCAGTTGCACACCCATTTCTCCAATCCCCCCAAGTCACCCTGCTCTTTTCCCCTCCTCCATACACTCATCTCCATTCCCCGAGTCCTCCGTTTCCCTTTCACCCTCCTCTTTCCCATCCCCTCTGTCATCCTTTTGTCTCTGTTACGCCTCTAGCCTTTGTCACTTACTCCACCCATCTGCCAATCCCCTTACCTGTATCCACCTATCACTTGCCAGAGTTGTCCCATTGCTACCTCTGTTTTCCAGGTTTCACCCCCACCACGATCTAACTATTCCCCCACTAAGATGATTCCAACCCGAAACATTACCCTAATATCTTCGCAGATGCTGCCTGACCTATTGAGTTCCTCCTGGAACTTGTGTTTTGCTCCAGATTCCAGCATCTGCGGTTCCTTGTGCCTCCATCAATAACACTGAATTATTTCACGGTATTCACTATTGATCGAATGCAGTATACATTTCATTATTTTAAGTATGTATTAAGTGTTATTTTATATATATATATATATATGTATATTAAGGGTAGTATTAAGGTGATTGGTATTTATTATTAGGGTGATTATGGATACTATTAGGGTGAAATGAACAAATTATAGTAAGTGAATGTAGATATGAGTGGCTATAGAAAACACTTATATGGAGAAATTGGCTTGTGAACTCAGAATGGAACCTTTGCAAAATCTGGAGGCTGCCTGGATTTCAAATCAGAGTGAACATTCTTCCAACAAACTTGTGCCAGCCATTTAAATATTACATTTAATGCTGCCCTAAAGTGACCAACATTAGCTTCTCAACACAATGTTTTTTAAAAGGCCAAAAGGTTGCATAGTTTACCAGTGAGTTAGCTGAAATGCAAGCACACCTCAGTGTATGTGTTGGAAATCATGGTCCTGCATGAATATCACACATAATAGGCACTCCTTATCAGTTATTGTCACACGTGCTCTTATGAACTATTTCGAGGAATTTGCCTGTTCAGACTCAAGTTAGGCCTGATACACCAACAATTAGTCCATTAATTTGAACAAATTTGCACGAAACCTAATTGAATGTGAAATAATTTACTTTTCCGTAAATTACATTGCTTAACTATATTTGTTTGTTCAAACTCGTCTGGGTGTTTTAGCCAAAAATATCAGTTGCATAACACAATGGGGTTTTTTCCTGTATTGTTTGATTAGAAATCAATTTTAGCTGGGGTGAAAAGATGGCGCTCAAGCCAGGAGACCTTTTAGAGACCCAGGAGGTCGTGCAAGCCACAGAAGCAGATCTACAAACTCATATTACAATCGCTCCATACTCCTAAATCTCTATTACACAGCAACATTTCTTAAACGTTATCGCATGTATCTATCTACACACTGTAAATGGTTCGATTATAATCATGTATTGTCTTTCCGCTGACTGGTTAGCAAGCAACAAAAGCTTTTCACTGTACCTTGGTACATGTGACAATAAACTAAACTAAATAGAAATACAACTCGGGTGCAGCAGCTCCTTCGCTCCTTAGATGCTGCTGCACCCGCTGAGTTTCTCCAGCTTTTTGTGTAACCCTCGATTCTCCAGCATCTGCAGTTCCTTCTTTAACAGAAATACAGCATCCACCTTTTCTGATTTGATTTGCATCATTCCAGATTTTCTCTTGGGTACCTCCAAAGATAACTCACCCTGATGCACAATTTATGTTTCACAGTAGGTGGGATGACATCATTCAACACAGTTGGAAACATGAAACTCTTAAGTGTTAGGAACAACAACAGTTGAACTCCCAGGACAACTACTGTAGGTCTTCCCAGTGTTGATTGGGAACTCTTATCAGGCAAAACATGTGTATTGTTTATCTTTACTTCCCCTGCTTCAAATTTCACCAACCCCTACCCCCACCTTCACTGGAACAGTAGTGATACCACCTCAGTGAAATTGGCCGTGAATCCCATCTCCCTGCAGACCTGCAAATCCAGATCCATTGTCCTGATCTAACCCATCTGAGGCTCAGGCCGCAGCCATGATTTTGCACACATAGTCTCCTCATCTTTACCTAAGTTCTAGGCATCATCTATCTCCTCAACAGCTCCCAACCATCGTCAAAGTTCCTGAGATCCCTCTACCCACTGCCTTTCCCCTCCCCCTCCCCACTCACTCCCACACCATTGCAGCAATACTCTTGTTTGTCTCTCTTTGCAGCTCAATAATCACTGCACAACCCCTTATGTCTCTCTCTGATCACCATATCATTTCATTCTGAACCCTGTACCGACCATGACCCCCAGTTGGTCGGCACGTGCGACTGGAGCAGTTCCCGTGAACCGAGGTTCTTTTCCTCATCCGGCCATCCTTGTATTTGTATCAGTAGTAGAGTCAAGGAGCCACAAACAAAATAATCATCAGTATCCCTTCGATACCACTTCTGCATCCACTGCAGTGTCTGGACTAATATTTTAAAAAAGTAAAATGTTCATTATTTTTCCGATTTTCAAGTTATTTCATAGATTTTTAACATTATTTGAGTATCTCTCTGAATGTCAGGAATTTCTCAATAGGTTTTCAGTCCAGAGGGTGTAGTCAAAAGGGCTTCCTGTTATCCTGGTCCAATCAAAAACGTTCCTGCCATTATATTGCCATTTGGGACCATGAGCTTTAGGCAGTGCATTGACACCAGCAAATCTGGAGAATGTAAGGTTGAACGCAGCATCTGTGTTACTGACAAGTTCAAGTAGTTCATCGCTGGTCATGTTTTGGTCTGTTACTCAATGTCCATACTGCATCGCACAGCTCCAGTGAGGCATCTAGTTCAGTCTTTGTTGTCTCGAATGTGAGAATAATGATTGTCTTTGAAAATTCTGCTTGACATGTTGTGAAATTTTGCTGATAAATTTTGGGATTGAATACCAATCTGTTGAATGATGTTGTTTGTGGAGGAGGTTGCTGTTGATGGTTTTGGAAGGTGGCTGAATTTGATTTTTGGAATTAGATTCCAATTAGCTTAAATTGGGTAATGTGTAAATATCCGCATTTGTACTTGCAGTAATTGCAATCGAGCTTTTTTGATCGAGAGTCAATGACTTTTTGTAGTTTGGATAAACTTTTTAAAGTTAACTACATGTGCTGTAATCTCATAATTTGGGATAATTTCCTACTCATTGAACTTAATAATGTTTAGTGTATCAATTTAAATGGCATGTGGATTGTGAAAATATCCTTCCGACAAAAGGAAATTTGGAGAGGATATTTCCAGTAGTGGGAGAGTCTAAGACCAAAGGCCATAGCCTCAGAATAAAATGACATACCTTTGGAAAGGAGAGGAGGAGCAATTTATTTGGTCAGAGGATGGGGAACCTGTGCAATTCATTACCACAAACGGTTGCGGATACAAAGTTAATGGATATCTTTAAGGCGGAGATTGGCAGTTTCTTGATTAGCATGGGTGTCAGGGGTTAAGGGGAGAAGACATAAGAATGGGGTTGATAGGGAATGATAGATCAGCCATGATTGAATGGCAGTGTAGACTTACTTGGTGGGCCAAATGGACTAATTCTGCACCTATGACATGCATGTATGAACAGTGGGCACTGCTCCAGGCACTGCTCTGGCTACAGCCTCCAGTCAGAAAAAAACATCCCTCCACAACTACCCATGACTTCTTCCCCCAAATACAATTGGCGAGTTCACCTTTGTTGCTACTGGTGTTTTAATGTTTGCTAACATGTCAAGAATACCGGGTATAATATGTGACCAATAACTTACAATGGCATTGGGTAAAGTGCTGTTGACTATTGGTTAGCAATAGAGTGCCAGATTATATAATTCTAAAAATAGTATTATAAAATTAATGGACATTTTCAATTTACCAGAGTAATTTAATCGTCATAAAAGCTTCCTTATATTCTATTTCATTAGCAGAAAAGTTCTTCCCTCCCTTCATTCTCTACAACATTGTTGCTTTCTTCCTCGAGCATTCAAATATCCATTAGGACTGAATCCATAAGGAAGGCCAAGGAAATATTTTTTCAAGTAAATGGATAAAAATGCATCAATGTGCATCCAGAGTAAATTACCAGAATTTGGGATGGGAAAGATAAATAAATATCGAGATTCAGCTAATTAAACAAATATATTAAAGGTAAACATTTAAGGGCCTCAATAAATGACAAAATGGAGAAAAGAAAAGAAAATAATTACAGAATAATTTAGTCATGGCATCATAGAATTCAAATCATGCACACAGGCCCTTCAGCCCAACTCGTCCATACCAACCAAGTGCCCCATCTAAGTTAGTCCCATTTGCCTGCATTGCATCTATATCTATATTCCTCTAGGGTAGCACAGTGGTGCAGTGATTGAATTGCTGCCTTACAGCACTTACAGCGCTGTAGACCCAGGTTCGATCCTGACCACGGGTGCTGTCTGTACTGTTCTCTGCTGCTGTCAGACTGAAGAAGGGTGTCGACCCGAAACTTCTCCAATTCCTTCCCCCCAGAATTGCCGCCTGCCCAGCTGAGTTACTCCAGCTTTCTGTGTTAAACTAAAGTTTTCCTATCCATAATAACTGCTTACTCCACCAGCATACCATCCCCCACCAGCACAGTGTACCCTCCTAGGCTTGGCCACTATCACTGACCACTGACCATGTGCTGAAAATGGATGAAGCCATCGATTCCAATCTGGTACATGAGATTGACGCCATATTGTCAGGGATCGCCCAGGAGCTCAGCTCTCGGGCTTACAGCACGAGTGATGTTTTGGTACTGCCCATTTTAACAGGAAGATTCTAACCATTCTTCCAGAGAATAAACATCCATCATTCCGGACTTGTGCTCTACACAACACATCACCTGCTATTAAGCTGCCCATTTAAACGCTTACCTAATTGAATCGAAGTATATCTGTCTCCTTTGAAGAGCTTTGCTCCAACTTGTTTTCTGTTATGTGCTTTTTAATGTGATTTGTCATGCTACAAATGAGCGTATTTGGTAGATGATGGCCCAGAAATGACAGACCTATTAACTTACACGAGGAATACTTGCATTCATTCTACTTTATCAGCCATTTATCTGTGAGTTTGAGGGATTTTTTTAAATAATTGCTGCGATCTGGGGAAGCCATCAACAGATTGGAAAATGGGAAATGTTGATGTCCTTGTCGAGGGAGGGAGAGAGAGGAAGAGAAGGAGATGGTGATTTTAATAACTTTCCAGAAAGATTCTGAATCTATATTATGCCGGTGCTGAGTAACAATGGTTGATCGTTTTGACACAGGAAAACAACAGCAGGAATAAGCCATTGGGAAGCATAATGCCATCAAGCCAAGCTTATTCTTTATTTCCTATCGGGCAACCGACCCGTTATCCACGACAGTACATTACTCCTAAGTTATAATTTGCAACAATTGGTTTATATTCCTGATGGATGTTTTATCATGTGAATTGTATTACGTTTAGTTAAAATTAGAGATACAGCGCAGAAATTGTCCCTTTGGCCCACCGAGTCCGTGCCAACCAACGATCACCCCACACACTAGCATGATCCTACACACAAGGGATCATTTACAATTTTTCCAAAGCCGATAAAGCTACATCTTTCAGGTGTGGGAAGGAACCGGAGCCACCAGAGAAAACCCATGCGATCACAGGGAGAACGTACCAACACCGTACAGACAGCACCCATAGTTAGGATCGAACCTGAGTCTCTAGCAACTCTACCGCTTTGCCATTATGCCGACTTATTTGTCTCACTGTGCTCTTATAAAGTTAGTATACTATATTTTAGTAACATACTCGATGCACTCTATAATGGAATCACATTAAAAATAAACAAATTATTTGGAAAAGTTTACTGAAAACGAATGAATTATAGGATGGTATGCAGCTCCTGTCACTCTCAGCAGGTCTAAGACCAACAGGGAGAAACTGAATACCTAGCACTAAATAGTTTTCAACATTAATTATTAACCAGTCCATACAGATCTAGTTTGTTTCTCTAAAACTTACTTTTCTAAAAGAGAAATAATGTTTTCCCAGTTTCACTGCAGAGGAAAGTTAGATAATGATTCAAATATTTAGATCTGGATGGGCATTCTATCATCCAGTCCACTTCTGCAGACAGCTTTAAAGTGTCCATGGACTACTCTGAGAATTGCAGCCAGACAACTCCTGAAGAAGGATCTCGACCCTGAAACGTCACCCATTCCTTTTCTCCAGAGATGCTGCCTATCCTCCTGAGTTATTCCAGCGTTTTGTGTTTATCTTTGGTTTAAACCACAACTGCAGTTAATTCCTACACAACTCCCTTAGTCTCTACGGAAACCATTTATGCTGAACATCGACAAGATTTTTTTGGGGATCTTATAAACAATCCAACGACAGTGCAAAATAAATGTGATTAATTCCAAAGGAGATCAATTGCTTTGCAAATGGAGATACTTTTCCTGTTCCTGAGGTAAATGGATTTATACAATTAAGTTAGGTTTTCAGCTTTACCCATTAAACTGGCTGATTAATAGAATGATGCTCTCAAGGGACACTTCAAGTTCAGATCAATAGGATGTCACCAGTAGATTTTGGAAGGGATAGCGGTGCTGGGGGTGGGAGCGGGGAGCACGGGAGATGGCACAGCAACAACACATCGTTATCAGTCCCAATCAGCCAAATGGCTGGTGGCAGAATAGAGGTCCTGAAATGTTGAGCCTTGCTGGGTTATTTATCCTTAGCACGATCAGTCACTCAGGTCGAGGATGATCTCCACCAGGGGTTTGTTTATGGGTTTTGAGATATCTCAGAGTCTGATCTTGGAACCACAAATCTGCCAGGAGAAGTTGCAGACTTCTCTTTGCAAGTCAACTGCCTGATTGCAAGAATACATTTCCTCTCCTTCCTGAAGAAGGGTGTTGACCCAAAATGGTGCCTGTCTATTCCATCCCAAGGCTCGGCCTGATCTGCTGATTTCCTCCAGAACCTTGTCTAATACTCCAGATTCCAGCATTTGCATTTGCGTGTGCCTAACTCTCCTTCATCCCCTTTCTTCATTCTTGAGGATAGACACTTCTCCTTGAAGCAGACCAGCTCCTGTTTGTGAAATCGATGCCATTGCGCCATTTGATCATTTGCCCTTCCAAGAAGGTGATGCCTTCACCGGTTTTGTTGAGATAAGTTGTCAGTGTGTCCTGTAGAACATCTACTGTTTCACCACAGGATCTGTAACTATGGGTAACTGTTGGAGGATGGTGCTTGTATGAGGAGAAGAAAATTTGGCTTTAAATAAAATTTGTTTACGAGCTTATCAACAACTTAGTGATGTGAGATTTTCACCTTGTTATTCGCTAGCCTACAAATATTTTTTTTGGCTGCCTTTCAAATTCTTCTATTCTCAACTGAAACAACAATGAAAGTAGAAGTAAATTGATAATTACTCGTTAAAATAATGCACAAATAAAACACTAGAAAGAGCGGTAAGTGCAAAAATGCTCAGATCAGGTAACATCAGGAGAGAGTCACAAAGTCATTAGTGTGAAGTGACTGGTCAGGGAGAAACTCTATGTCTACCTCTGCAGATGCTGCCTGACCTACTAGGTATTTCCAGCTTCCCCCGCTGTTATAAACTGAATGAATGGCAGAATGGACTTGGGGTGAATATCCTCCTTTTCCCATCTATGCCGCTGTGGAATTAGATTTGTGATAAGGAATTAGATTTGTGTTTACTTGATTGATGTATATAGTTGCCCTAAATGAACATTTTAATACCTCCATTAGAAAAGTATTCAGAAATGTTCCTGTCGAATAAGCTAGTCCACATCCTTCACTTATCAGTAAGATAATTTCAGAGTAACAACGAAATGAGTACATTATCTCTGGTTAGGTTAAGCCTACCTGATCTCCCGGTGGCTCAGCACTTCAACTCCCTCTCCCATTCCCAATCTGACCTTTCTGTCCCGGGCCTCCTGCATTGTCCATTGAATGGCGGAGCAGACTTGATGGGTTGAATGAAAAATAACATTCTATTAGCTTTCTTCCTGCAAGTCATTCACTAAAGACACCCAAAGCTATGAAAGGATTTGTACAAGACACAAGGAGATCTTGCTTACCTGCCACACTGTCTCCCCTGATGCACTCGCTCGCACACTACCATCACCAGCCTTCAAATTTGTACCATTGGTGTATGGTGGAGACCTGACAGATTTGAACTTACATTCCCAAGTCACGGACTGTCTTGAGATGATTGCTGTGGAAGAACTTCAAATTCTGAGCGCATAAAACTAGTACATGAAAACTTTGCTAGCAAAATGTCAATGTTCATCTACCCAAAAGTTTGTATTGGATTATAACAAGGAATATTTGTTGCGACTCACATGCAGGATAAGTGGTATCAGAGTGATTTTTGGAAGCTTATGTCAGACACTATGGATCCATACACCTGTCTGGGAGCAATTTTGCATGCATAGACAATTCATGGCACTGATTTGAAAGCATAGTGAATTGAATAACAAAATTAAGATAAAGGTTGTGATGTTGCTTCAGTGGTTAGTCTCTGGCCTTTATTGTTGGCTGCCAATCATCTGCTCTAAAGAGAAAATGTAGGATTTCACTCTCAATTAATTCAACTGACTCTGGAAAACAACACACAACATTGGACTATGTATAGCTAAATATAAAATATGATACCAGTCATTGTTAGTGATATAAAATAAGCTACCAGTACTTGTTAGTGGTAAAAAGCTGACTAAGGGTACACAGGCTTCAGTATTGCCCCAGCCTGCAAAAAAATGGTTTAATTGCCAATGTTCTTAAATAACTGTAACCAATGTCAGGACTTTGCTCTTGTGCACCTGGAAGCAAATGTGAATGTGGAAATGGTTATCAGTTCCAGAAGATAGACACAAAATTTGGAGTAACTCAGAGAAGGAATGGGTGACATTTTGGGTCGAGACCCTTTTTCAGGCAGTTTAAACCAGCATCTGCAGTTCCTTCCCACACACATTATCAGTTCCCTGGTGCTTTGCAAATTGTGCCCTTCCATTCGATTCCCCATCCTGGAATTCCCGTCAAAATCCTGCAGCAGGTGAGGCCTAGGCCTGGTGTGGGAAGCCTTTCCCACTCATTTTTACATGAAGAGGAATAGTACTTGGGATCAAGGACTTGGCAATATACTTTCTTTATATATTGCATAAGTCATGAGTAAAAACGGAGATGGGCATCACGTGGTGATTGTGGTGTGGAACGTTGATGTTTTATGGTCAGGATCTTAAGAACAGAAGTTATTGGCTGTGGGAGTTAAAGTTGATCGAGGGACAGGATCGTATCGTGGGTAGACACAAAATGCTGGAGTAACTCAGCGGGACAGGCAGCATTTCTGGAGAGAAGGAATGGGTGACGTTTCGGGTAGAGACTTCTTCAAACCCACTCCCTCTGTTTACAATGTTTCTGCCTGCTCCTGTCCCACTGAAATAATTTCCTCGTACCTTGACTCCATCCTATCCCCCCCATGATCCAATTTAGCCCGGTCTATATCCAAGATACCTCACTCGCTCTTTGTCTCTTTAATGACTTCCGCTTTCCGAGTCCCCACTCCCGCATCTTATGCGCATCCAACATATTGAGGATTATGGTTTGGATGATGGAGTTAGAGGGCTCATGAGCTGGGTCTGGACGTTTGTGCAGAGGGGGCCAAAGCTTCGTAGGCAAGGGCTTGGAATGTGATCTGCTGGTGAGAATGGTAACCATCTGAAGAGGATGGTGACCAGTGGATTGGTGACCAGTGGAGCCAGGTGTCAGTGAGGGAATGTTATGCTGGTTTCATGTCAGATTACACCTGGATACCAAGGTAAATACAGAGAGACTGTATCGTACAGTGGTTAAAATAATCATGACGCTGATTACCAATTAAAGGTCATTCAATTTTTTACATCATTTTTTTTAATAACTTTTCGTTCCGATTAGAATCCATCAATGTTTTCAATGGATATTTTTTAAAGCAGAGGCAGATAGATTCTTGATTAGTACGGGTGTCAGAGGTTATTGGGAGAAGGCAGGAGAATGGGGTTATGAGGAAATATAGATCAGCCATGAATGAATGGCGGAGCAGAATTGATGGGCCAAATGGCCTAATTCTGCTCCTCTCATTTATGACCTTATGATCAATTTGTTAAATTTGAAATATAAATAAGCTTGCATTTTGTATCCAGAATCTCAGAAATGAGCCGATTCATTTGGCTTTCAACCTGCAAAACCCAGTGTGGGTATGGTCACAGAAGAACTGGCTAGTGGGCAAAGTAGAAGGACACACGACAGTGGATTGAGGTAAAATGTGGTAAAATAATAAGGTGTTGGAAAGCAAGTGGAAACATAGAAACATAGAAAATAGGTGCAGGAGTAGGCCATTCGGCCCTTCGAGCCTGCACCGCCATTCAATATGATCATGGCTGACGCCTCCTTTAACCTGACAAAATTACCGCCAATCTAAGGGACAAAATTGCCCCCTGTGGCCGGAGCTGGCCACAGGGCAATTCCCAGAATCAACTTCCAGGGCCAAGGTTAGTATCTCCATCACTCAGCAGCCTAGGCAGACTGTTCCAGTACCGTTGGACACCTCTCAGAGGCCTCAACCTCAATGTGCCAGGGCAAAGGTGACAGGCAATGAACAATCCTCCCTTATGTCAGGTATTCATAGAATCATAGAAAATAGGTGCAGGAGTAGGCCATTCGGCCCTTCGAGCCTGCACCGCCATTCAATACGATCATGGCTGATCATCCAACTCAGTATCCTGTAGCTGCCTTCTCTCCATACCCCCGATCCCTTTAGCCACATCTAACTCCCTCTTAAATATAGCAAATGAACTGGCCTCAACTACCTTCTGTGGCAGAGAATTCCACAGATTCACCACTCTGTGTGAAAAATTATCTTCTCATCTCGGTCCTAAAAGACTTCCCCCTTATCCTTAAACTGTGACCCCCTGTTCTGGAGTTCCCCAACATCGGGAACAATCTTCCTGTATCTAGCCTATCCAACCCCTTAAGCATTTTGTAAGTCTCTATAAGATCCCCCCTCAATCTCCTAAATTCCAGCGAGTACAAGCCAAGTCTATCCAGTCTTTCTTCATATGAAAGTCCTGCCATCCCAGGAATCAGTCTGGTGAACCTTCTCTGTACTCCCTCTATGGCAAGAATGTCTTTCGTCAGATTAGACCAAATCTGTACGCAATACTCCAGGTGTGGCCTCACCAAGACCCTGTACAACTGCAGTAGAACCTCCCTGCTCTTGTACTCAAATCCTTTTGCTATGAATGCCAACCTACCATTCACTTCCTTCACAGCCTGCTGCACCTGCATGCCTACTTTCAATGACTGGTGTACCATGACACCCAGGTCTCGTTGCATCACCCCTTTTCCTAATCACCCACTGTTCAGATAATAGTCTACCCTCCTGTTTTTAACACCAAAGTGGATAACCTCACATTTATCCACGTTATACTGCATCTGCCATGCATTTACCCACTCCTTGTGCTGGAAAGATAGTACACATCATGGTATTGAGTGGTTGAGGAGGGATATTTGCGAAGATTATTTCTATTAACTGCTACTCTTAACCAGTTCCCATAATTATAATGGTAAGACAATATGATCAATAAACACACTGAGAAACCAATGAAGTGATTGTGTATGGTTGTGTTGAACTGACTTGAGTGGTATTGGATGCCTGAGACCATCAGCAGCAGCAGTGCCCATTTAGGCCAGAGCATGATGCCATCCATTAGAACTTTGCTGAACAACATACTCTGAAGATTCAGGAACCACTAATGAATCACAAATTCACAAGTTATAGGAGAAGAATTAGGCCATTCAGCCCATCGAGCCTGCTCCCCATTCAATCACAGCTGATCTCTGCCTCCTAATTCCACTTCCCTGCCTTCTCCCCAAAACCCTTGACACCCATTCTAATCAAGAATCTGTCTATCGCTGCCTGGGCTGCTGACTTGGCCTCCACAGCCCTCTGTGGCAACGAGTTCCACAGATTAACTACTCTCCTCCTCATCTCCTTTCCAAAAGAGCAGCCTTTAATTATGTGGCTGAATCAGTGAGCCAAGTGAGGATTATTTTTGATTAGAAATGTGCTAAGTTTTCCATCCCTAATCAATGGAGGCATAAGACAGGGAGAGTTCACCTGAATTTGTCTGCTCTAATGTCCAGTTGCTGGAGACCTGCAGCTGTAGGAAGGGGAGGGAGAGGGTGTCCAGCTCCATCAGCTGCTCACCTGCCAATCAGTCTGCAGCTCCCAAAATTAATTAAAAATTAATTTGAAAGATATTACATTGAGTTTTTGCGATATTCTCTGGCCTTACTTACCTTTCCAACTTCTTGATCTGGTTGCCAAAGACCAGCACAAGGTGCACTTTTGTTTTCCATGCATATCCCAGTACTGCGACCTAGTTGGGGTTGGAAGGCGTTTTACATTTCAGGTCAGGAGAATGATTTGTATTATGTTCATAATCCTTGACCCAGGAAAGAAACTGTCACAAAGGGGGCAGAGTCATGAATTTTTCTTGAATTGCTAGAGAGTGGAAGTTATATGAATGCAAGAAGACTCGAGGAAGATTCAGCTCATAAATTTAGAAATGGCACCTCGATAGTGGATTGAGATGAACAATTTCATTGAAAAACCCTAAGCTAACAAGTTGACCTATCTATTTCATGATTAACACATGGCACCACTAACTACATGCACATATGGAGGTTTCTTCCCAGAGGCATCGATTAATGTGAAGAGAGTACCCACATCATACCTGAAATCTTAAGGCCTATAATTGCACTAACATCAAGGATAAAATTCCCCATGCAAAATGCTCTGCAGGTCGGCCTCAGTTCACGAGTGTCAACGTATGTATGAACGAGCGCTTGAAAAACAATCAGGACGGATTTTCCGTCTGCTGCAGGGCTACAGGTGACTATTCACGAAAGTAGCAGGAACTTTGCCACATCCAGCCCAAAAAAGATACACTCTAGTTAATATATCGATGTCAATTTTGCAAATTCTATCCAGAGATATGCCGTCTGGGCCAGCTGTGATATCCTTTTGGAAACTGTCAATAGCGTTTAAAAATTTGCCTGCAGAAAAATCTTTACATTTTCTATTCCAATGGGCCAACCCACATCTGCAGGTATCTTCTGCCATGTGAGATCCCAGTTTGCAACTATAATTTGGACAATTCTCAGCTATGGCACCCTGCTGTAACCCAGGGGTGACCTGTAATACTTAATGTTTCATTTGTTATTCCGAAAAACAAATTAAATTTGGTTTCAAAGGAAAGTAATAATTTGTTTTCAATCTGCTTGCAGTCTGTTGAGTGAGAAGTAACCAGATGGAGGAGTTTAGCTATCAAGAAGTATGAGCTTCCTGCTGAGGTGTGAATCATGCTCCTTCTGACACACACCACCTGTCAGGAAGCTAGCCTTTACTTTCCCAGCAAAGAAGATTGGCATCTTCCTGATGAAATTGTTTTCATAATGTGATTTGAAAGTGTGGTTTTTTCATTGTTCTGATAATGGCAACTATTTAGAATGGGAAATTCCAAGGGGCTTGGCTGACTTGGGTGTCCAAACCCCCGAGGTTTGCTCTGAGCAGGATGCATAACATAGCAGGAGGATAAATTCGTAAAATCAAGACTTCTGAGCAGTGGAGGCGGGTTATGGGTTTTGACAGCTAAGTTCGGGAATATGTCAGCAAGTAACAATGGCAGCATGCCCTTCCTGTAGATTCTTGCCCTAACCTTAATCTTGTAATTGTGAATTGTGAATTGTGATTGAGTATGTCCAAATAAATGCAGTACTCAAAGGATGAGTGATACAAATACAAGGTCCAAGTTGATGGTGGGTTCAAAAATGTTCACTGGCTGCCTTTACAAATGTGGCCAGGTTTGCTGGTCATAATCCAATGGCTTATATTTTAGTAATTACAAATGACATGCACTGTAAATTGTAGTTTTGCATGTCTTTTTGCTGACATTTCCTTACCTGATGAGTCATCTCAGTTCAAAAATAAACAACAATATTGGCGACGAAGTTCTCAAACATCAGGTGCCGTGAAAATCTTCACCATCACCACTACGTCTTAAAAGGAAGGATCTAATTGTGTTATGATGTGGTTTCCTTTCTTGTCATCAGCAAGTACATGTAAAGACTTTTGTTTGGTTATCAGATTCTTAGACTGAGACTTATGCCACAGTTCCACTTAGGCGATTCTTTGGGCGACGACAGGCGACTAGGATGTCACCTGTATGGTCTCCTCAGTCGTCCAGAGTCGTACCTTTTTTTTGTAAAATATTTTTATTAGAAGTAAATACATATTAAGAAGGAATAACATAAAATAAAAAGAAAGAGACATATTATTCGTCACATACATTCTTAATATTTTTAAAGTTTACAATCATTCTTATTTATACTTCTATATGTTTTTATTATTTTATTACAGAAAGAAGATAGTAGAGAGAAATAATAAAGAGAAATAAAATAAAAATAGAAAATCAATTATATGAGTGGAGTATTAAGCAGGCTATTCTTCATTGGAGATATATCAGTGGTCTATTATATATAGTTCTTCGTCTATTCCTTCATTCAGGTTTCAGTCAGGCCCTCGAACCGGACCACCTTGACCCTTTAAATATTCAATAAATGGAGACCATATTCCTCTGAACTGATCTAGCTTGTCCAAAAGGACAAGTCTTAATCTTTCCAGATGAAGTGTCTCCGACATTTCTGTTATCCACATTTTGATTGTGGGGGATGTAGGACCTTTCCAAAATCTTAATATAAATTTTTTACCAATTATTAAACTATAATCGATAAAAATTATTTGCTGTGTTGTTAGTAGTTGATCCGTTTCTAATATTCCTAATATGATTAATTTTGAGTCTGGAGTCAGATTTGTATTAACTACATTCGAGATTATCTTAAAAATTTCTATCCAAAAGTTAGTAATTTTTATACATTTTGTGAATGAATGCATTAGATTAGCTTCTAAATGCTGACATTTATCACATGTAGCAAAAACATTTGAAAAAATTCTGTTTAATTTGGATATTGAAAAGTGTAATCTATGTAAAACTTTAAATTGTATCAAAGAGAATCTGGCATTTAATGAGCAATGGTGTATATGTTGTAAACTTTCATTCCATACTTCTAGACTAATTGTTTGACCTAATTCGTTTTCCCATACTTGCCTATATATTTCCGACATTGGTACATCATTTTCCAATAAAATATTATAAATATATGATATTAATTTTTCTGTGTTCAGAAATTTATTTAGACATTCATCTAAAATTTCTGTCTTTCTATTTCTAAAATCCTGTGTGTTTGATTTAACATAGTCTCTAATTTGTAAATATCTAAAGTACTCTTTTGAGTGTAATCCGTAATTTTGTTGTAATTCCTGAAATGAAAGAAAGAGACTTTCCCTGTAGAGATCGCCCATCTTATTAATTCCATAGTTCTTCCATTGTAAAAAACCTTTATCCATCATTGAGTGTTTAAAAGTAATGTTATTTACAATAGGAAGAGCCAGTGGTATACTCTCCAATTTTAATGTTTTCTTTAATTGTTTCCAGATACGTATCCCACTTTCTATTATTGGATTTCCGCTATAAATTTTCTTATGTATTTTAATATTTGCAAATAAAATCGAGCTAATTTAGAAAGGTGAACAATCTTCCTTTTCCATTTTTAACCAGTTTGGCTGTTTATCTAATTCTTCCAACCAAAAATTCATATTTTTAATATTAACTGCCCAGCAGTAAAACATAAAATTAGGCAGTGCAAACCCTCCATTTATTTTTGATTTACATAGATGTTTTTTATTTATCCTACGACTCTTATAATCCCAAATAAAATTGGTAACTATAGAGTCCACTTTCTTAAAAACATTTTTAGGAAGATATATCGGGATCAGTTGAAACAAGTATAATAATTGCGGAAAAAAAATCATTTTTATCGCATTAATTCTACATAGCATTGAAATAGGTAATGTTTTCCAATATAGGATATTCTTAAGTAGTTTATTCAGTAGGGATGGGAAATTAGATTTTAATAAAGAATCATATCGTTTTGTTACATAAATTCCAAGATATTTGATTTTTTCATTTGCTATCTTAAAAGGAAATTGTTGTAGTATATGTGGGTTTTTTCCCATTATTGGCATAAGTTCACTTTTATTCCAATTAATTCCATATCCTGAAAACAAGCCAAATTGAGTTATAAAATCAAATAAGTTAGGGATACTAGTTTCAGGCTTTGTAATATAAAGCAATACATCATCTGCGTATAAAGAGATTTTATTTTCAGTTTCTTTGGTTTCATACCCATATATTTCAGGATGTAGTCTCACGGATTGTGCTAATGGTTCAATTGCCAGTGCGAACAGTAGTGGGGATAGAGGACAACCTTGTCTCCAGCCTCTGGTAAATTAAATTTAGTTGATAACATTTGATTTGTTAATATTCTAGCTGTTGGATTAGTATATAGTAGTTTAACCCATGTTATAAACTTCTCTCCCAACTGAAACGTTTCCATAACCGAAAATAAATAAGACCATTCAACCTGATCAAAAGCTTTCTCTGCATCTAATGAAATAATTGCTAGATCTTTATTAATATTTGTTTTCGTGTATATAATATTGAATAATCGTCTCAGGTTATATGAGGAGTATCGTTACCTTTTTTTTGGTCGCCGCTGGATTTTGAACTGTTAAAAACTTTTTGGCGACAGTTGGTGACATTTGGCTTGTCGTAGGTTGTCGCCAGGATTACATAGGTTGTCGCCGGTGCTGATTTTGGTGAATTCCATTGGCGACTACCTACGTCAACCGGCGACTGAAGTTGTCTTCAGTTGTCGCCGACAGGGTCATATCGTGATGTAGATTATTGCAGGTGGATGTAGGTTGTCGTAGGTGTGGTCGTAGGTGGACGTCCGGTTATCGGTAGCTTGACGTCGACTAGGTGGTAGGTTGTTGTAGAAATTGTCGTAGACATTGTAGTAGGGGGATCCAGTCGCCAGTTTTTCGGCGACCTGCCTTGACTATGACAGTCGCCAGCAGTCGCCAAAAAAATCGCGGAAGTAGGACAGGCCCATTATAGATGCCACACTCCAAAGATGGAGTTGACCATCAGGTTTGTTACAAACCTGCACATCTTTGGAGTGTGGCAGGAAATTGGAGCACCTGGAAAAAAAGCACACGGTTACAGGGAGAACATACAAACTTCGTACAGACAGCACCCATAGTCAGGATCGAACCTGGGTCTCTGGCACTGTAAGGCAGCAGCACTATCACACAGCTGCTATGTCACCCCTTGCATAGCCCAATAGCATTGCGAGGCAGTATGCCCACTGCGGCTCCTAAAAGGGGTTGAGGGTTTGATTTAGTTCTTACTTAAAATGCATAAATTATGGCTACTTTATGCACCTTGCTTGGACGCAATGCCAACTAAAATGAATATGAAACACAATGGGTGGCGCAGCGGCGCTGCGGTAGAGTTGATGTTCATGTTAAATCCTATTGTGTATTGTGTTCTTTTATTTGTATGGTTGTATGGTAACTCAAATCTCACTGTACCAATTGGTGCATGTGACAATAAATGTAACTTGACTTGACCTGGGTTTGATCCTGACTACCGGTGCTGTCTGTACGGGGTTTGTATGTTCTCCCTGTGACCGTGTGGGTTTTCTCCAAGATCTTCAGTTTCCTCCCACACTCCAAAGATGCACAGGTATGTAGGTTAATTGGCTTGGTATATGTGTAAATAGTACGATTAAATGAGAACTTACCAGTTTGAAGTTTGATCATTATTTTATGAGGAGTTACGATGAGGGATTACGTGTAGAAGGCCGTCCCCACGCATGCGCGTCAATCTTCACAGCAGTGGTGTGAAATCACAGACAACAGTTGTTGAACTAACATAGTAAGATTATAGATGACTAGAACTACCAGATGATCGTTATGTTACGAGGGTAGGGAGCGGAGGGTACGTAATCCCTCATCTTAACTCCTCATAAAATAACGATCAAACTTCAAAGTCGTAAGTTCTCGTTTAATCTTACTATTTTACTTCGGAGTCACATAAGTGACTACGTGAAGAGTTTGAAGGTCTGTGATTTCATGCCGTGGAAAACGAGTCCACACAAGCACGACCACATCAGTTGACCACAGATAAGGGAAACATTCATAATGCATACATACATGACATCGATTTAAAACATGCTGATGCTGAGAAAAGAACAAACAATAATAACAGTAACTCCTCTCAAACGAGGGGAACTATAAATTGAACCTAAATAGAGTTGGCAAATACCCCTGGACTGGCAATGGGTTAAGATAAATGTTGGATACCTCGCTTGTTAGACCATCCTGCAGTTGACAGGATGGGGTCCAGAGAACCGCACATAACCCTTGCTGCTGGTGTTGTAGAAGCCAACATAAGAGGCAAAGTACTGCTTTTATGTTGCTATCCCTGCATTCTGCACTGAGACATACATGGATCAGTTTGACAGCCCGAGCCGCAGCAGCGGTCTTCTCAGATTCTGTAAAGCAATTAATAGATTAATCATGCAGAGGCTGGTTCCCCGAGTCCCAGGCTGAGCCAGCAAATTTTATGTTTAGAACCCCATATAAGGTTGTATATTATTCCCAACATTTGCGGGAAACCATGGAAGGCAGACAGTACGAGTACCTGAATGCGGGATCTTGCTGAATTATTGCAATCCCCGACAGATGAGGCAAAATGGAGAACCACATAAAAGAACATTCCTCCCCTGTGTAGCGAGAATGAGCCTGCATGCAAACATATCGATATTGGAAGCCATCGAGCCATAGATCCTAAAATGCTTTGTTATCCAACATCCATACTGTGTTGTCATTGACTTTGCATAGAAACATAGAAATTAGGTGCAGGAGTTGGCCATTCGGCCCTTCGAGCCTGCACCGCTATTCAATATGACCATGGCTGATCATCCAACTCAGTATTCCGTACCTGCCTTCTCTTCATACCCTCTGATCCCCTTAGCCACAAGAGCCACATCTAACTCCTCTTAAATATAGCCAATGAACTGGCCTCCACTACCCTCTGTGGCAGAGAGTTCCAGAGACCCACCACTCTCTGTGTGAAAAAAGTCCTTCTCATCTCGGTCCTAAAGGATTTCCCCCTTATCCTTAAGCTGTGACCCCTTGTCCTGGACCTTCCCAACATCGGGAACAATCTTCCTGCATCTAGCCTGTCCAACCCGCATCTGCAGTTCCTTCTTTTTAAAGAAGGAACTGCAGATGCTGGAGAATCGAGGGTACACAAAAAGCTGGAGAAACTCAGCGGGTGCAGCAGCATCTAAGGAGCGAAGGAGATAGGCGACGTTTCGGGTCGAGACCCTTCTTCAGACCCAGCCTATCCAAGTCACCTTGCAGTCTCCTGCAGATCCCTTAAGAATTTTGTAAGTTTCTATAAGATCCCCTCTTAATCTCCTAAATTCTAGAGAGTATAAACTGAGTCTATCCTGTCTTTCTTCATAAGACAGTCCTGACATCCCAGGAATCAGTCTGGTGAACCTTCTCTGCACTCCCTCTATGGCAATAATGTCCTTCCTCAGATTTGGAGACCAGAAATGTATGCAATACTCCAGGTGTGGTCTCACCAAGACCCTATACAACTGAAGTAGAAACTCCCTGCTCCTATACTGAAATCCTTTTGCTATGAAAGCTAACATACCATTCGCTTTCTTCACTGCCTGCTGCACCTGCATGCCTACTTTCAATGACTGGTGTACCATGACACCCAGGTCGCGCTGCATCTCCCCTTTTCCTAATCAGCCACTATTTAGATAATAGTCTGCTTTCCTGTTTTTGCCACCAAAGTGGATAACCTCACATTTATGCACATTATACTGCATCTGCCAAACATTTGTCCACTCACCCAGCCTATCCAAGTCACCTTGCAGTCTCCTAGCATCCTCCTCACAGCTAACACTGCCCCCCACCCTAATGTCATCCGCAAACTTGGAGATATTGCCTTCAATTCCCTCATCCACATCATTAATGTATATTGTAAATAGCTGGGGTCCTAGCAAGGAGCCTTGCGGTACCCCACTAGTCACTGCCTGCCATTGTGAAAAGGACCCATTTACTCCTACTCTTTGCTTTCTGTTTGCCAGCCAGTTCTCTATCCACATCAATACTGAACCCCCAATGCCGTATGCTTTAAGTTTGTATACTAATCTCTTATGTGGGACCTTGTCGAAAGCCTCTGGAAGTCCAGATACACCACATCCACTGGTTCTCCCCTATCCACGCTACTAGTTACATCCTCGAAAAATTCCACAAGGTTCGTCAGAGATGATTTACCTTTCGTAAATCCATGCTGACTTTGTCCAATGATTTCACCACTTTCCAAATGTGCTGCTATCCCATCTTTAATAACTGACTCTAGCAGTTTCCCCACTACCGATGTTAGACTAACTGGTCTGTAATTCCCCGTTTTCTCTCTCCCTCCCTTCTTAAAAAGAGGGGTTACATTTGCTACCCACCAATCATCAGGAACTACTCCAGAATCTAAAGAGTTTTGAAAGATTATCACTAATGCATCCACTATTTCCGGAGCTACTTCCTTAAGTACTCTGGGATGCAGCCTATCTGGCCCTGGGGATTTATCGGCCTTTAATCCATTCAATTTACCCAACACCACTTCCCGACTAACCTGGATTTCATTAAATTCCTTCTTTGACCCGCGGTCCCCTGCTATTTCCGGCAGATTATTTATGTCTTCCTTAGTGAAGACGGAACCAAAGTAGTTATTTAATTGGTCCGCCATATCCTTGTTCCCCATGATCAACTCACCGGTTTCTGACTGCAAGGGACCTACATTTATTTTAACTAATCTCTTTCTCTTCACATATCTATAAAATCTTTTGCAGTCAGTTTTTATGTTCCCTGCCAGTTTTCTTTCATAATCTGTTTTCCTTTCCTAATTAAGCCCTTTGTCCTCCTCTGCTGGTCTCTGAATTTCTCCCAGTCCTCTGGTATGCTGCTTTTTCTGGCTACTTTGTACACATTATCCTTTGATACTATCCCTGATTTCCCTTGTTATCCATGGATGCACTATCTTCCCTGATTTATTCTTTTGCCAAACTGGGATGAACATTTTTTGTAGTTCATCCATGCAGTCTTTAAATGTCTTCCATTGCGTATCCACCGTCAACCCTTTTAGAATTGATTGCCAGTCAATCTTAGCCAATTCACATCTCATACCCTCAAAGTTACCTTTCTTTAAGTTCAAAACCATTGTTTCTGAATTAACAATGTCACTCTCCTAATGAAGAACTCGACCATATTATGGTCACTCTTGCCCAAGGGGGCACGTACTACAAGACTGCTAACTAACCCTTCCTCATTACTCAATACCCTGTCTAAAATAGCCTGCTCTCTCGTTGGTTCCTCTACATGTTGATTTAGATAACTATCCCACATACATTCCAAAAAATCCTCTTTCTCAGTGCCCCTGCCAATTTGATTCACCCAATCTATATGTAGATTGAAGTCACCCATTATAACTGTATTGCCTTTGTCACACGCATTACTAATTTCCTGTTTGATACCATCTCCAACTTCACTACTACTGTTAGGTGCCCGGTACACAACACCCACCAGAGTTTTCTGCCCCTTAGTGTTTCGCAGCTCTACCCATACCGATTCCACATCCTCCAAGCTAATGTCCTTCCTTTCCATTACGTTATCTCCTCTCTAACCAGCAACGCTACCCCACCTCCTTTTCCTTTCTCTCTACCCCTCCTGAATATTGAATATCCCTGGATGTTCAACTCCCAGCCTTGGTCACCCTGGAGCCATGTCTCCGTGATCCCAACTATATCATAATCATTAATAGCTATCTGCACATTCAACTCATCCACCTTATTATGAATGCTCCTTGCATTGAGACACAAAGCCTTCAGGCTTGCTTTTACAACACTCTTACCCCTGATACAATTATGTTGAAAAGTGGCCCTTTTTGATTTTTGCCCTGGTTTTGTCTGCCTGCCACTTTTACTTTTCACCTTGCTCCCTATTGCTTCTACCCTCATTTTACACCCACCTGCCTCTCTGCTCTTCTACCAATCCCCCTGCCACATTAGTTTAAATCCTCCCCGACAGCACTAGCAAGCACTCCTCCAAGGACATTGGTTCCATTCCAGCCCAGGTGCAGACCGTCCTGTTTGTACTGGTCCCACCTCCCCCAGAAATGGTTCCAGTGCCCTAAAAATTTGAATCCCTCCCCCTTGCGCCATTTTTCAAGCCACGTATTCATCTGCAATATCCTCCTATTTCTACTCTGACTGGCCCGTGGTACTGGTAATAATCCAGAGAATATTACCTTTGAGGTCCTACTTTTAAGTTTATCTCCTAGCTCCCTAAATTCACCTTGTAGGACTTCATCCCTTTTTTTACCTATATCGTTGGTGCCAATGTGCACCACGACAGCTGGCTGTTCACCCTCCCCCTCCAGAATGTTCTGCAGCCATTCAGTGACATCCCTGACCCTTGCACCAGGGAGGCAACATACCATCCTGGAGTCTCGTTTGCGGCCGCAGAAACGCCTATCTATTCCCCTGACAATTTAATCCCCTATTACTATTGCCCTTCCCCTTTTCTTTTCACCCCTCATGTGCCTCAGAGCCACCCATGGTGCCATGAACTTGGCTGCTGCTGCATTCCCCTGGTGAGCCATCTCCCTCAACAGTATTCAAAATGGTATACCTGTTTAGGAGGGAGATGACCGCAGGGGACTCCTGCACTACCTGCCTACTGCTTTGCTGGCTATTGGCCACCCGATCCCTTTCTGTCCTCTTACCTTTTACCTGTAGTGTGACCAACTCGCTGTACGTGCTATCCACGACTTTCTCCGCATCGTGGATGCTCCAGTATGAATCCAGCCGCAGTTCCAATCGTTCAATGCTGTCTGCCAGGAGCTGCAGCTGGACACACTTCCTGCAAATGTAGTCACCAGGGACACCGACCATATCCCTAATCTCCCACATGTTGCAGGCTGAGCAAGGCACGGGGCCAATCTCTAATGCCATTTCTTACTCCCAAATTACTCTGTATTAAATATATATATTTTTATTCTTTTATTTTTTATTTTTATTAAACACAAAACTTTATCCTTTAAACTTTACTAATGAATACTAATAAATACTGAATCCTTAACTCCCAGTTAATGTATTACAGAAATGTAAAAATGTAAACCCCGGGTTGCACCCAATCAGCTGCTTCCTCTGGTCCTCTTCAACCAATCAGAGGCTTCCACCAGATTCCCTCTCTGGAAGATGGAACCAAAGATTTGGGTGGAACGTTGCAGATTTCAGACTCACAGCACAGGTAACTCCACCCTCTCGCACCAATGGCTCCCCGGGCCTCTGTGAAAAGCAAGCCCCACGCTAGATTTATACTCACAGCGCAGGTAACTCCACCCTCTCGCACCAACGGCTCCCCGGGCCTCTGTGAAAAGCAAGCCCCGCGCTAGATTTATACTCACAGCACAGGTTGTGAGTATAAAGATTTTCCATCTTTGAGCTCTAGCACATGTAAGTAATATAACTGAAGAGTATGTGACCAAAACCACTGGAGCAATGCTGAATATAGTTTGACCACCATTGTGACTTTGGTAGCTTCAGCTGATAATATCATAGGCCTGTTAACAATGACCTATATGGCACTTGAGAGGTTAATACTTGCATGTTGAAAATTCTAATAATGCAAGACCTAATTGCACAGCTGAAACACAGCTGCTATAGCCTATTATACTTGATAAATAGAAGACTGTTTGATAACAAGGTTGGTACAGGCTTCAATTGATTCCAATCTGTTGCCCCAGGGTGGAATCACTGGTAATTAATAGTTAAAGGTATATCTGATAAACAACAAATTCCAGTTGGTATCAACTTAAATTTGACTGGATGGACTTCCGGGGGCGGCCATGAAGCTGTAAAGTCGCAGCATTGAGCTCCTCTCCCGTTAAAATTGTGAAAAAGCCGTTTTGAGAGACAGGACTGATATTAAAAAACTCACTGGAGCTGGAATTTAATAGGAGTTTTAAATTAGCAAGGAGAGATGCTCACGAGGACCTAAGAAAGCGACTATCAAGCTTCAGGAAGTTTTGGAAACTCTTCAAATGACAGCAGAAAGCTCAGAAGAAGTCTTACTCACAAGGATTTGTGTCTGAAATGGCTACAAAAGGAGAAATAAAGGAGAAGGAGGTGAAGCAAATGTGAGCAGACATGAGTACTACATTGGAGAGAATGGAGATTAATCTTTCTAAAAAAATGGATTCTGCCTGTGGTGAGTTAAAGGAGCTGAAGAAGTAGTTTAAGGAGCTTAATAAAAAAAATAACGGGAGATTGTGCCAGAATGGAAAAAGACTATAATAAGAAATTTGATAAGATGTATGAGAACATGAAAAAGTCTGATAAGCTGATGGAAGAAATGGCGGGCCAAATGAAAGAGATGTATTTGGAAATATTGAATCTGAAAAAGGCACAAAAATCTGAGGGGGAGCAACTTGTTAAAATGACTGATAAGTGTTTGGACTTGGAGGCTGTAGGTGATATGTGTGTACAACTTTAATAGTAGTGACGAAACCCTTGCTAACCACTCCCCCACCAGCCAGTATAATTGTGACCTTCCCACTCTTAGCTCTCTCTCTACTGTCTGTGACAGACCACATACAGCTAGGGCAGTGATGTGTGTGTGTGTATGTTTAATAAAGTAGTAGTAAAGATTCATCTGTGCATGCCTGTACTCTTTACATGGTGTCAAAAGTTTGCTCTCCTGCGTCTCCTGTCTATCGGGTCTTATTTCTTTAGTCCCAGTACACCCTCCCTGCGTCGCGATGGCTTCTGCTTGTCGTAAACCTGACATCCTGATCTTTGATGCCGACATTGCTCACCGATGGAACGTTTTCCGACGCGACTTTGAGCACTACGTTACCATCGCCCATCCTGCCATTACCCCTGCGGTCAAAGCCTCCCTCCTGCTCAACTTGGCCGGTCCTGAAGCTCTGGAACGATCGGAGTCATTTGTCTATGGGCTCAACGAGAACGCTCAGGACCCGGTATGTCTACTTGCAAAGTTCACAGAGCTGTATGACATTCCTACTAAATGTATCCTAGAGTGTTTCAAACTTTTCGTCCGCCACCAAAACCCGGGGGAATCGGTTGACAATTTCGTCGCCGCACTGCGGCAACTGGCTCGCCGCTGCGACCTGCATGTTTTATCCCCTGAGACTTTAACCCGGGACATTTTAGTCTATGGACTCCGGGATGAAAAGCTGCTGTCTGATCTCCTTCGGAAGCTTGATCTGACTTTCAATGATGCGTTGCATGCCTCTCGTCTGGCAGAGGCTGTCTCCTCCGCTGTGCTGCCGCCTGATCATGAGGTCCACGCGGCCAGTTTCACCGGACGCCAATACTATGCTCCTCAGCGACAGAGGGTCAGCCCTGCGCCAGAGTCCAGACCGCCTCAATGCTGCCCGAATTGCAACTTTTTTTCGCACCGCTCTAATGTTTGCCCTGCGCTGGGAAGAACCTGTAATTTCTGCCACAAGCCTAACCACTTCTCAGCGGCATGCCGTTCCCGTGGGAAACCTGCACAGCCACAGCAGAAGCCCTCTCACTACCTGACCCGCGATGATATGGCGTCTGGTTCCCATCACCAGCATGAAGAAATCCCTCTGTATGATTTGGGCTCTTCCCTGTCTGATTCGGGCTCTTCTTAGAGCTAGCTGAGTGTGTTTTCGCTGAAAAATGCACCTGCACTGATAATGGACCTGACCATGCGAGTCACTGTGAATGGCATTGCCTTCTCTGCTAAAGTCGACACGAAGGCTGCTGCCAACCTTATGTCAACAAGCCTTTTCAAGAAGATAAGAAATAATGAGTTTGTTACCACTGACCGCTCTGTTTTGCGTGCCTACAGGGGAGGCGTGCTCGTTCCTGTGGGGAAGGCCACTCTCTACTGTAAGGTACTGAAGGCCTCTCGGCCCCTCTCTTTCTTTCTACTAGATGGTAAATGTGACCCCCTGTTGGGCATTCGCGCCTGCCAAGACCTCGGATTGGTGAACTTCCACCGTGACATTCGCCTGGTGCAGTCGCCCCTGGACCCGCTGGCCGAATACCCGGACAGTTTCGACACCAAGCTGGGAAAGCTTCCCTGCAGCTACAAAATCGCCCTCAATCCTGACATCGAACCCGTTATCCGTCCTCCGCACCGTGTGTCCTTCACGATGAAAGACAAAGTCGAGTCTACACTTTGTGATATGGTGACCATGGGCATCCTGAAGGAGGTGAATGACCCCACCCAGTGGGTCTCTACCATGGTCGTCACGCAGCGAAGAAGGTATAAGAGTGAATTACGAATCTGCATCAACCCAAAGGACCTGAACCTGGCCACCAAGCGCCCGCATTACCCCATGCGAACCGTTGAAGATGTTGCTGCACAAGTCGGTCCTGCCACTGTGTATTCGGTTCTCGATGCCAAGAGCTCGTTCTGGCAGATACCACTTGATGAACGGTCTTCATACCTGACCACATTCAGTACACCCTTCGGCAGGTTTCGTTTTCTCCGCATGCCGTTCGGGATCAACACTGCCGGTGAGGTGTTCCAAAGGGCAATGCAACAACTGTTTGCCGGGCTCCCGTGTGCCATCATTGTCGATGACATCCTAGTCTACGGGAAGGACGTCGCTGAGCACGACCATAACCTCCGCCAGGTGCTGGAGCAAGCTCGGGAAGTCAACCTGAAGCTCAGCCAAAAAAAATGCCGGTTTCGTGTCCCTGAAGTCACCTACGTGGGACACATCTTCACAGCATCGGGGCTGAAGCCCGACCCGCAGAAGACGGCCGCGATATCCGAGATGCCTGCACCTGCTGACGTGTCAGGCCTCCAGCGCTTCCTGGGCATGGTCAACTACATGGGAAAGTTCATCCCCGACTTAAGCGAACTGAGCGCACCTCTGAGAGACCTGATAAAAAAGGACACTGCCTGGGCCTGGTTCCCGCAACACCAGAAAGCTTTTGACGTTCTCAAATCTAAGTTGATAAGCACGCCAACGTTGAAGTATTTTGACCTCCAGCGCCCCATCGTTCTCACATGCGATGTGTCTACGTTTGGCCTTGGGGCCGCCTGCTTGCAGCTCCAGGACAGAGTACAACTGCCTGTATCTTACACATCCCATACGATGACTCTCGCCGAACAGCGCTATGCCCAAATAGAAAAAGAATTGCTGGCTGTTGTCTTTGCCTGCTCAAAGTTCAAGGATTATATTCTGGGCACCTGCATCACTATTGAGACGGACCATCAGCCTCTGGTTACTATTCTCAACAAGCCGATATACGTGGCCTCCTCTTGGCTTCAGCGCATGATGCTCCAGCTACAACGGTTTACTTTTACCGTGGTTTATCGAAAAGGCAAGGGCATATTTGTTGCCGACACGCTATCTCGGGCGCCGCTCGCATCTACAACATGTCACCGCTACGAGGCATCCGATTTGATAGTCCTCAATGTTAATTTCGTGCCCTCCAGTCTATATTAGACTTTTCCGTGATTATCCCCGTGAAGTCATCCAAAAAAGGATCTTGTTTACAAAGACAAGAAACATTCTGAAAGGTATATCCCAAGTGAGATATGGGGTGATTTATCCTGCAAAAATGAAAATTACTTACAAGGCTACTGAACGCTCATTCATGGACCCTGAAATGGCTTTTAAGTACGCACAAGATATTGTAAAGGAAATAGAGGATGAAGAGGATGACTAGCAGGAATATTAAACTTTTCAAAGCAATATCTTGCTCTAATTAAGATGGCGGAATTTTTCCAGACAGTTACCAGATATGCTTATCTGTCTGGAATGTGTTTTCGAGCTTACAGTCCATGTTTCACCTTGAATGGAACACTTAAAGATAAGCAAAAGGACGTTGAAGATACAGAATTAATGAGGGAATTAATGAGGGACATGGAATGAGATATTACGGATTCCAGCTGCGTGGTTTTATTTAACCCCTTGGAACCTGCTTGTATTAAAGAATGGGATATAATGTAATACTTTTGGGTGGATATATATGGTAATGTTCAGAATAGATTAATGTTAGATAAATTGGAAAGGCATATGTACTTGTAGAACTGAACATAAGTTGTGTTTTATTTTTGGTTTTATTTTTCCCCTCTTCTGATTTTTTTTTTTTTTTTTTCTGTTTTCAATTGTTCTGGTATATGAAATGGTTCACAGCCTTTTATGAGACTCTGTTAAGGGGACGGAGCTCAATGTATAACAACATCAATGGAAGTCCATAAATTTTTCGCCACCTTAAGTGGCTTCGCGTTTTTAAGGTATCTTCTCTTAGATACCTTAACATCACTTTTTTTTAAATTCACTATCAAGATTCTTATTTGTTTAATTTTTTTAACTTAACTTCACATCACATTTGTTCATTTTTTTTCTTATTAAGGTATTACACAGGAGGGAGATGTAATATAAGTTTAAAAGTTCGAGACGTCCACCCAGCACCCAGAGTTCTGAGGTATTTGGTTGCACCATGTGAGTCAAAAACACTAAACTGATATATAATGCAAGACAATAGACAAATAAAGAATGGAGGAATACATTCTGTAGTTGGAATATAAGGGGTGCCAATGAACCAATTAAGAGGGGTAAAAATGTTGCCCAATTAAAATCATTAAATTCTGACATCATGTATTTGCAGGAAACACACATGAAACAACAAACACAGATGAGATTGAAGGCAAACTGGATAGGTCAAACATACTATTTTTCATTTACTTCTAAAGCTAGACGTATGGCTATTATTATTCGGAAAGGTATACCATTTAAATTGAAGAATACTATTTCAGATAAAGAGGAAAGGTATATTATAGTTTTGGGAGAAATTTATTCAACCCCACTGACTATGATAAATATTTACGCTCCGAATTTTGATAACTCCCAATTTTTTAATAAAATTATAGATATAATATCAGAGTTTAATTACCAAAATGTAATAATAGGGGGGGACTTTAATTGTGTTTTAGATCCATATTTAGACAAATCAGTAAAACAAAGGAGGGGTAACATAAAATCTCAGACTAGTGAACTTCTAAATACATATATAAAAAATACTAATATAATAGATGTATGGAAAACTGCTAATACAACTGGAAGGGAATATTCGTTTTACTCATCGGTACATAAAACTTATTCACAAATTGATTTTTTTAGTGGATACAAAATTAATTCCATACACAACTAATCCTTCATATCACACCAGTATTATTTCTGATCATTCTCCGTTGACTTTTCTATTAAAATTTGAGGGAAAGCCGGGTAAAAATTATTTTTGGAGGTTTAACACACAAATTCTAAATGACCCACAAGGTTATAAATATTTAAATCAACAAATGAAATGTTTTTTTGAGACAAATGAAACCCCGGGTATTTCACCTTCTTTACTATGGGAAACTTTCAAGGCATTTATCAGAGGAGTTATAATCTCATATCAAAATTTTCAAAATAAAAAGAATAAGACAGAACAGATGCTAGAACAATAAATTAGACAATTAGAGTTAGATAATGCCAAAGATCCAACTACAGATAAATATAATAAGATAATACTACCGAAATTTAAACTTAATCAAATTTTATCGGCAAGAGTAATAAGATTATTCCAAATCACAAAACAGGAACATTTCGAATTTGGTGACAAGCCACATAAACTCTTAGCTCATCAATTAAAAAAACAAGAAAAGGAAAATACTATCACTAAAATTAAATCACAGATAGGTGAATTACTAACATTACCTAAGGATAATAACAATAGATTTGCTCAATTTTTATCAAAATTTGTATACATCTAAAACTAAAATAGAAGATAGTAAAATTATAAATGTTTTAGATAACTGTAATCTTCCAAAACTTGACCTTTCGGAACAAGAGGAATTAGGAGCTCAGATTACACTTGAAGAAATAGGTGAAACAATAAAACCGCTGAAAAATGGTAAGACGCCTGGACCAGATGGTTTTAGTAATGAATTTTATAAAAGATTTCACGAGATAACGGCTCCACACTTACTTAATTTATATATTCATGCCTTTAAAGAAAATAAATTACCAGAAACATTAGCTGAATCAACTATTATGCTTATACCAAAAAAAATAATGATTTAGATGAACCAGGCTCATATAGAGCTATATCACTTTTAAATACAGATCAGAAAATTTTAACAAAGACCTTAGCAAGAAGATTGAGTAAATATATTAGTAAATTGATAAATCCTGATCAAACGGGGTTTATACCCAAAAGACATTAATTTAATAATTTGAGATGCCTGTTTAATATAATGTACTCACATAAAACGGAGGAAGAAGATATATCAATTGTTTCTCTGGATGCAGAGAAAGCACTTGATCAGGTATTGTGGCAGTATGTATATAAAGTATTGCAAAAAATTAATATGGGAGAGAATTTTATTGTATGGGTAAAATTACTATATTATAAACCGACGGCAAGAATATTAACCAATAATATGTTATCTCCAAAATTTCAATTATCGAGGGGCAATAGGCAGGGATGTGCTTTATCACCTCTGCTATTTGCCCTTATGATAGAGCCCCTGGCTGAAAGTATAAGAAGTCATCCGAATATTCAGGGATATAATACTAGGGACTCAAATAATACCATTTTGTTATATGCAGACGATATACTTTTATATATTACAAACTCACAAAGGAGCATACCAAATTTATTAACTTTAATAGAGGAATTCGTTTTTTTTCTGGATACAGAATAAATTGGAATAAAAGTGAAATCATGACGTTAAAACCCCAAGATTCTAAACACCTATTAAAATTCCCCTTTAAAATTGCAAAAAAAAAATAAGTATTTGGGTATTCAAATTACTAGAAAATACAAAGCATTATTTAATGCTAATTTTATGCCTTTATATATTTATAAATAAACTCAACGCGTCGATTAAATTCTGGAAAACACTTCCGTTATCATTAATAGGCAGAATAAACGCTATAAAAATGATCTTTTTACCACAAATATTATACCTATTTCAATCTATACCATTCTATACACCAAAAAACTTCTTTAAAAAACGAGACTCTAATATTACCAATTTTATCTGGGATTATAGATCACACAGAATCCAAAGAAAACATTTGTGCAAACCAAAAGACATTGGGGGACTTTCACTTCCAAACTTTTTGTATTATTATTGGGCAGTGCATATTAAGAATATAATTTACTGGTTGGACAGTTCTAGCCAACAGACAGAATTAATAAGAATGGAGAAAGAGGACTGTTCTCCTTGAAATATAGGAGCGATCCTCTTCTCCCCGATAAAACTGAACAATACAATATATAAGAATAACCCAATTATACACGATACAATAAGAATTTGGAAACAAATACAATTATCCTTAAAATTAAGAAACCTATCATTGTTAATGCCAATAGTGAATAATCCTTCATTTAAACCATCTCTTATTGATAAAACATATAATCAATGGGAAAGAATGGGAATTAAAAGGATTGGTGATATGTATGAAATGGGAAATCTGTTATAATTCCAACAATTACAATTAAAATTTAAACTGAAAAATAACCAATATTTTAAATATCTTCAGATCTGTGACTTCATAAAGAAATACATGCAAAGATATCAAAACATAACTTCAGAGCCACTGGAAGAAGTAATGAACATTAAGGCTGACTCACAGAAATTAATATCATATTTATATAATAGTATTTTAAATATAGAATTACCATCGACAGAGACATTTAGAGAAGAGTGGGAATGAGAATTAATGATAAAAATTACGAAGGAAACATGGGAAAAATATTTGATATATATACACACAAATGTTTGATTAATGTAAGACATAATTTAATTCAATAAAAAATTTTACATAGATTATATTACTCAAACACTAGATTTAATAAATTCTATCCACATACTTCCCCCATTTGTGATAAATGTCTATCCCAAAATGCAACTATAAAACACTCTTTTGTCTCCTGCATAAAACATTATAAATTCTGGAGTGATATTTTTGAAATATTTACAAAATTATTTAAGATAAAAATGGAACCTAATACTGAAGTGATTATATTTGGAGTAATGGGAGATGGGAATAAATTGAACTAATCTCAAAATTTATGTTTTAATTATGGGTTAATAATGGCAAAAAAACATACTTAACTTTTGGAAAAATACAGCCATACCAACGCTTAAAATGTGGATTTCAAACATGTTGGACACTGCACATCTTGAGGAAATGCGATTGCTCCTAATAGATAAATCAGACCAATTTTTCACGAGTTGGTCTCCATTTGTCGATTTTTTGGAAGCATATGGTGCAACAAAACCGTAGAAGCTAACTGTTTCAGGATTGGGTGAGGGATGGTCAAGAATATAGATAACGATCTCCTTAATCTCTTACTTTCTACTCTTTTTTATTTTTCATTCTCAACTTTCTTCTTTCACACTTTTTTCGTTCTCACACACTATACATCACATGTTTCTCTATTTTTTATTATCTATTTTCTCTTTTTCTTTTTCATTATTGAAAAAACAAAAAGAAGCTGTACATAAAATGTAATATGTCAATATATATTAGGCACCTTGGTGCCATGTTCCTGTACTTCTAATAACATTTAAAAAAAAAAAACAATTTAAAAAATAAACCAAATTTGACTGGATGGCTGAAAACAGTTGATTTAAGCAAACACAGCGTAAGGAATATCCTCCAGATAAATTTGAAATATCTCCGGTGATCTCCTGGTCCTAAATAATATGCATCTATGAGATCGATGCATGCCATAAAGATCCTAAGGAAATTAGTAGTTAGACAGTAGAGAAATTCCATATACTGAAAAGCTATGTTGCACATGGGCGTAAATGAAATATGAACCAACTTCGCTCCATCTTTCACAAGGAACAGGCCACGCCTGCCATCTTTCCATGCCTGCCTTGAATGCTGTTCTGGCCTGCCTTAAAACTGCTCCGGCCGTAATTCTGAGCCTGCATCGAAAGACAACTCTGGCCATATTACCGAGCTTGTCGCGGAAGGCAATGTTGGCTGTAATCGTGAGCCTGCCTTGAAAGACAATTCTGGCCCCAATTCCAAGCCATGCTTGGTACCCTTGTATACTGTGTAATAATAGCCATCACATGTTATCATTTTCATTTGTACAAAAACAAGTGTAAACATTACGAACTTGAAAATGGTCTACTTACCCCATGTTTCTAAAGAACCAGATCCATCTACCTCCATGTTTACCGGTGGTCTTATGGTAAGCCCAAAGGCCCCTGATGTGGGTTCCATTCCCATCCTTGATTTCCATATTCCTGAGACCAGCTTGGCCCAGCTTTCAGTGAACTGCTTACTGCCGTTGAGGCGTGGGGGTGTCATCGCCGATACGATGGTTTAATTTGATAGCTCTGTGCACTGTAGCGTGAGGGAATCTGGCCAGTGCCCTTGCGAGTATGTTCTCGCACTCCCCTCCACCGAGAGGGAGACTCGTAGACAGCCCTGAGACAGGTGCTGCCGCAGGCCCCTGAGGATGCCTGCGCTGACATGGCCCCTCAGTCCTATATCAGAATATGACTCTGGACCAGAGGGAAACTGACCCCTGATGCTTCCCGCCTCAGAGAGGGAGACATTGTGCAGCCCTAACAGGTGCCGCTGCCAGCGGGTTTTTCATAATACCCGGGCTCAGCTCCCTTCTGGAGCATATCACTCTGGAGCAACCACCATCGTGTGTTCCAGGTGGGTTTTAGGCTTTCACAGATGCTACCCATAGGAGAGGGGGACCTCCTGGCCCGACTCGATCGAGTCCCGAGGCCTGACCGGCTTCCTTGTGGTTTAACCCCTTTCCTGGGGGAACCATAGCGGTCTGTGAGTTGCTGACCCCATAGTTAGTGATTGGGTCTCAAGACCAGCTTACTGCCAGTTTTCCTCTTATTTAGGAAGACCTATGCGGTCTGGGAGCTGCTGACCCCATTGTCAGCGACTGGGGTCGTGAGACCAATTTACTGCCAGTCTAACCCCTATCTGGGAAGCCCTAAGCTATCTGGGAGCTGGCAGATTGGGGTAGTGGGACCGGCTGTCTGCCAGTCTAATCACTTTTCCAGGGAAGACCTAAGCCGTCTGGGGCTGCTGCCCCCATTGTCCACGACTGGAGTAGCGTGACCAGTTTACTGCCAGTCTGACTGCTTTATCTAGGAAGACCTAAGCGGTCTGGGGCTGCTGACCCCATAGCCCGCAACAGGGGTAGCGAGACCGGCATACTGCCAGTCTAACCGCTTTATCTCGGAAGACCTAAGCGGTCTAGGGGTTTCTGACCCCATTGTCCGAGACTGGGGTAGCTAGACCGGCTTACTGCCAGTCTAACCCCTATTTCTGGGGACCATAATGGTGTAGGAGCTGCAGACCCCATAGTGAATGGCTGGGTTTGCAAGACCGACTGACTGTCAATCTAACCCCTTTTCCTGGGGAATCATTGCAGTGTGGGAGCTGCAGACCCCATTGTGAATGACTGGGGTTGCAAGACCGGCTAACTGCCAGTCTAACCCCGTTCTCTGGGGGACTATAGCGTTCTGGGAGCCCAACTAGGAGAACCCCCACTCGCATTGCCCTCCTGGGTGTCGCTGACCTCCTTGTCAGCGACTTGGGAGCTAACCCGATGGCCGCCGGCTACTCGCGATACCGCGGTCCGGACCGGGATTTCCCCACGGTCCTTAACCGGTTTCCCGCGGCACATCCAACTTCGCCCCGAATTCAGCAGGCAATCCTGCAATACAAAAAACAGCCCTAGAAATAAGTTAAAACTTACCATCCAGGTTCAAAAACTTACCGCTAGCAGGAGCCGCGCACCCACCAGTCAGTCCGTGCGCGACGCGTCAGACGTAATGACGCGCATGCATGGGGACGGCCTTCTTCACGTAGTCACTCACGTGACTCCAAAGCAAAATTGTTCCTAATGTGTATAGGATGGCGTTAATGTGTGGGGATTGTTGGTCGGCGCAGACTCTGTTCGCTGAAGGACCTGTTTCCGCACAGTATCTCAAAACTAAACATATAGCTGAGGTATAGGTTTAGATTTAGTCACAACTCCCCAGGTACAGTGGAAAGAGTTGTTTTGCATGCTATCCAATCAGTTCAGATATACCATTCATAAATACAATCCATTCAAACTCAGTTCAAACTCAAGTGCAGTAGACGGAGCAAAGGGGAAGATACAGAGTGCAGAATGAGGTAGAGGAGAATCAGACAGTTGTCCAGCTTATGGAAGGACTGTTCAGAAACCTGATAACAGTGGGGAAGAAGCTTTTCTTCGGTCTTGCAGTGCATGCTTTGCAGCTTCTGTACCATCTTCCAGACGGGAACCTGGGAAAAGGAATGACTGGGGTAGGACAAGTCGTCTATTATGTTATCTTCTATTCCAGTCAGTGGTGGGAATTTTGTTCTGTGCGATGGACTGGGCAATTTCTTGAGGTCTCGGGCAGAGTTGTTCCCACACCAAGCTGTGATGCAACCTGGCTATATGGTTTATGTTTTGTATCTATGGAAGGTTATAAAAGTAACTGCAGACAATCTGAATTGCTTCAGTCTACTCAGGAAGTAGAGGCATTGGCGTGCCTTCTTGGCTGTTGCATTGTTGTGGTTGGTCCACAACAGATAATACTAGTGCCAAAGAACTTGTAGTTCTAAACCATTTCCACTTCCACACCATTGATGCTGAAAAGGGCATGTATTCCACCATGCTTCCTGAAGGCTAGCTCCTTCATCTGGCTGACTTTGGGGGATAGGTTATTATCCTGGCACCATTTCACACGGTTATCTCCTTCCCGAAGCCCTTCTCGTCAATGTTCGTGATTTGCCGCACTACAATGGTATAGCCTGCTAACGTAGATGGAATTAGATCCATGTTCAGCCATACAATCGTGAGTGTATAGGAAGTATAGTTGCCGACTGAGAATGCTTGCTTGCAGGGCACTGGTGTTGAGAATTATAGTGGGTGGCGGCTATGTTATAACTCCTCTCTCTCCCTTAACTGGTGAAGCTATTCAATCTGCATGAAGGGATTTCTTCAGAAACAACAACTTTTCTCTTTCTCCCACTCTATCACTCTTCTCCAGACTTGGACTAACAATCCAGAGACATATGTTCGCAAAGACAGCGGTGGAATAATAATAATCAGGAATTTGACAAAAATGTCTTAGTAATGATGATCATGAAAGCTACCAGATTGCTGTAAAAGCACATCGTGTTTACTAATGTCCTTTGGGGCATACAATCTGTTGTCCTTACCTGGTCTGGCTTGTGTGTGATTCCAAATCCACCCTAGGTGGTTGATTCTGATGTGATCTAGCAAGCTACTCAGTTGTACCATTTCTGTTTGATTTAAACAGAGATGAATAAAACTTGCCAGATTCACTTGGGATCAAGATAAATTTAAAAATGGCAAAGTCACTCCCAATCATAGGGTCGCATAACAAGGAAACAGCCCCTTTGGTCCAGCTCATCTTTGCCGTGTTTGGCTTTAAAAAAAAACTTTAACGATAAATAACTTGAAATATAGCATGAAATGTGAATGGAACCTGTTTATTGTGTCGACCGGGTTAATGTGAGTAATAATCTGTAAAAATGTATCTAGCGCATAGCATTTTGACGAAGGCAGAAAAACACATACACACACATGCATACACGCACACACGTATACATACATACAAGATGAGACTTTTATAGGTATATAGACAGATGAACAGTTTTAAACCCCATAGCTTAGAAATAATACATTGACGTGGGGGTGGGTGTGGTATTGGGTGTGAGGGTCAAAAAACACCCGCTTGTCACATCACACAGATCCCATTATATACTTGATATTGGTCATACAAATACCATTCTAGTCAATGCTTACACTTTGTAAAGTCGGCCAATAGAAATCTCACTTGTGATGCTCAACAATATTTTCCCATAAAACGATCTGTTGGCCGACATGATTATTTGTGTTGCCTCAGTATCTCTCACTCATTCAGTTCAGGAAGACACAGAAGGATAATCAGTTATTTAAACAAACAAAATGATTTATTAAAGAACTTGCAGTGATAATCAACATTCCCCTATTGTGCACCTGCTGCCAGAGAGACCTGTGGCTTCTGCTCAGAGGCAGACACTTTCTGGCATAATCATTGTTGCAATGTATACACAGTGACAAGTTAGTCACATGTATAATACTTTCTTATCGAGTCCACACACCAGATTAGAAGTTGTTCAACACACTTCTCGGCATCTGCATACAATGGTGTCTGTCTTGTAACTTCTTGTGCATGGTGGAAACAGGGCCGTGACGTGAACACTCTTTCCTTGACCCCCTATCTATCTATACTATTACTAAAACTCTCATCTTGACCACTTCCGGTCTGCGTTGTCATTACATTTGTACAAAACGATTTTAAATTTGCGCTACGATTTTTCGCCACCTTACTCACCATTCTCCTCTGCTGTAAGTTTTGTTCTGATCGGTGAAATAGTACAAAAGTTATGAAGGTTTAAAAATCGTAAAAACCGCCCCTTCCGGAACCTGCTGTCAATAACGCGGTGAGGAGAATAAAAAAGCTGAAGGGGCGCAGTGTTGAACAGCTCGCGAGAGTCAACGGCTCGCGGAGAGTCAGCGGCTCGCAGGGAGTTAGCGGCTCGCGGTGAATCAGCGGCTCGCGGGGAGTCAGCGGCTCGCGGACTGCTTTGGCGGTGACCAGCCTGAAGCTGCTGAGTTGAACCGGAACTAGAGTGAAGCCGGAGTGGGACCGGGACCCGCTGCGTGAGGCCGAAAGCTGGTGACGTTTTGGGTCGAGACCCTTCTATTCTTTTGTCACCTATTCTTTTTCTCCGGAGATTCTGCCTGACCCGCTGATCTCCCCCAGCTTTTTGTGTCTATCTTCACCAGATGACATTAGCTACATCCTTGCTCTTTTTTGGATAGTGCAGTAATAAATAAAAAGAATGGTGCTGAAAACACACAGTAGATCAGACAGCATTATTGGAGAGAGAGAAAACAATGAACCTTTTGAGTCACAGACTTTTCATTGGAACCAGAAACAGCGGCTTGGTGGCGCAGCGGTAGAGTTGCTGCCTTACAGCGCCAGAGACCCGGGTTCAATCGAAACTGTGGGGGCTGTCTGCACGGAGTTTGTACGTTCTTCCAGTGACTGTGTGGGTTTTCTCCGAGATATTCGATTTCCTCCCACACTCCAAAGACGTACAGGTTTGTAGTTTAATTGGCTTGGTATAAATGTAAAATTGTCCCTAGTGTGTGTAGGATAGTGTTAGGGTGCGGGGATCGCTGGTCGACTTGGTGGGCTGAAGGGTCTGTTTCCTCGCTGTATCTCTAAACTAAACTAAAGCTTCTTCAATGCCCTGAAAGTTAACTCTGTTTCACTCATCATTCATTCTGCCTCACATGCTGTGCATTTCAAACATTTTCTGTGTATTTTTTTATTTTAGATTGATACCTTTTGTAATTCTTTGATTTCTAATGCGGAATCTTTACATTGTATGCCTGCAACCACATTGCTATAATTTGCATCCTCTTTGGTATGTTATGACAGGGTCTAAAAGCAAAGTTCTAATTTGGCTTATAATGAATGCGCATGTTATTTCAAAACCCTTTTCTGAGGCAGATGCCTATAGTACCACCTCTAAGATTTCTCGACACAGGCTCAGCTATGACTGTCTGCTTCATTCGTTGGACTGCTTGTTGATGAGTGTTAACTAACACTTACCCATAGATCATTCAGAAGAGGCAGCATTTTCTGTGATAGATGACAAAAGTGTCGTACTCCTGCAGTATTTGTTGAGCTCAGCATCTCCTTCACTGTTTTGACTTTGTTGGATATGGCTTCACACCATATCCACGAACCAAGTGACGCATTAAGTCAACTATTGCTCCTTCTTTTGTAGCTGTCAGTTTCCAGTTATGATTAAGCATCCCCCTTCCAGGTCGAAAGGAGTCAGATGAAGGATCCCAACCTGGAACGTCACCTATTGTTTGTCTCCAGAGATGCTGCCTGACCAGTTGAGTTAATCCAGCACTTTGCAACTTTCCAAACACTAAGATGTCACTTCCCATTAGTTTTCCCTCTCTGGGATCTTTATGTACACTATCCAGACAGGGAGAGGATACAATTGTTTCAAAAGTTCTGAAGGTACACCTGACCAATATTATTTTTTCTCTCTTTAATCAAATCATTTTTTAGGTATAAACTACAAGTAAAATGATATTTTGGGGAAAACTGCTCTTTTCATTTGGAAAATAGGGCAGATTATTCTGGTGAAGTATACTTTCTTCAGCTAACTTCTGCAATATGTCAATGTCACGGTTGTGAGTGGTTGCATGGTGCTGGCAAGATCTTCATAAAACTGCTGTTTACTCCTATATCGTACATGTTCTCCCTGGCAAATATTCATCAACCTTATGTAAACTGTATCTTGAACTCAGAACTGAGAAACCAGCTTCCAGCAGCCAAATGCTTTAAATAGCTTACATCTTCTTCACATGACCAAAAGTGTGGAAGTATCTGAAATGTCATCTTAATGTTTGTCTGTAGGGACAAAGCACACCAAATATTCAAAACTGTACTTGTTTAAATAATCATCCTCAATTTTAACCCTGACATGCTTTACAACTTTACATACATTTAGCCTTACTGTATATGCTACATCTATCATTGGTGTACATGTACCATTGCACTTGCATTTAGCCGTGGATGCAGTATTATTAGTAAATCTTACTGTGTGTCCAAAGCCTATCACTGATCTCACGTAGTTGGAAATTACCATGACATAATCTGTTCCAGGAACAAAATGAAGCAAATGGCCAATGATTGAATGGCGGAGTAGACTTGATGGACCGAATGACTTCATTCTACTGCTATTCTTTATTCCTTAAAAGGGAGATACTCTGCCACATACTCTGAATCTGCTTGTCAATTCATCAGTAATCTGTTCCGTTATTGATATTCTGGATGATGTGGATAAGATTGAGTGGAGCATTAAAGCTACTATATGAACTCCGTAGCGTGGTCAAGTCAAATACTTTCACATCACATTTTGGTATCTGATAGACATTTTATGCATTATAACAGAGTATTTTGTCTCCAAACACCATGTTATGGAAATCATGCCACTGAACTTTTCCTTGAATGCCTTGTCTTTTACTAATTTATTTTTCAACCTGCCTGAATTTTCACCAAACAAGTCATCTAAATATGTTTCAGCAACAAGGTGCGGTTTCACTTTGCTGTTTACAATCCTTGCATGTACAGTTCTGCATGTCTTGCATATTTGCCTTGCATATTGCAAGACATGCCCAAATATCGAGAGTTAAGTCAAGCCTATAGAGGCTAGATCCTCCTCCATTGCTAGTGTGAGGCCACGTGCAATCTAGATGTGTCATGGGCCAAATCCATTACCAGAGAGGCCACACACAAACTGGAGGTATAACACCTCATATTCCATTGGGCAGCTGACAACCTAAAAGTACAAACATTAAATTCTCCAATTTTAAGTATCCACCCTGCAAGCACCATCCCTCTCCCCTCCCCCTTTCCCCTTTTCCTTGTATCCCATATGAATGCACATCTATTTCTCCCTGCCCCCACCCTCCATCTGCTTCCACTTTTATACATTCCTCCGATTTTATGCATCTTCCCATTTCATGCATCTTCTATAGGTATCTCCTTATTTCAAAGGTTTTTCATCCAGTTACTCCAGCATTTTGTGTCTACATCTCAATTGCCTGGGTGGCTGCTGGGTGATCAGTGAATATTTAATTCTATTGAATCTGGGAACATAATTTCAATTCAAATAATATGAAGGGGTTCAGTGTGCAGGGCACAGTGACAGGTGTTGAAGTAGCTGAACATTGTTCTCTAACTGTCGGGTACTTACCAATTTTACTTTTTTTTAATGTTGAAAAAACTTCCTCTGGCTATCAATAGCTGAGTAGTTTTCAAATGATGACCCGGGAGATGGGGATATTGACAGGGGAAGACTGATAATAATTACAGGAGAAAATGTCGACGTGGTTGTGGAATAAGTTACTAATGAGCCCAGTGATAAAGAGAGGCCTCAAATCGCAGAAGGAAGCCTTTAGAGTTATTTGAGAAGCTTTAAGGATTCATTCCTCAGGACATTATTATAAAAAATCCAACGATTGCATTTGCTTTTGGAATTATTGGCCTTTTCCCTGCTCCCTCCACCTCCCTTCCCATTTCTAACTAGTTTTATCCTGTTTCTCAAAAATATGGTTTAATGAAGAAACTCTCTGGGTCACAGAAGGGTTCTGAGAACTATCCATGACTCAAAGTTTCCATAAGACAGAGGCACTGTGTGATGAGATTGTTGTTGGCAGATATTACAAAAGTAGGTTAATTAGCTACAGATTGGGATAAATCTTGTTTAATTTTAGATCTTAGTTAGAATTAGTTAGTTGGTATGTATCTGTATTGTTCAAAATCTGTACTATTCAGAATCTGTGCTAGTCAAATTGCAAACATGCTAGACCACTGGAGTTGCCAGACTGCAGAACGCCAGACTAGAGGGTTTAACCCGTGTGGAGATTTGGGAGATGCCAAGAATTCTTGTTTCGTTTTTAACTTGGGGATACAGCACGGAAACAGGTCCTTCAGCCCTTCACATCTGTGCCGACCAACGATCACCCATACACTGGCGCCATCCTACACACACTAAGGATGATTTACAATTTTTACCATAGCCAATTAACCCACAAACTTGTATGTCTTTGCAATGTGGGAGGAAACTGAAGCTACTGGAGAAAACCCTCATGGTCATGGGGAGAACGTACAGACTGCATAAAGACAGCACCCGTAAGGATTAACCCGGGTCTCGGCGCTGTAAGGCAGCAAGTCTGCTACTGTGCCATTTTGCCGCCCCCTTCTTGTCATCCTGTGGTTAAATTCTTCCTGAATTTCTGCATGGTTAAATTTAAAATCATGTTTAACTTGAAGAAATGTTTGTAATGGGTTATTTGGAAGATAAAACATCATCAATAACATTTTATTTGGTAATATTCAAGTCCTTTGCATCAGGAACAAAAGGAACTTAAATTCTGGTGTTATTGTTGACAGACAACAGCTGCCAACAATCATGCTGATCGGAAGAGGCAAATCACAATCTTTAACAAGAGAAGTGAGTGGTTTGAAGAGCGTATCTATATTTAGATGTATGGTTTTGTGTGAAGGAAAAGGAATAAGATAAAGCAATTGTGTTAAAGAAGGAACTGCAGATGCTGGAGAATCGAGGGTACACAAAAGGCTGGAGAAACTCATCGGGTGCAGCAGCATCTAAGGATGTTTCGGGTCGAGACCCTTGTCTCGACCCGAAACGTCGCCTATCTCCTTCGCTCCTTAGATGCTGCTGCACCCGCTAAGGTTCTCCAGCCTTTTGTGTACCCAAGATAAAGCAATTGGTTGTGTTAGAAATCAACTTGTAATAACAGTAAATAATTTGATACTCAATAACTATTCACAGCAGCATCAGACTGAAAAAAAAGCTTGAAAACAGATAACAGGTGTCCTGTCCAAAAAATATAGATTTGATTTTGTAAAGGTTGCTCATCAATTTGTTGTACAACTTAATCCGTAAAGAGCTAGTCCTCAATTTCATCCTGCAGTTGAGTGTCCTCAAGTGATGATCTTGCAGCATGTCCCAAAAATGGAGGTCTACATTGCCACAAGCAGGGTGCAAGGCCACCAAATTCAAGTGCAGTTTCATGCCACCAAGCAGGGTGAAACCACCATAAAACCACTATAAAACCACACAAAACACCACACTCACAGTTCAGTAGACATTAAGTGTGTTCAGCTGATTCACAGCTCCGAGTCATGACCTCTCCCTCCCCCATCTTGCAGAGACTGAGCCACACCCACACTTCCGGATTTTATAATCCCTCCCCCCTCCAACCGGAAGGGGTGTGGCTTTCATGGTGTGATTGACAGGAGAGAGATTCTCAACACTAATAATACTGTTATTTTTCATTGATGGGAAGAATCCTCTGCACCTGATGAGCGGCGGGGGACTGAGTAAGATGGCCAAAAATCACAGCCGTAAGTGCTAGCATTTTATCTAAAATCAATACACAGTGCAAACAGGAAGTTGTCAAGTTTCCACCAACAACCATTTTTGCAGTGCAGCATTTCAAAGCAGTTACCAGCACCAACAACCACTATTTTTGCAGTGTAGCATTTCAAAGCAGTTACCGTCACCAACAACCACCATTTTTGCAGTGCAGAATTTCAAAGCAGTTACAGCCACCAACAACTACCATTTTTGCAGTGCAGCATTTAAAAGAAGATACTGCTACCAACAACCACCATTTTTGCAGTGCAGCACTTCAAATCAGTTACTGCCACCAACAACCACCATTTTTGCAATGCAGCTTTTCAAAGCAGTTACCACCACCAACAACCACCGTTTTTGCAGTGCAGCATTTCAAAGCAGTTACTTCCACCAACAACCACCATTTTTGCAGTGCAGCATTTCAACGCAGTTACCATCACCAACAACCACAATTTTTGCAGTGCAGCATTTCAAAGCAGTTACCGCCACCAACAACCACCATTTTTGCAGAGCAGCATTTCAAAGCAGTTACCGCCATGAACAACCACCATTTTTGCAGTGCAGCATTTCAACGCAGTTACCATCACCAACAACCACAATTTTTGCAGTGCAGCATTTCAAAGCAGTTACCGCCACCAACAACCACCATTTTTGCTGTGCACCATTTCAAAGCTGTTACCACCACCAACAACCACCATTTTTGCAGAGCAGCATTTCAAAGCAGTTACCGCCATGAACAACCATCATTTTTGCAGTGCAACATTTCAAAGCTGTTACCACCAACAACAGCCACCATTTTTGCAGTGCAGCATTTTAAAACAACCACATTTTCATTTTCAAATCACATTAAGGGCACTCAAGGACACATGCGTTCAGTGTTATTCACAGCTCAGCGAGACCTGACCCTCTCGCTTCCTCCATCTTGCAGAGCCTGAGTGAGTCACAACACTTCCGGGTACCTATAGTCCCTCCCCCTCCCACCAGCAGGGGCAGTAGGGAGAATGTCAACATTTTTTAAACATTAATAACTTTTATTTTTCATTGACGTGAAAAATCCTCTTGTCCTGCCTAGCAGAGGGGGACTCTAAGTAAGATGACCAAAAATCACAGCCGTAAGTGGCAGTGTTTTTTCAAACATCATGAAACAGCAAACAGGAAGTGGTCAAGATCTTACTTTTAGTAATATAGATAAAATTAAAAATTAAAAAATGAGAGTGTAAAAGGACAAAAAACAAAAACACTGAGGCCAAATACATAATGATGAGTTTAGTCCCTTGAAAGGCGAAACATTGTGAAATTGGCCAAAAAGATACAGGTCAGGAATGCATCAGGTCCTGAAAAGGTTCTTGCTGCTGTTAAAATCGGACTACATTTTGGACTATTGACTACCCAGTACCCCATGAGGTTGGGTGGTGTGCAGATTTAGGGTGTTTATGCTTCTAATACACATGGACTCCAGGTCACTTCCCACGATGACCTCTTGAGACAGCATACGCACACACACACTAATTGGCACATTGGCTACCCCAGTCTGTTCCCTAAACAGGCCAGGGGAAGTAATCTGAAGCCAGCCCTTCTAAAGAAACAGGTTTGCATTAGCCATTAGGATTGAAATAGAGCACAAATGATCTTGCATTGCTAGGCTGCAGCCACTGAAGCCAGGTCAAATTCATTGTCATATGCACGTGCTGTGTTGTACAGATACAATGAAAATCTTAATTACAGCAGTATCACAAGCACATTAGCTCAGACACACACAACATATTTTTTACATAAATTACAAACATTTTGCAAGACAGAGAAGAGAAAAACAGTGCAAAAACATAAGATGAACAAAGTATGACAGCAAAAATACTGTCAGAAAACAAGTTCAAGGTAGTGCAAGTGGTGATCCATTTTGTTCCATTGTCAGGGTAGGATCAATGTTGTGTAGGTCAGTTCATGAACCTGATAGTTGCAGGAAAGCAGATGTTCTTGAACTAAGTGGTGTGGAACTGCTGTACCTCCAGCTCGGTGGTAGCAGCAAGGAGAGGCCTTGACCTGGATGGTTTGGATCCTGGATGATAAATGTCACCTTCTTGATGCAGTGCCTCATACGGACAATTTTGATGCTGGGGAGAGCTGTGATTGTGATGGCCCGGGCTGAGTCCACCATTCTGTGAAGCTGCTTCATAGCACCAGGATAGCAAAGCCCATAAATAGTATCGGGGTATAGGAGCAGAGAGGTTCTACTGCAGTTGGACAGGGTCTTGGTGAGACCACACCTGGAGTATTGCATACAGTTTTGGTCTCCAAATCTGAGTAAAGACATTCTTACCATAGAGGGAGTACAGAGAAGGTTCACCAGACTGATTCGTCGGATGGCAGGACTTTCATATGAAGAAAGACTGGATAGACTCGGCTTGTACTCGCTAGAATTTAGAAAATTAAGGGGGGATCTTATAGAAACTTATAAAATTCTTAAGGGGTTGGACAGGCTAGATGCAGGAAGATTGTTCCCAATGTTGGGGAAGTCCAGGACATGGGATCACAGTTTAAGGATAAGAGGGAAATCTTTTAGGACCGAGATGAGAAAAACATTTTTCATACAGAGAGTGGTGAATCTCTGGAATTCTCTGCCACAGAAGGTAGTTAAGGCCAGTTCATTGGCTATTTAAGAGGGAGTTAGATGTGGCTAAAGGGAGAGAAGGCAGGTACGAGATACTGAGTTGGATGATCAGCCATGATCATATTGAATGGCGGTGCATGCTCGAAGGGCCGAATGGCCTACTCCTGCACCTATTTTCTATGTTTCTATGTAAATACAATTGCAAATTGGGAAAGCAACTTGTTTATTAAAAGTTAATTCCCAAATCATTATGAATTTTGATTTTGCATTAATTGTTATATTTTGTTATAGATTGTTCTCAACACATTACTATTGAAATGGATCCTTATTTTCAAGCACAAATCACACTTTCTATTGTGTAGGCATAATTTACGTTGGTGTGGCAACAACTGCCATTGCTGCAGACTCTGCATTACCTCACCCAGCAAGTCTGCTATTGTTATCACTGCAGCAATGTTATCACTGAGGTGACCACTGAATGAGTATTTCAACAGCTAAATGTTGGAGAAAATCCACCATTAATTTAATAACAGACTTTGCATTTTGGAAAGTTTTTTAGCAACCTACAGGTAATTCTGGAGTGGTTTAGTCAAATCCTCTGATGTTGGCAGAGTTTCCATTTAAGTACAATAAAGCATTTAAATAGCATGAAATGTGTTTAGTTTACTGAGACAATTATCCGACAGTTGCAAGTTTCATCTTTGAGCTTCAAGAAAATTAATAATGTGTGAATTTTGACCATTAAATATACAGTATGTCTGATGCTGAAGGAATGACAAGTGGGATAAAATGAACCGCATCTTAAATTACTTGGACATGATCGCAATAAGATCTAATCTGGGTTGAATCCTTTTGTTTTGCATGATTCGCAACTGTAATAGGGCGAAAGAGAAGGGAGAGTGACAAGAAGGAAGGTGACGGGATTGAAATAGGGGATGAGATTGAGGTACGGTGATGTCAGGTGAAAAAAAGGAAGTGAGAATGCTGGGGGTCGATGCTAGTGCCTGTGGCTTGATATGGGAGGTATGTTAAACTGAACCCCAGCTTTCAATCAAAATAGCTGAGTAAAGCTGACTCAGTGCCAGCAAAGGTAAGGCCTTCTTTACATTCCCCATCTCTCTGTGTCTTCCCTATTCTGTTATTTATCCCTTTTTTTGTCTTACACTCTTTCTCACTCCTCTCTGTCTCTTCCACCCTCTGCCTCACTGTTGCCACTCCACATCTCTCCTCTTGCCCCTTTCCCCCTACCTGTCTCCTGTTGTTTGCAGTCATATTAATTTCTCCCATAATGGTTACTGGACTAAGTGGGACCCGTTGGGTCCCAGTCACGGGGAGGCCTGGTCCCCCAACGCAACCCATTCCCCAACGCAATATTCCATCACTCACCCGTTCCCCCAAAGCAACCCGTTCCCCCAACGCAATGTTGCCACACTCACTCACTCCAGTGATGTGCTACAGAGCTTGGCGAAGGAGGATCGCGGCCTGTAGGGGAAGCCGCCGAACCGCCCCCAAGCCGCGTGTGGCAGCAGGCCTGGCTCATCGCCATGGAGACAGACCTGCCAGGCCATGGCCTGTAATGATGGATGTGACGAGTGGGCCAGTGGGAGAGGAACTGGGGTATGGTCTCCAGCGCCTTCAAGGTCGGCTGCAGGAAGCACCCCTGGGACACAAAGGTGGTCGGGTGAGGAGAGGAACATCGGTTCATGGGCCGAGCGGGTCGAGGGCGACAGCGGAGGCCCTGCAGCAGCCTGGGACTTACCTGGATCGGGAGCCGCTCGAGTACATCGAGCGCATTGACCGGACTTTGGACCTTTTGTAAATGGTGCCAAAATCTGTCATTTCAGAGTTAACCAACAAGAAATATAAAAATAGATCATTACAAATACATTGATATAGTTACACATGGCATTCTTGGAGGGAGTGGCAGGATAATTTATAGCAGAAAATATGGAAATATCAGAAATGCTACACAAATATTTTGTATAAATCTGAACAGGCATAGAACATAAAGCAAGTTGTTGAGAGTCCAATGTGAGGCAGAATCTTAAAACAATTAACATTGGCAATGAGCAGACAAACCTTTGAACTGGATGATCCAAATACCTAGTCTCATAAAAATGGCAACATCAAAGTTGGTGGATGTATGGATTTTGTTTTGCCAGATGATCTTTGATTCTAGAATGCTGTGTGTAGATTGTAAGGTAGATAATATAGTCCATACTTAAAAACATAGGGGAAAGAAATAACTACTTAAAACTAAGGCGGGAAGAAACCAGAGAATTATGGAAAATGTAGAACCAAGGTCAGTTAACTGGACATCAATAGTAGGAGACAAAATGCTGGAGTAACTCAGCAGATCAGACAGAGCATCTCTGGAGAAAAGGAAGAGTTGACGTTTCGGGCCAAGATCCTTCTTCAGACTGAGAGTCATTGGAAAGGGAAAGAAGAGATATAGACAGTGATATAGAGGCATATAGAACAAATGAATGAGAGATATGCAAAAATTAATGATGATAAAGGAGACAGGCCGTTGTTAGCTGTGGCCTCAGTGAAAACAAGTTATACACAATGAGACTCAACAAGACAGCTTTGAAGCTGGTACAATGATTAGGGTGGGGGAGGGATACGGAGAGGGGGATACAAGGGTTACTTGAAGTTCGAGAAATTAATATTCATACCACCGGGTTGCAAGCTGCCCAAGTGAAATATGAGGTGCTGTTCCTCCAATTTGCATTTGGCCTCACTCTGACAATGGAGGAGGCCAAGGACAGAAAGGTAATTGTGGGAATGGGAAGGGGAATTAAAGTGTTTGATAATCGAGAGGTCAGGTAGGCCCAGCCAGAATGAACGAATGTGTTCAGCGAAATGATCGCCTAGACTACATTTGTTCTTGGTTCTTGGTCCTCCAAAATATTCCAAATGGTATTTAAACTGGAGGTCTCGCAGATGTAAAATAGTTCACACTTTAATCAATGAAAACAGTAATTGAGGTTGGAGGAGGTGCACGTAAACCACTGCCTAATCTGAAAGGACTGTCGGGGTCCCTGGACAGAGTCAAGGGAGGAGATATATGGACAGGCGTTGCATCTCCTGCGGTTACAGGGGAAGGTACCTGGGGAGGGGGTGGTGTGAGTGGGAAAGGATGAGTTGACTAGGGAGTTGCAGAGGGAACAGTCTCTGCAGAAGGCAAAAAGGGATGGAGATGGGAAGATGTGACTAGTGATGGGATCCCGTTGGAGGTGGCGAAAATGTTGGAGAATTATATGTTGTATGCATCAGCTGATGGGGTGAAAGGTAAGGACTAGGGGGACTTTGTCCCTGTGCGACTATGGAGAGAGGGAGCAAGGGCGGAGCTGCGGGGTAACAAGGAGACACGAGTGAGGGCCTCATCTATAATGGGAGAGGGGAACCCCCACTCCCTAATGAATGAGGACATCTTGGATTTCTTGGTATGGAATACATCATCTTGGGCGCAGATGTTGCACAGATGGAGGAATTAGTAGTGGGGATAGAGTCTTTACAGGAAGCAGGGTGGGAAGAAGTGCAGTCTAGATAGTTGTGGGAGTCAGTAGGTTTTTAATGGTGGGCATAACTAGGGCCCATAGCTACACCTTTGATTTGGAGGAAGTGGGAGGAGTCGAAGGAGTTGTTAAGAGTGAGGACCAGCTCCACTAGGCGGAGGAGAGTGTTAGTTGATGAAAATTGGCTGGATCTGTAGTTGAGGGCTTTAATGCCTTCCTCTTCTGGGATGTGGGTGTAGAGTGACTGAAGGAAATAGTTGGAAATGTGTTGGATGTATTATTAAGCATAAAATGGAAGGCACTAAGAAAACCCAATATGAATAGCAAACTTGACATTGTTTTAAGGAAGGAAAAGTTTGTTTTATAATCTGTAAAATCCAGAAATTGAATGATAAACATTTGGAATGTGTTGAACAACAGACAATCTATTTGCGTTATCTACTGGAAGGTAGGATTATAAGAAAGTAGGCCAGGAAATGTTTGGAATGGTAGGGATAAAGGGACAATTTGGTGGAGTAGATGACAAGTCCATATGGAAAGATGGTGGGCATCACAGAATTGGCAATGTTGGGAATCAGGGTGGCATTGAAACAGTAAGTGTAAGGAGTGGATCAGAAGAGTGGTGTTTAGGGTGAGATTGCAAATTTAGGTATCATGGCAGGCATGAAAGGGTAGACATTATGTCAAGAATAGGATGATAGAAAAGATGTGGATTGGTAAGATGTTACAACTGGTTTGAAAAAGTGGAAACATGCTCGGATTGGAGTGGGAGTGGTCGGGACTGGTTTGGGGAAGGAGGTTGTCAGACTATGGCTGGAAGGGTAATCGTCAAAGTTGGTTTAGAAGGGAATAGATCAGTGCAGTATGGAAGGGGTAGGGATCAAGGTGGCATTGGAAGAATAGGAATTAAAATAGCATCGATAGGGTAGGGATCTGGACAGAGTTATAAGATTGGTGATCAGGGTAGCATTGCAAGAGTAGGGATCAGGATAGGATTCAATGGGGAGTAGGACAGGGTTCGAAAGGTAGTGGTCAAGACAGGATTGGAAGGGTGGGGATTAGGACAAGATTGGAAGGGTGAGTATCAGGTAGATATTGGAAGCCTAAGGATAAGGAAGAGATTAGAAGGGTAAAGGTAAAGGAAGGATTGGAACAGGAGGGATCAGGGAAACATTGGAATGGTAGAGAACAGGGTGGGTTTGTTAGGAGAGAGATTAGGGCAGCATTGGAAGGGTGAGGCTCAGTAGGGGATTACAAATGTAAATGTCAAAGTAAGAATTGAATTGTCGGTGTTCAGATAGGATTGGATTAATAGGTATCAGCACAGCATTTTTTTTTAACGTGATGGCATAAATCTGAAATAGAACTAAAAAATGTTTGAAGTTCAGTCAGTCTGCAGATCTATTCTCTAAACTGGGGAAACAAGAAAACAAACCTTTTTTTTTTCTCCAGAGATGCTGCGTTACCCTCTGAGTTACTCCAGCATTTTGTGTCTTTCTTTGATAAGGTGAAGCCAAGGTTACCGTGGTGATTTGTTGATCAAGTCAAGTGGTTGATAGGTTAATGAGAGAAGTTGGAGAGAGAAAACAAACAGCGGGATATATGCCCGTCTCATTAACCAAGCTACTGACAAGTGACTGCCAATGAAGAATCTTCTGCTGAAGTACGGGAGATGATGTGGTGATTATCTGATATTCCTCCTTCAATCAGCATTGCCAAGGCATTTAGCTGATTTCAGTGTGCAACATCTTATTATGCGCCACTTTGTGCTCGCGGGAACTGTGGCCACCAGAAGTTCAATATTTAGTTTTGGATCAATACCTTTTTGTGATACTGGTACTGTTTCGAAGACAAGGGCTGGGATTTGTCTGATTTGTCTTGCTTCCAGCTCCTCCCCACTACAATCAATCCTGATCTGAAACATCACCTATCCATTTTCTCCAGATATGCTGCCTGAACTGCCAAGTTACTGCAGTATTTTATGTCCATCTTATGACTGATATTGGGGGGTTTGAACCAGACTGGGGCAGTACCTGAGGAGGGGAAATAGCTTTCAGTATTAGTAAGCAACAGGATCAGCTGCAGAATTGTTGTATCACACAGAGAGCTAAAGGCAAGGGAATTTGGTGGACATAAATACATTGATGCATGTTATTTTCAGCTCCAGAGTTACACAGTTAAGCAAAGATAGTGAGACACAGCAGTTTACAATTTTAAGAGGAGTCTTATTTTCGGCACCAGGCCTGATTATATTTTTTCTCCACTTTTCATATGACAGGATATTTTTAATAATCCAAGACTGATGTTTCCTGTGGCATTGCAATAGTGAGATGTTCCGTTCAGCCTCTTTAATTGAACATAAGTTCCAAAAGATTCTTCACCTACCAAAAACCCATTAGCATATTTTTATCCTCCATGTGGCAGCTGTGACACTTCACTGTATCTCATAGATTTTCTGTGGAGATGTAACCAGATATGTGTTTAAACCTATTGATTTTTGGGTGGCATTGTTACTGGAGTTATCCAGATTAAAAATCTGATTGTGCAGATGTTCGTTAATAGCGCAGACTCAGCAATTAATTTAATTAATAGCCAAAGCCCAATTTCTAAGCCTTAGACTGTTTGCAATGTGTGATTACCCATAACGTGCAAAAAAGAGAAATTAGAGGGTGAAAATATATTTTGAGTTGTACACACTAAAGCAAGCAGAAAACTCAACATGCCTGCATTGTATCTACATGTGTACGCATCAACAGTGTTATAAATTGATTGTCAGTACCGATTGATTCCTGCTAAGTAAATCTGAAAAAGTGACTCCTTAGTGTTTCATTTAGATGTTCATCTTTATACATAATATCATGTCATAATAAAATGAATCAATAAGATGATAATAACAATTTGTTTTCAAATCAACTTCTGCAGAAAACTTGGCGTGCATTTGTATCTCTTAGTTACAATGGTCCAGCTGTAGATTCACATGAAGAGGAGATGTTTCTTACTCCTCGCATCGGACGTGAGGAGTAAGAAACATTGTTTGGGATCAGTAAACAGCAAATTGAGCATTTAGTGCAATCACTTTGTGAGTTTGTGTGCTCCATCAGGGAACTTAGAAAATACACCGCATCTATGCAGGTATTTACAATTTTGAATCTTTTTTTTTCCCCCTAAGATTGCAGTTTGATGGCAAATAATAGTTGCGAGCAACACGTTTGGCAGGAGAAATATTGGGAGGAGAAATAGGGTCCAGTGCAAGGTTTACAGGATTTTTTGAGGAGTAACCTGTATGGAAGTCGACATGAACTTGGCTGATAATTCACTATTTACCAAGTCAAAGAATTATTCAATTGAAATGTCCCAAATAATAAATTGATTTATTGGAATACATATAGAATTAAAAATATATATATGTTGTGAGGAATATAGTGAAAACCGACAAAAATAAAAATCAAAAATTTAAAATTTAAATTTAAAACTAGGTAATTTAGGTATAGAAACATAGAAACATAGAAAATAGGTGCAGGAGTAGGCCATTCGGCCCTTCGAGCCTGCACCGCCATTCAATATGACCATGGCTGATCATCCAACTCAGTATCCTGTACCTGCCTTCTCTCCATACCCCCAATCCCTTTAGCCACAAGGGCCACATCTAACTCCCTCGTAAATATAGCCAATGAACTGGCCTCAACTACCTTCTGTGGCAGAGAATTCCAAAGACTCACCACTCTCTGTGTGAAGAATGTTTTCCTCATCTCGGTCCTAAAGGAATTCCCCCTTATCCTTAGACTGTGACCCCTTGTTCTGGACCTCCCCAACATCGGGACCAATCTTCGTTCATCTAGCCTATCCAACCCCTTAAGAATGTTGTAAGTATGTAGATTTTTGTTCTTGGTGAAGTAAAGGAAACTGAAGATATAGAACCCTCTTTCTCATAAAGCTGTAAAAATTAGGCCAAGTTTAAGCCAATTACAAATTTTGTTAATTGATGTTCTAAGGGAAATATTGTACAATTTGATGAGAATTGTGGCACACAGAATTAATTTGAATAATACTTTGTGTTAAATCTTGATTCTTAATACATATTTCTGGGGGTCCTATTTTTGCCTTTTGCACGTCCAAATGCATGCAGAGAAAATCTATAGTTTTAAGTTGTAGTTCACATGGAATGTTGTAACAAGCGCTGACTGCAAGAATTCTGCAGACAACATTTGCCCCCCTTAATGAGTGCATTAATAGGTATGTCCCTTGCAATATGTCAACCGGAAAAATGTGCAGAAGTTGCATAGTAAATTATTAAGGGATTGGACACACAAAATGCAGGAAACATGTTCCCGATGTTGGGGGAGTCCAGAACCAGGGGCCACAATTTCAAGAATAAGGAGTAGGCCATTTAGAACTGAGATGAGGAAGAATTTTTTCACACAGAGAGTTGTGAATTTGTGGAATTCTCTGCCTCAGAAGGCAGTGGAGGCCGATTTACTGGATGCATTCAAAAGAGAGTTAGATAGAGCTCTTAGGGCTAGCGGAATCAAGTGATATGAGGAGAAGGAGTAACGGGGTACTGATTGTGGATGATCAGCCATTATCTCGTTGACTGGTGGTGCTGGCTCGAAGGGCTGAATGGCCTACTCCTGCACCTATTGTCTATGTATCTATGTAAATCCTGATCTCGAGTTTTGTTTGCTGCAATGCGCACATTCTTCCAGTGACCATGTGGATTCCCTAGAGTGATTTGGTCTCCAGTCAAGTCTCAAAAGAATGCCAATAGTCAGGTTAATTGGTTGCTGTAAATTGTGCCTTTTGTAGGTGGATGGTATGAAAATTAGGTATGGTGGAAATTCATAAGCATATCAGTATTATAACCAAAGTGTTTTAAGTTTTTTAGAACCAATGTTTGAGAAAGCAGCAACATGATTTCCTATTGTGCTCAGTGCCATAATCAATATGGGCGCACATGCCATGTTGCTTCTTTGCCACTCTGCCTGTATTGCCACTGTCAGGTAGCTATGGACTTGGACCGCTCGATCCTTCTGCACATCGATATAGTAATTGTGGGTGACTTTAAATTCCCAAATAACGACATGGACTGAGTGGGTGGAATTTGAGAGTCTTGGTTTTGGACCATATTCAAATGACCAAGGAAGAACGATTGGTGAACTTAAAGCACATTAAGACGGCAAAATTCTTAGGCCCTAACCAAGTGCATCCTCGGATCCTGTGGGAAGCTGGGGAAGAATTTATGGATAGCTTTGCTGGGATATTTACTAATATATGTGGATGGAAGGGGTTTAGAGGGATAACAGCCAAATACAGGCAAATGGAACTGCACCAGAATGTTACCTTGCTTGGCATGTAAGAGATGGACTGAGGAGCCGGCTTCCATGCTGTATAGCTCTATGACTCCATTAGAGTGAATAAGTTATAGGGAAATCATTTGGGAATTGGCGCTGATGGTAATGCTGTGTGAGCTGGCATAGACACAATGGCAGAAATAATTCCTATGTCGAAAGAAAACATGGGAAATTATTCTCTTACTAAAAGTGAAAGAGATGGTGCGTGAGATAATCCATCCATTGACAACATCCTTACTGAAATGTGCTATTTTCTGGAGCCACAACAGTGACATATCATCTCTTGAACTTCCCAGGGGAAAAGTTCATCATAGGTTGGTAGCACCAAATGCTTTGAGATCAGCATCTTCACAATGGAGTTGCTTTGATATCAATGCAACTAAATACACAAAGTTGAGTATAACCTGCAGCTTTCACCCGCATGCCATTCAGTGCTGGCAACCAAAGATGAATTTCACCTTTGGTTTTGTCCTTGTACCGAAAATATGTAGTTGGCAGAGAGATATCAAAATGATTAAAATATATCAAAATCAATATACCTCCCCTTCCCATGCTGACCTTTCTGGCCTGGGCCTCCTCCATCATCAGAGTGAGGTTAACTGCAAATTGGAGGAACAGCACCTCATATTTCACTTGGGCAGCTTCCAACCCCGCAGTATAGATATTGATCTCTCTAATTTTAACTAACCCTTACATTCCCTCTCTTTCTGCCCCTCCCCCATTCTAGTTGTCCTGCTAGTTTGCATCCATATATCTCTTTGTTAACACCTCTTCCACAATCAACAATGGACCATTGTGGACTCCACCATTCCTTGGTTATCAGTGCCGACTCTGATTTGTTCTGAATCTTTTCATGTGTCTACCGTGACTCTCAGTCTGAAGAGGATCTGGACTCAAAACATCACTTATTCCTTTCCGATCTGTCTTTGATATCAAAATATTGGTAACCTTTTCCTAAGTAGCAACTTACAATTAGAAATACATTTAGTGTTAAAGTAAATTTGCTTCAAGAATATAATCATGTTTATGAACTGGTTGCAGTGCATAAAACGTAGTGGCATAGCATCCGAAAAAATGAAACATCTTGTTCTTGGTACTTTTCAGCATACTATGGACAGGATGGCCATTTCGGACCCTGCGAGAACAAGTATTGCGGGCTTGGCCGACACTGCATCGTTAACAAGGAGACGGGCCAGGCGGACTGTGCGTGCATGGAGCGCTGCAAGCCCAACTACAAGCCCGTGTGCGGTTCTGATGGCGAACTTTATGAAAATCACTGTGAACTTCATCGTGCGGCCTGCCTGAAGAAACAAAAGATTTCAATTGTCCACAATGAGGACTGTTTTTTCAAAGGTAAGAAATCAAAAATAATAAGCTACAAGGTTTTTTTTTCTCTGACAAATGAAACAGAAGAATGTCCTCCTTGCTCGCTGATTTCAGCAAGTTTTAAGATGAACATTGAGAATTGGAGCAAAATCTTCCCCATTAAGATGTGAAGGCTAATTAACTGTGAAGTGGTGTATGAAAGTAATGGTTTAGTTTTGTAATTTTTGCATGATCGTCTTCGAGGCCATGTTAATAGCTTAAAGAAATTACTAACATCGCATTTTTTAAGCATGTTAATTATGCACTGGGTCACAGAGGGTAAGTACCGATGAAAAGAGGATTATGTATTAACTTGAGTGTGTAACTATACTGTGTGCCATTTTACTTTTGATTGCAATTAAATAACATCTTAAAGGAGGAAACATGGTTAGAGCCAAAAAGTTTTGGGAGGATATTTTGGAATTTGGGGTCGAGACTGATGAACAACAACTACTACTGGTGGAATAATTAAAATACAGAATTGGATTATATTGGCATTCTTTAAAGCCAGTTGTATTGTGAATGCAATGCAAAACCATATAAACTTCAAAGGAATCAAAGTTAGATCTAAACGCTTTTTGATTATTCCTACATTCACGAAAATAAGGAAAAATGTTGTTCTGATTGTTTTGTAATATCAGACCAACTGACAAACTACGTTGCTTGCATATTTCAAGAGAATACTCCTTAGTTTATTGGAGACAATTCAGGCCATGCCAGCTGCCAGCAAAGCAATCATGAATAAAGTATGTTTATTTACACCAGGAACAGAACAATGACATTCTTATTAGTTGCAGCTTCACAGGCACATTAGATGCAATGGCAATTACTACTGACTAAATTATCAGTTATTCTCATTAAACTAGACCTTGAAAGTGCAAGATCTACAGTAGGTCGAGTGACAATAGTAGTACAATGTGAGCAGAGGTATGGCGTAAAGTCAGTGGACGTTTGATGTTTAGGTTGTCCAGGGTTGTTCAAGAACCCAATGGTTGATTGGAAGAAGCAGTTCTTGGTTGAAGGGAAGAAGCAGTATGGTTCTCATTCTCCTCTACCTTCTTCCTGATAGTGGTATCGAGAATGTGGCACGGGTCATGTGGGTCTTTGAAAGGATTAGTTGTCTTCCGGAGACAGCACTTCCTGTAGATCCCATCAGTGGTGGTGAGGTCAGTCCCCATGATGGACTGAGCAATGTCCACCATGTTCTGCAGACTCCTTCGTTCATGAGCATTCAAACTTCTGACCCAGACCGGTATGCAACCAGTCAGTGTGCTCTCCACATGTGGAAGTTTGACTGTGAGATTCCTTTGTGCTTGCATGTAAGTACTTGGCCCAGGAAAACTCAGCAGGAATGCCCAGGAATGTCCAAGAACTTGAAGCTGTTGAATCTCTTTACTGCCACCCCACCAGTGGAGACGGGTGCGTAGTCCATCAACTTTTCCTTTGTGAAGTCAACAATAAACACATCGGTCTTGCTAATGTCAAAAGCAAGATAATTGTTCTGATGCCACTCAACCTGATTATCATTCCCCTCCTATACACTGACTTGTCGTTACCCATTATTTGTCCAACAACAGTGGTATCATCGGCAAATCGGCAAGATGACTGAAGCTGTGCATGGCTACACAGAATGAGTATAGAGTAGAGGACTGGGCATGCAGCCCTGAGGTGGCCCCGTGTTGATAGATAGTCAGGAGGAGTTGCTGTTGCCAATCAGTACTGATCGTGGGCTGCCCATGAGGAAGTCAATGATTCAGTTGAATAAGGAGGAGCAGAGAGCCAGTTCCGTGGGTTTGGCAATGAGTTTGGAAGGGATGATGGTGTTGAATGCTGAGCTGTTTTTGATGACCAATAGCCTGATGTATGTGCTCCTTTTTGTCCAAGTGGTCCAGTACAGAGTGGACAGCCAGTGAGATTGCATCCACTGTTGATCTGTTCTATCAACACCATTGTCTCTCTTATTTCCCAATATTTCTACAACATGGGTTCTTATCAACTTTCTCTTTCCAATTTGTTGGAATTCTCTTTCGATTCTTACGTACACTGAAGACTGATTTACAATAACCACTGGGAGGAAGCCAGAACACCTGGAGGAAACCCACATGGTCACAGAGATAATGTGTAAAGTGTTGGGGTGGTAGTGGGAATGCGGAAAGAATAAAAGGGGATTTATGTAAAATGAATGGAAATTAATGTAAATGTGTTATTGATGATTGATGCGGACTCAGTCGGTTGAAGGGCCTGTTTCCGTTCTGTGTGACTATGACCAACAGTGTCCTCTGTTTTTCCTGTAGTATTGGAAACATACTCAAATACCATCACGGTATCAGACCCCATGGATTTCCACATATACGCACCCATTCATTGAAAAATACAAACACGCACACAATCATCCGCACACATGCACAGAAATTTATACTACTGTTGCACACTCAAGAAAGCGCACAAACACGCGCACATTTAGTTACAGAAACAAATCCACACATCCTCTCACACATACATGCATACACAACATCACCGTTACAAAAATATTCAGACAAGGACACACACACACACACACACACACACACACACACACACACACACACACACACACACACACACACACACACACACACACACACACACACACACACACACACACACACACACACACTTATAGATACTGGTAATCTGAAATAAACCAGCAAGTGCTGGAATCTGTGGAAAGAGAAACACACTTAATACTTCAAGTTGAAGACCCTTCATCATTTCAAAGTATTTCCAGTATTTTCAATTTTCACACACTGGCATACAATAATTTGCCTTTACTGTGACAAAGACAAACCAAGTGAAAGCGAATTCACTTCTGCAAACTTTCTGTATCTTGAGTTGCCTGCAGAAGAGGATGGGTGTTTGCTGCATGAGCTATAGAAGTAGATATAATCACAATTTTCAAAAGACATTTGGACAGATTTATGGAAAGGGATATGGGCCAGAAGCAAGTAAATGGAACCTACCCGAAATGTTAACTTGGTTGGTACAGATAGGATGGGCTGAAGGGCATATTACCATACTGCAGAGCTCTATGACTTCATTAGCCCGGTTCTGCATTAATCTTCCAGTCTCTCATATCCATTTCTAATAAATGATGAAAAATAGTTAAACACACTAGACATAAATATATCAGAAGAGCAGAATGGAGTGGTAATATATGTAGAGGAAAACCTATGTTGGTGTTTAAGATTGATGACTTCATCAGAATTGGATAAAGTTGGAAATGTATCAGATTGAGACCAAGGACAAAGACATGGAACGATGGAGGAATAAAAACAGAAGAGAGTGAGGAGCCAGGAAAGATTAAATGACAATAGGGAAGGCAAGTAATGAGAAAAGCTAAGAAACAAAAGATGGGTCTAGAGGGCAATGGAATTCATCATGATTTCAGTGATTGTAATATGAATTTATTGAACCTAGTGTTCAGTCCAAAAAGCTGTAAGTTATTGAATCAACCGATGTGTTTCTGTTTCCTAAGCTTCCATGAGCTTTTTAAAAAAAATTTTGCAGTTGTGTCTGATTGTGTGACTAAAGTATTCACTATTTAAACTGCATGATTCTTTTAGTCATCAAAATCGATAATTTCATCAATTTACTTCCAGTGATATTTCAGTGCCATTCATAATTGTTTTTCGTGATTATTATCAATTAAAAAATGAAACGAGTAAAGGTCAGTTTTACTGCACGTTTTTGTTGATCACATATCTGTGAAAACTGTTTCTGTGACGAGGAGTGTAATTGATGCAGGGTGGAAACAGGCCCTTTGGACCAGCGAGTCCTTGCCGACACATTGACACTGTCCTACCCACACTAGGGACAATTTACACACACACCAAGCCAATTAACCTACAAAACTGTATGTCTTTGGAATGTGGGAGAAAATCGAAGATCTCAGGGAAAATCGAAGCGGTCACAGGGAGAATGTACAAACTCCGTACAGACAGCACCTGTAGTCAGGATTGAACCTAGTCTCTGGTGTTCCAAGCGCTGTAAGGCAGCACCACTACCGCTGCACCACCGTGTCACTCACAGATGCCTGACTTTGTCTTTCAAATAACAAATTGAAGTTAAAAAAACACTTCTAATGCACAAACCTATCCTAAATGCCAGAACAAAAGCTAACATACGAACTGATATACAGGTAACCATTAAATATTTATATTCCATGTGGCTTTTATTGTAAACAGACCAGAATTGTTGCTTGATCATCCACCAAGGTGGTTCTATTTTCTCGTCAGAAGACAGAAAAGGAACATTTATTTACGTTTCCTACATCTTTGCCTTCTATGACATCGACGCAACTTAACATTGATTTGGTGAGGGCTATTGTACAATGGTAACAAATTGCATCATCATATAATGCCATAACACAGTAACAAAAAAGCTGAAATAGCTTGTTCCTGTGATTCATTGTTCAATATCGCTGAGAATATGATCCAATTTCAATGCTATAAAACTGAAATGCCAGTGTCTTGATGCACCTTTATGTTTGAGAGTTCTGTGCTCATGATGCCAGCTTTCTCAAATGTTCAGCCTACACAGCTGGCAGCAGACAAAATCTCAAGGGTATTGGGACTCCGAAAGACCTGTTTTAAGCTTGTCTTCCACATTACTGATCTTATTGAGTTTGGACAGTTTCAGATATCGCTTGCCATGAGACCTGTTCTCAGGGAATCCTATGTAATACCGAGAGCACCTTTAGTTTTCTATAAGATGGAGGGACTAATATGTTGAACATCGTTCTCAATCCTCAATCTGCTCTTAAGACTCTTTGGCATTGAATACTATATTTAGTTGTAGCTTCAAAAAATATGCAAATAGTGGGTTTCTTTGCTGGATGTATAAATATAGATATAGATTTAGGTTTGTTATTGTCGTATACTGAGGTACAGTGAAAAGCTTTGTTTTGTGTGCTATCCAAACAGATCAGATACACCATACATAAGTACAGTCAAGTCAAACTCAAGTACAATATATATTGTGCTCAAGTACAATAGGTGGCATGGTCGTGTAGTGATAGAATTGTTGCCCAGAGACCAGGTTCAATCCTGACTACAGGTGCTGTCCGTACGGAGGGTGTACGTTCTCTCCATGACCACGTGGGTTTTCCCCGAGATCTTCCCATACTCCAAAGATGTACAGATTTGTAGGTTAATTGGCTTGTTATACATGTAAATTGTCCCTTGTGTGTGTAGGATGGTGTTAATGTGTGGGGATCGCTGGTCGGTGCGGACTCGGTGAGCCAAAGGGCCTGTTTCAGAGCTGTATCTGTAACTAAACCAAGCTAAAGGATGAGTAATGGAGAATAATAGTAAGATTAAACGAGAACTTACCTGTTCGAAGTTTGATCTTTATTTTATGAGGAGTTACGATGAGGGATTACATGAAGAAGCCCCGCCAGGCGCATGCGCATCATACTTCAAAGCAGCGGCGTGAAAAACACAGAAACCGATAGCCGAAGTAAGATAGTAAGGCTTACAGAAGACTAGAACTACCAGATGAACCTTTAGATTATGAGGGCCGGGAGCAGAGGGCATGTAATCCCTCACCGTAATTCCTCATAACATGAAGATCAAACTTCGAACAGGTAAGTTCTCGTTTAATCTTTCTATTTTACTTCGGAGTCACATGAGTGACTACGTGAAGATTTTAAAGCTCTGTGATTTTCATGCCGTAGATTCACTCCATACGACACACTGCTTCAGTTGATACAGTAGTGAATAAATAATATATTGAACATTGCTTCAAATTATTCAATACCTATGTTAATAATAATAATAACAAGGAAAGTAATAACCCCTCTATCTCAGGGGAAAATTACAACAATGATATGAAACAAATGATATGAAACAAAGCAAACAAATTGAACAGAACACAACATAGCATGTGCAAACCCTGGCACTGTGACGACAGGTTTATCATAAAATCTAGAAAAATTTACTTCTTTAGGCCATCCTGCGGCCTCTAGAATTTGGTCGAGTGGCACGTCCTGCACCTTCGCCGTGGACATTGATGCCGCCCTGGTGGAGTTGAGATTTAAACACATGAGTGTAAACTCCAGCTAAATACAGAACCTGTTTTAACCATCTAGAAATAGTTTGTACTGTCACTTTTTAAAATTTTTTAAATTATGTTGTTATATGTTCTTTTTTGTGAGTAATGAACATTGGTGTCTCACAATCTCGGAGACTCTTAGTTACTTTAATATATTGAGTCAGATGCTTAACCACACACAATGCTTGGTTGACAGGGTATGCTTTAAAGATTACCTTAGTTCCAGCCTTTCTTGGCTTGCTTTGCTTGCTTAGATCATAGACATAAAAAGTAATTTTATCTGCAGACAACTGCATACAATCAGACCGGCAACATTTTTAATGTTTGTACTCATTGTGCTGATACTAATGGCATGAGCATAACCACTTTAAATATTAAGTTCTGAAAAGACAGTGACATAATTGGAGCCCACTGCTGAAGCAATGTGAGAATTATACTGACATCCCAGATTTCTGTATATCTGGGTTTGGTAGGATTTCATTAAAATTCCTCTCATAAATTGGGATATTAATGGATGAGACCCGATAGATTGTCGTTCTGGAATTGTCCTAAATAGGAGGACAAAGTACTCCGAGCACTATTAATGGCACTATAACTCAGGTGCAACATAGCAAGGAACTCCAATACATCCGATATGTTTGCAGTATGATAAAATATGACTGTATACAAACGATTTCCCATTTCCTTATATGAGACATATATTGTTTCTTAGTGCTATCTCTCCAAGCTGCAGTTATAACATCCATTGTCCTATCCGACAGTCAATCAGAACCTGCAGATTAACAATGAATACGATCATGTAATGGATTACTTCTCCTGTACTGGATGTACCAACAATTACTGCAGCTGGGGATTGTCATGAATGGCTGAGTCATCATTCTGAGCACCAATGGGAACAATGGCTGTGTAGACCAGTTTGGAACCACCAAATGCCTGCAGTGGAGTCTTGCTCTATTTTGGTGAGACATTGCCTATCAGGTAAAATGTGGAAAACATAGAAGACTATACTTCCCCAATGTAGCGAGAATGCATCCATTGCTACTGCTCCTGGGTCTAGCTCCTATGAGACATATTTAGGCAGCTGGAGATGTAATCTGGATGCAAACAGATCAATATTTGGTACCCATACCGACTGACAATCTTTTTGAATTTCTGGATTTAACATCCATTCTGTATTGTCATTGAACTTTCGTGATCTGTTGTCTGCCACAATATTGTCTCTCCCACAGCTGTGGTATTGTCTACTTGTAATTTAACATGTAAGTCATTCATTGTAGAACAATAAGCTATCAATGCATAAAACGCCCCCAATAACTCCAAATAATTGATACCATGTGTTAGGAGAATTAATCATCTTGGACAGTCCATCAACCACCTCAACTGGTGGCGTTGTCCTTACCTCCCCATCCGAGAGCACTCCCATCAGTTTGTAATACCACTGAAGGTTGCTGAACCAAAATATTTTCTAGTAGCTTGTGCAACATTGAGAATCCACCATTGCAATTCAGCTAAAGCTTTAGTTGGTAACTGCATGGACCTATCAAATGACCTGCACGCTTTTTATTTTATTTTTATTTTATTTATTTTAGTGCTTGTCCTCTGGCTCTTTGCAGACTTTGATAATGCAGACGTCCAAACTCGACAGGAGGAATGCTGCTACCATTTTACCAATACCCGTAGCTACTTCTCGGATGGAGGGATAAGGTCTCTCAGCGAGACAAGTACAGGCATTTGTAATATCCCCAACGTTATCTCTTAGCAAGTTACTGACTTATCAACTGAATTAATGACAAACCCCAAAGAAACAAATGTTTGGGATGGCTGTAACTTAGATGTTGTTGGATGGACAGAAACCCTAGCCTTTCAATAGGTTTATGGTTGCTGAAACCAGTTCTTCAGCTGTCTCCTGAGTGGCATTTACAATTAACATATCCTCTAGATAAGCCATTACAATATGATTCTGAGCCCTCAGTAACACCAGTGCTGTTTTCAATAATTTTGTGAACAGCCTGAGAGCTGAACTTTTCCCATTAGGTAATTCTTTAAATTGCCTCAGCTGACCCATCCAATTAACTTACAGTACCTACGATAATGCTGCATTGGTACTGAATAATAAGGTATCTTTTTTTTGGGCTATAGTAGCCATATAGCAGTATTGTGATAACAACTGTGTTGCAGTGTTGAAGGTGTACCTTTTTAAAATGCCTATACTGAACATATGAATTAAAGTTTGTGAGGTCCAGAATGATTCTGCAACCCCCATCTTCTTCTGTCTGGGATATATATTCTCTACCTGACGAGTTTCTGATGCAGCAAACACCAAACCGATCAAATATTATGCAGCATCATTCATTATAAACCAATTGTAATCTTACACCCAACCAGAGGTTGTACCCCAGAAGTTTTATCTGTGATGGAATGAAGTTCCTGTACCTCCGTAAATGAACTAGAAGATCCTAAATTGTTTTGGCAGATTTTCACCAATAATTAATCTGGTTATTGTTTGCCCTACATAGTCCTGCATTTTTTGGGTATAAAGTTGGCCAAATGGCAATTTTCATCATACAATTAGGTTCGAATAGGCATTGCAGAGTAACGCAAGCATGTCTTTATAAGTTTTGGACATTATCGACCATTGTATGTCTTCCCCAAATGCAGTGATGCCAACTGATATCAGCTAGAGGACATGCTGGAAACACATTTCCTGCCCTCGCATCATGGGTGCCCAAATTACTGTGTTTACTGTTGGCACGCTGAGCGAGGCACAATAGACGGGTGTTTTATATATATTTTTACTGTTTCAGTCATAACAGTTTCTTGGAGCAGGTGAGAAACCAAATAGTGTTGGCAGCCAGGTCTCATCCATAGCCTCACCAGTCCATACCGATATAGCAAAACGTGATGCTACATCAGGAACACCCAGAGCTTGGCTCTTATGCTCTGGTGTATACACATAAGTAGGGACACCAGCTTCAGGGTCAGTCTCCTCCTGCCCTGGTACTCCCGAGTCTTCCTCTAGGGAGACCTCATCCAGACCTAAACAAGGCACTGGAGAGTCAGATTCCCATATTTTAACAGGCAACATACTCAGTGTATGGAACTCCTTCGGAGGCTGCCAGGGAATCTCTGGGTCTTTGGACCCTTGACTGATGAATGTTTGGAGCATTTTAGTCTTGCTCTAGGGAGACCTCATCCAGACCTAACAAGGCACTGGAGAGTCAGATTCCCATTTTTAACAGGCACCATACACAGTGTATGGAACTCATTCGGAGGCTGCCTGGGAATCTTTGGGTCTTTGGACCCTTGACTGAGTAAAGACTGGAGCATTTTCTCCATTTCTAGTCTCCCCCACATTCTTGTCCTCTCTTGGAGGAGAGTAACTTTCTTTACATTTTCTTGTGTATTTGTGCATAAATCATATATGTTCATGTTTAGAATTAGGGACAGGCACATTCTGCTTGCAGAATATTTATATTAACCTCAGTATCACACAGTTCTCCCAATATAAGGGTTGATGTGGGCTGTATTGGGTATAATACTTTGTACCCATCTCCCTGCCTCTGCTGGTCTCCCAGAATCAAACCATTGTATTCAACCTGCTTGTTTTCTCAGAGCAGGGGTGAGAAGTTGTATAAGGCAAATATCCTGATCATACACATCAAACTAAGGAAACTGCATCTGGTAACACATACTCAGAGCAGACCTTGTATGCTTCCCTATCGTTGTGGCCTCAGCCCATGCGACTCTAGAGCAGCTGGAGGGTATTAACTACGGAAATAACGGCCACCGGTATCGGAACCAGCACCACACTTATCTATTTTCCCAATCGTTGCGATGGGACCGCAATGCTGCGTGACCCAAGCTTGCTCCTCCCGCTGTACCACAGGCTCCTGCTGACTCACAAGCCAGCCTTATGGAGCTAAGTCTCGCTAGAAAGCTTTAAAACACTTAACTGCGAGGGTTTCTACTTACGCTGGTGGAACTGCGCTCTCCAGCTCTGTTCAATGCGACATGCGTCGACATAATGACGTGCATGCGCCTGGCGGGGCTTCTTCACGTAGTCGCTCACGTGACTCCGAAGTAAAATACTCTGCATTGTAGCTCATCAGTACCAAATACAAAGTCCAATGTACATAATGAGGTAGCGGTGAATCGGGCAGTACCCTAGCTTATGGAATAACGCCACTACAAGCAATCCACTGAAAGTTTGATGGGAATCACTCCAAGTAAATCAGGCATTCAAATATCCCGTGGCAATAGGTTTTTATTTATTCAAGAGCCCTTTGAAAATTTCAGCCCCCATAAGCAATTCTATTTAAGGGTTATTGGACTGATACTTCCAAGGTGTGGCGGACTGCATATACTCATTGCTGCTTTGTCTCAACCACAAAGTTGTTTTTAACTTCATCGGTGTGGACCTGTGGTGTGCAGGGCCTTCTGGTCATTATTGGATTCACACAGTGAAGCGAACAAAGCCCACCTGGATAAATGTATTTGACAGCTGACTGAGCCAAGCCCCTGGACTTAACAGGCTGTCAAATCTGCCAAACAACATTAATGTATGTGAATATCTCTGCCATCCACAAACACTGAAGACATTTTGGAAACTATTCATGATTAAACACATGCATAAAATGGTTAAACATTATTAAAACATTTTTAACATTTGAAACATCCAAGTTAACTCTGTTAATTCAAAACAGTGTAAACTACGTGAAAGTTATTTTCTCCCTTATAGCTGGTCTCCATGATTACAATGGGATGGTGTAGTTCAACCTGTGGAGAGATTCCCAAAACCTGGGAAACTGTTGAAGATAGACTCAGAATGCTGGAGTAACTCTATGGGAACGGCAAATGTCACCCACTCCTTCTATCCAGAGATGCTGCCTATCTCGCTGAGTTACTCAGCGGGAACATTTTGTGTCTATCTGCAGTGTACAAACAGGCAACTGCAGTTCCCTCCCACACAATCTGTGGGAAGATCAGATTGTTTGACTGCCGTTGAGAAATTGCTGGTGTGCATTTCTCAGGCATTTCATGGCTTGTTTACCTGCACATACTTCCATTATGGGCCTGTCCCACTTACGTGACTATTACGGCGACTGTCGGCACCCGTCATGGGTCATTGCAGGTCGCCGAAAAATGTCAACATGTTGAAAGTCCAGCGGTGGCCAGAAAGACGCTACGACTATTTGGGCAACTGAGGAGACTACTCATGACCACACAGGCGACATCCTGGTGACATGTCGCGGGGTGAAGCATGTATAGCCGTGACTAGTCGCCCAAAGAATCGTACCTTGTTCTGGCCACCGCTGGATTGTCAATTTTCAGGCGACCTGCAACGACCTATGACGGGCCAGCAGTCGCTGAAAATGTCGCGTAAGTGGGACAGGCCCATTAGGGTCCCGAGTTCCCCCGACTGCCGATTCTATACTAAACCATCAACATTTCTTGGGAAACTTCAGTTATTTAATCATTGTCTATTCATCCAGGTGTTTGGATAGCGGAGAATGAATGTACAGAACCTCTTACAGTTTAACCTTCCAGGAATATCCTGTCGGGAACTTGACCTGCTGTCCACCATTATGTGAACATGGTGTTCTCAATTCCTTGTCCAATGCACTCAAGTTATTAAACAGGAATTGTGGACAATGTGCCCTGATTTATTGATCTGCGCAGGCAAAATCCTAACGACAGCATAAACACAGAATGTCAGTCCTTATATGTCATTCCTTAGATTGCTTTTAAACAACAAGAGACAACTGGTGTGTAATGAAGTGCAACATGGGTAATTAAGCATTGGTTCGTCTGATTTGGTTTGGAAGGGAGCATTCGCAGGAGCCTTAATTATTTTAATCATGGTGCACTTCAGTGTGATGTACAACAAAATGAAGAGACCTTTTTTTTAAGGATGTTCGTACCCATTTAAGTGTTACCAAATGGAATCGGATATGCTTTAATTTAAAAAAATAGACTTTTTATTCATCTGTAAACAAATAACGGGGAAATAGGTCTGATGGGCATATTCAGAGAGCCGGTATGGACACAGTGGACCAAACAGCATCCTTCTATGTCATAAGAAAATATGAAACATAAAGCATTGGAAACCCACAGCAATATTATGTATAGTTTAGTCGCATTCTAAGTGCCTACTCTTGCTTTTCGTGGACATGCTGCCTTCTTGAAAAACGAGCAAAAAATAATCAATTTGCTATGCTAGGGTTGCCTGTGGCTTAGACCCATTCTTTCTGCTGATTTTCCTGTCAAGGCATTTCACGTTCAAGGATGCCAGTGGCTTGAGTTACAGTTGGCAGTTTATCGTACGGTTTCCTGGTTATGTATAATTTCAGACAACAATTGCTACTGCCATCAAGAATTCACGTGATCTGTGTTTTATATTACAGTGCCTTTGCTTAAACAAACATTATAATTTTAAAGAAAATCGGTTACACCACTCCACAATAAAAATGATATTGCTTGGTTAATTTTATGATGCTCCCAAAAGGCGCTGCTGGTCAAATTCATTTTATTTCGATTACGGAATTGTTAAGCAGTGCCCGACAGATATTTTCTGCAGAATTAATTAACTTGGTAACAGTGAGCATGTGAAAAAAAAAGCAACAGCTAGTTCGCAAGTCATATCCAATAATAAATAGTTATGCATCATAAAGGTAAATTGTTCTGATTAAGACAGCATTGTGGTAATATTTTTATTTATGTTGCAGCTTTTAAGGTTGAAAAATTACCCTCAGATGTTTTGGAGGGTAATCAGATTAAAGTTCATACCAGCCCAAAAATGAAAGTAATAAAATGGTTGACTAAACTCTTTGTGAAAAAAAAGCAGCTTGAAAGGCAGATGAAGGAGGATAGAGATGCAGAAGCAAAGAAGCAGAGAGGATTAGGATTGCTGGACCTGGGGACTCGAAAGCAAAAAGGATGTAAGATTAATAGTAAGATTAAACGAGAACTTACCTGTTCGAAGTTTGATCTTTATTTTATGAGGAGTTACAATGAGGGATTACATGAAGAAGCCCCGCCAGGCGCATGCGCGTCATACTTCATAGCAGCGACGTGAAAAACACAGAAACCGATAGCCGAAGTAAGATAGTGATGCTCACAAAGACTAGAACTACCAGATGATCGTTTAGATTATGAGGGTCGGGAGCAGAGGGCATGTAATCCCTCATCGTAACTCCTCATAAAATAAAGATCAAACTTCGAACAGGTAAGTTCTCGTTTAATCTTACTATTTTACTTCGGAGTCACGTGAGTGACTACGTGAAGATTTTAAAGCTCTGTGATTTTCATGCCGTAGATTCATTCCATACGACACACTGCTTCAGTTGACACAGTAGTGAGTAAATAATATATATTGAACATTGCTTGAAATTATGCAATAAGTATTTTAATAATAATAATAATAAAAAGAAAAGAAAAGTAATAACCCCTCTATCCCAGGGGGAAATTGCAACATGATAACGAATGATATAAAACAAAGCAAACAATCAAACAGAACCCAACACAGCATGTCCAAACCCTGGCACCGAGACAACAGGTTTATCGTAAAACTTTGAAAATGTTTCCTCTTTAGACCATCCTGCGGCCTCTAAAATTGCCTTCGCCACGGATGTTGATGCCGCCCTGGTGGAGTGAGATTTAAACACATGGTGTCTACTCCAGCTAAATCCAGAACCTGTTTTAACAGTCTACCTGCATATTGAAATCTCCCATGACCACCGTAGCATTGCCTTTCTTACATGTCAAATATATCAACAAATATTAAAATTAAAAGCCTTACTAATTCAACCACCATTTAATTGCACTACTTCTTTGACAAATTTTGGGGACACAAATGGATGAAGTTAAAGGGAAGGAGAGTGCATGAGAGGTTACTGTAGTCTCCAGAAGAAGTAATAGGATGGAAAGTTTAAAGAAGAATAAGAGGCTAAGTCAGGCAAAATGGGGACCAATTCGAGAAGAGGGGTGAAGACTACTGAACTAAACGTGTTATGTTTGAATGCACATAGAATACGGAACAAACATAGAAACATAGAAATTAGGTGCAGGAGCAGGCCATTCGGCCCTTTGAGCCTGCACCGCCATTCAATATGATCATGGCTGATCATCCAACTCAGTATCCTGTACCTGCCTTCTCTCCATACCCCCTGATCCCTTCAGCCGCAAGGGCCACATCCAACTCCCTCTTAAATAGGGCCAACAAACTGGCCTCAACTACCTTCTGTGGCAGAGAATTCCACAGATTCACCACTCTCAGTGTGAAAAACGATTTTCTCATCTCAGTCCTAAAAGACTTCCCCCTTATCCTTAAACTGTGACCCCTTGTTCTGGACTTCCCCAACATCGGGAACAATCTTCCTGCATCTAGCCTGTCCAACCCCTTAAGAATTTTGTAAGTCTCTATGAGATCAACAAGGTGGATGAATTTATAATGCAGTTAGAAATTGGTAGGTACGACTTTGTGAGCACCACAGAGATGTGGCTGAAAGTGCTGGGGGTTGAACATCCAAGGATACACATCCTTACAGGAATGGGGGCACCGTCGAGTATGGCTTCCCAGCCTGCAGCTGTCCGTCCTTTCACCCTTTTAAAACATTTTTAGTACGTTAAAAAGTTTTGTTTTTAGAGATCTTATCTTTTTTATGTGAGGGGTTGGGGGGAGGGGGAAACTGTTTCTCTCAGTCCCTACCTGGTCGGAGATGCGTCTTTTTACAAGCTGCATCTTCACCCCCTCTTCGCGGCCTACCAACAGGACTGTAGCGGTGTTTCCTGCCAGGACCGGCCAGAACCCCAGCTTCGGCGGCGGCACAGCGCTGAAGCACCATCGCGGAGCAGGCGATGCCTTACCTGGGTCGCCGTGTGGTAAGCTCCGGATTGCTGAGACCGCCGACTCCAACATCATGGAGCTGTGGTCGCGAAGCGTCCAGCTGCTGGCGACTCTGGCTTTGAACACCGCGGGGCCTGGGATATCTCACCGAGATCGCCAGTGTCGGAGCTCTGACCAGCGCGGCTTGTGGACTTTGGGAGCCGCGGTCTCCGGGGCGGAAGCGGCCCTTCCAGACACTCCATCATCCGGCGAGCGGGCCTGTAACACCGGGCCGCCGTTGCAGCGACTGCGGAGGCCTCAAATAGGCCCTGACCATGGGGTGAACATGGAGGGAGAGGGCTTACTTTGCTGCCTTTCCTCACAGCTGGAACCATTTTGGGGGTTACACAAAAGGCTGGAGAAACTCAGCGGGTGCACCAGCATCTAAGGAGCGAAGGAGATAGGAGACGTTTCGGGTCGAGACCCTTCTTCAGACTGGTCAGGGATCAGGGAAACGAGAGATATAGACGGTGATGTGGAGGGATAAAGAACAATGAATGTAAGATATGCAAAAAAGTATCGATGATGAAGGGAACAAGCCATTGTAAGCTGTTTGTAGTGTGAAAATGAGAAGCTAGTGCGACTAGGGTGGGGGAGAGAGATAGAGAGACAGGGAATGCCAGGGCACGAGGGCTGAGGGAGAGGTGGGAAGGGGAGGAGACAGCAAGGGTTAACAGAATTGAGAAAATTCAATGTTCAAGCTCAGAGGATGCAGACTCCCCAAGCGGAATATGAGGTGCTGTTCCTCCAACTTGCGGTGTTGCTCACTCTGGCCGTGGACCGAGAGGTCGGATATGGAATGGGAGGGGGAGTTGAAGTGCTGAGCCACCGGGAGGTCGGGTTGGTTATTGCGGACCTAGCAGAGGTGTTCGGCGAAACGATCGCCAAGCCTCCGCTTGGTCTCACCGATATAGATCATCTGGCATCTGGAGCAGCGCATGCAGTACGCAACAACCTCATCTACTGAATTGATGTGCTGCAAATGGCAACTTAAATTTCACTGCACCAGAAATGGTGTTTATGACAACAAATGTCCTTTGTCTTGTCTTTGTCCTTTTGAAAAGACAGGCAAGTGGGCATAGGGGTGGGGTAAAATAGGTAGGTGCTGCATGCTTGTGGGTAAACTGAAAGAATAAATCAGCCTTGATGGGGCTCCATACTGTAGTCAGGATGTAGGGCACAAATTACATTGGGAAATACAATCGGCATGGAAGAAAGACAACCTGGTTAGTACTCGATCCCAAGATAATAAATTTGTAGAGTGCCTATGACGTGACTTCTTAGAGCAGCTTGTGGTCGAGCCTAATAGGAAAAAGGCAATTCTGGATTGAGTGTCGTGTAACGAGCCAGCTTTGATTAGGAGTTTAAGGTAAAGGAAATAGTGACCATAATGTGATAAAATTTCAACCTGCAGTTTGAGAGGGAGAAGATGAAATCAGATGCGTCAGTATTACCATTGAGCAAAGGTAACGACAGAAGTATGAGGGAGGACCTGGCTAAATTTGATTGGAAAGGGACCCTAGCAAGAATGACAGTGGAGCAGCAATGGCAGGAGTTTCTGGGAATAATTGAAAAGGTGCAGGATCTATTCATCCCAAAGAGGAAGAAAAAATCTAAGGAGAAAATGAGGCAACTGTGGCTGACAAAGGAAGTCAAAGAAAGCATAAAACTAAAATAGAAGGCATATAATAGTGTAAAGATTAGTAGGAAGCTGGAGGATTGGGATGCTTTAAAAAAAAAAGCCAATAATATAAACAAGGATAGCAAAATGTTTCTTCATATATGGATCAAAAGAGAGGCAAGTATGGCCATTGGACTGCTGGGACATTATGCTGTAGAAGTACTAATGGGAAATAATGAAATGGCAGATTAATTGAATACGTTTTTTGCAGAAGACACCAGCAATGTTGCAGAAATTCAAGAGAGTCAGGGGACAGAAGTTTGTGGAGTGGCTATTACTAAGGAGAAGGTGAACAGATGGACTACACCCCAGAAATCAAATTTCACTGTACCTTAATTGGTACATGTGACAATAAACTGACCTTGAAATTTGAAACCTTGAACCTTGAATTCTGAAAGAGGTAGCTTTAGAGATCATGGAGGCATTAGTTGTCATCTTTCAAGAATCACTAGAGTCAGGGATGGTCCCAGAGGACTGGAAAATGACGAATGTTACTCTGTTGTTCAAGAAGGGAGTGCGGCAAAAGATGGGAAACTATAGGCCGAAGTTTCCAAGTACTTAGAAGCACATGGTAAAATAGGCCAAAGTCAGCATGGTTTTGTGAAGGGGAGATCTGCGTGACAAATCTGTTAGAATTCTTTGAGGAAGTAGCGGGCTAGACAAAGGAGTCAGTGGATATTGTTTACCTGGATTTTCAGGAGGCGTTTAATAAAGTGCCTCAACAAGGCCGAGGGGGCTTTGGCCTGGGAGCAATGAAACCTACCTGGCAAAAGGCTACTCCAGTTGAACGTCGGCACCTGGTGGTGGATGAGGTGCGCCACCAGGAAGAAGCAACCAGGTGTGCCAAAGCCATATACCAAGCCAAACAAGGCCGCTGGATGAGGTGGGATGGCGTTTGGAGGAGGAAGATCACATGGAGAGAGCTGTGGACCACGGAGTCAAATAAGTTGAGCTTCATTATCAGAGCCACCTATGACGTCCTTCCCTCTCCCACAAAACCTAAATCTTTGGCTGGGAGAGGATCCAGCCTGCCCCCTGTGTGCAGTTCCAGCAAACTTCAAGCACATCCTGGTCGGTTGTAAGACCAGCCTAACACAAGACAGATACACCTGGAGACACAACCAGGTGCTGAGGTGCTTGGAAGCTGAACTCAAGTGCAAGAGTGTTACCACCAGCGCCATGCCTATCAATGCCCAGATAACATTCCCGTAAATACCATCTGCAAATAAGCAATTCACATACTCTTAAAGTGTATAGCATCCTTTAATGATAGCACAGGGTATAACACACGTCAGCAAGCACTGGTAACATTCTTCTATTGAACTGTACCCAGGGAGGGGAAAGCGTTATGATTGATGTTAACTAAGGCGGGGTTATAGGTACTGAGGTAGCTATATTATTGGTTGCATGCATAAACCATCTACATCCTTCCCCTTAGAAAATCAAAACAGCTTAAAAATCATGACAACAGAATTAAACAAAATCGCCATAACAGGTGGCTTACTAATCCGGCCCGAGCGCGTACGGATGTCTCCCCCTTCCCCCCGAAAGATCAGAAGAAACAGGAGGCCGCAAAACAGCTGGGGAACCGGGGAAGGGCGGTGGGGTGGGAGAAGCAGGAGAATCAGAACCACGACCGGCAACAGGTGACCCGCGCAGAGGGGAACAGGGCGCGCGAGATGAGGATCGAGGCATGCAGGGAACACAAACTGGGACGGCAGCCGGCTGCTGGTATGAGAGTGGCGGGGCGTAGGGACCCGGAGGCTGCAGCTTCGGCTCATTCACGGCAAGCAGGTGTTGATGGCTTCTTCGGTAAATGGTTCCCTCAAAGTCGACCAGGTACGAATGAGGTGAATCGGCCACCCTAACTACAGTAACCAGACGGGAGTAACCACTGGCGGTCTGCAGCCGAACAACCTGTCAACAGAGGATCGAGTGGTCTGCACAACCGATCGTGGGAAAGCCGCTGGCTGTCATGTTTCTCTTGAATGCGCCTCTGCACGGAGGCAGGCTCCAGCACCCTAGGCTGAGCAATCGGGATAGTAGGTCTGGTTGTTCTGGACATCAGACGCTGAGCAGGGGACCCCATGGCCGGATCCCTGGAAACGTTCCTGAGGTTCAGGAGATCCAAATACAAATCAGAGTTAGACAGTCTCGCCTGTTCCATCAGAAGCTTGGCGCTGCGGACGGCCCGTTCAGCAAGGCCGTTGCTCTGTGGGTACTCTGGGCTGCTTGTCAACTGCACGAAATTCCACTTGTCGGCAAAACTTTTGAACTCTCGGCTGGTAAACTGCCTGCTGTTGTCAGTCTGCAACCAGACAGGAGAACCAAAAGTGGAGAAGTGTTTCCGCAGCTTACGGATTACCATCTTCGGCGTGAGGGATGTCAGCAAATCCACCTCCAACCAGTTGGAGTACGAGTCGACCAGGACAAGGTAGTGGTTACCACGCCACTCAAAGATGTCGGCAGCCAACGAGGACCAGGCCAAGGCAGGAGTAGGTTGTTGCAGCAGGGGCTGTCACTGCTGGTGTGGAGCAAAACTGTTGCACGTGGAGCAGGCAGTAATGTGGTCCCGGATATACTTGGCCATTCCAGGCCAGTAGAATTGGCATTGGGCGTGGGCGAGTGTCGCATCGACCCCGGGGTGTCCGCTATGGGCTGCGCAGTAGTACGAATCAAACAGGGAAGACGGGACTATGACTTTATGTCACTTGACGATAACGCCATTCTGTAGCACCAGTTCATCTCAGACCAGGAAGAAAGGCTGTGTTTCAGTCGGCGCGCTGGAGCGCTTTGTTGGCCACCCCGATTTAATCACAGAGGCAAGCCGCTGCAAAACTGGATCGGCAGCGGTGTGCTCGGCCAAAACCTGTAGCTGCTTGGTGGGAATAAAGTCAACGAGTACGAGCAAGTCTTCTGATTCGTAGGGGTGGCGAGCGCAGGAAGTCCGCGAGGCGCGGGATATGGTGTCCGCAATGTGCATCTCGGTGCCCTTCTTGTAGACAATATTGAAGTCGAAACGCTGGAGCTGCAGCATCATACGCTGCAGCCTGGCAGGGGCGGCATGAATCGGTTTGTTCAGAATTGTCACCAGTGGCTGCTGGTCGGTTTCGACCGTAAATCTGCTGCCAAACAGGAAGTCTCTGAACTTGGAGCAGGCGAACACCACCGCGAGCAGCTCCTTCTCGATCTGAGTGTACCGCTGCTCAGTGTCCGTCATGGTGCGGGAGGCATAGGAGACAGGATGTAACGATCCATCGACAGACTGTAGGCAGGCCGCGCCTAGACCGAACTTGGAAGCGTCGCAGGTGACAGTGATGAGGCGACTCACGTCGAAGAACCTCAAAGTCGGTGTGTTAATCAATCTGGACTTGAGACAGTCAAAGGCCTGCTGATGCTGTGGGAGCCAGGCCCAAGCGATATCCTTTTTTTGTCAGCTGCCGCAGGGGTGCACTCAGCTCACTGAGATTGGGTATGAACGTACCAAGGTAATTCACCATGCCCAGGAAGCATTGCAGGCCAGGCCGTCGGTGGGACAGCCATCTCGGAGATGGCAGCGGCCTTCAAGGGATCGGGTTTTAGTCCGTTGGAGGTGAAAACATGTCCAACATACGTGACTTCTGAGACTCGAAACTGGCACTTCTTGGGGTTCAGTTTCAGGTTGGCCTGTCGTGCCCGATCCAGGACGCGGCGGAGGTTCAGGTCGTGCTCGGCAATGTCCTTCCCATAGACCAGGATATCGTCCACGATGATGGCACATGGCAGGTCTGAGAACACCTGCTCCATCGTTCGCTGGAACACTTCGCTAGCGGAATTGATGCCGACTGGCATTCGCTGAAACTTGAATCTGCCGAACGGTGTGGAGAAGGTCGTCAGGTCAGAGGACGCTTTGTCCAATGGGATCTGCCAAAACGAGTTCTTAGCATCTAGGACCGAAAAGACACGTCCTCAACAGACCGCATGGGGTAGTAGGGTCGCCTGATGGCAAGGTTTAAGTCCTTCGGGTTGATGCACATGCGTATTTCATTCTTGTCTTTCTTTAGCGTGGCAACCATGGTGGAGACCCACTCGGTGGGCTTGCTAACCACTTCCAGCACCCCCAATTCGACCATGTTGTTGAGCATCGCCTCAACCTTGTCTTTCATGCCGTGAGACACCCTGTGAGGTGCGCGAACCACGGGCGTCACTTTTGGTTCAATGGAAATATGGTAAGTCAGTGGTAACTTTCCCAGGTCATCATTGAACAGGTCCAGGTATTCTGCTACTGGGTCAAACGGCATTTGCACTTTGTGGACCGTGCGGTCGAAGGACGCCAGGCCAAGGTCCTGGCATGCACGGTTGCCCAGCAGAATCATACAGTCAGAATTAAAAACGTATAAAACAGGTTTTGCGTGGCCTTTTGCAGCGCACAAGTTAAAGTGGCCCTCCCCACCGGCCTGAGAATCTCTCCTCCATAGGCATGCAGAGTAGAATGGTCAGCAATCAAGGGCTCATTATTCCTTATCTTGTTGAAGAGGTTTATTGACAAAACATTAACCCTCGCTCCAGTATCTAACTTAGCAAGGAAGGTCAAACCATTGACAGTTACAGATATGGTAGGATCGGAACGCTGGCCAGGTGCGTGGAGGAGTGTAAACACGCTCGACTCCTCTGGAGAACTAATTGGATCCGCATCGTAGGATTCTGCTATGGAGGACTGTGAGCCGTAACAGCCATCAGATTGTGTCAGCCTGTTTAGATTAGGTCTGGAAGCCTGTACAGCTTTCCCATGGACTCCTGTTTCTTCTGATCTTTCGGGGGAAAGGGGGAGACATCCGTACGCGCTCAGGCCGGATTAGTAAACCCACTTCTGAGTGAGGTACTGAGATTATTGGTTGCATTGCATAAACCATCTACACCATCCTTCATCTGGGAAGGAGGGAAACGGAGGACTAACCCCTCGCCTCTCAACTCATGCCCACTGAACGCAGCCAGGGACTGGGAAATGCATGTTGACCTAGGCCAGAGGCTTTCGTTCCCAGTTGAAATCACAGTTACCAACCTGCGACCAGACCTCGTTCTCTGGTCCAATTCCTGTCGGTGTGTTTTCATCATTGAGCTGACGGTCCTCTGGGAGGAGGCTGTGGACGAGGCTTATGAAAGAAAAAAGCTTCAATATTCAACCCTGGCAGCTGAGGCAAAGGAGTGAGGTTGGAGGGTAAGGGTGTGTCCAGTGGAGGTGGGGTGCAGGGGCTTTGTAGCCAGTTCCACCGCAAGGCTCCTGAGGGAAGTAGGAGTTAAAGGGCAGGCACAAAGGAGGGCAATAAAATAACTTGCTAATGCTGCCGAATGGAGCAGTCACTGGCTGTGGCTGAAGAGGAAAGATGCTGCCTGGGCTGCCACATGACCATCTAGAGGCTAACAATAAGACACACACACCAGGTCTGATCACCCTGCAGTGGGCCTGCCTCGACTGAGGGTGTCTTGTGATAAAAGACCGAAACGCCCAGTGATGTTGTGGTACACAACTGAAGATGTGTCTGATTGGTAGCAAATTCACCTAGTGGTCATACCCAAGAATGTAAATTGTAGTGAAATCTTATGGATTGTAACACACACTCTTACTAATCAATCTGAAGAAGTTATCATCGTCAACCAAAAAGAAGTGAAACTCATTGCTTCTATATGAAATGCATAAAATGACTCTTATGACTTACTGCAGCCCTGCCTATGAATTATATGGACAAACGTAGCAGTGATAATTAAGAATTCAGCTGGGCTGTTCTTGAAATTATGAAAATAAATTCAACCACTTACTTTTCTAACATAGCATCTGCGTTTACTTATTATGCAGTACCTGTGGAAGCTTTTAAGGACTGATAATCAGTGGCTATGTCACAAAATCTGCATAGTTCTTTGAGCCTGCTTATTCATAATTCTTATGAATGGCCCTGGTCGACTTTCTAATTTCCTATGAAAATTGCTGAGTATATTTCAGAAGTGGCCGACAATGTGGGTGAAGGTGTATGCGGTAATGATGGAATGGATTGGACTTCATTGCTATTATGGATCCTGATGGTTAACTAAATCATATGACAGTATATATATATATATATATATATTTGTGATTAATTAATGAATCACAATTACTGATTATTTACTCCAACATTTCTCCCAAGACTAGTCTACAGTTTTTTTACCCGTTTAATTATAGACTTTCTAATTCACTCAGGAACATCATTTATCATAATAGATTTTGTACATGTCTGATTATGTAATAAAGACCATGTTAGCACAAAATTAGCTGCATGTTCAAAATATTATTTATGCTGCTGAAGTGTCTGAGTGGATATTAGTTTCGTAAATAGCCTTCTTACACAATGATATTTACTGTCAGGTTAGAAGAATAGGTATATGGAACTGGTAAATGTGAATTAATTTTCTATTCAATTTGCCTTAAAATCCCTTCCAAATTAGCATACATATAATAATTGTTATAAATCCGTAATGTTACATTAATGTTAATATACAAGATTTGCTATATTTAAAACTGTAATGAAAAATGCAAACACAACACATAACCAACCTTATTAACTTTTATTCATACAGCACATTGCCCTCATTCTCATATAAATATTATAGAGACCCATCAGAGTGAACATGCAAATTCTCCCCGTGAATCAACAATATTATTATGCAAATACTATTTGCATCTGCTGCAAGAAAGACCAGATAATTGGAAAATGTTTTCTGTATCAGAGCATAAACTACTGAAATCTGAAGTAGGATGTTATATAATTAATGTTGCCAGATATTATTCACCAAATATAATACACAGCAATGCCCAGGGGGATTTTCCAGCATCCATGCATGTCATTTTGCTTTTGGATCCACCATCTCCCACAAAAGTAACAGGAAGAAATCAGGTTAATGACTTGGGAAATTCAGGGCACACCAGCCAGAACTCTGCATCTTTGGGTTATTTCCTCTTCTCATCATGCCAAGTGCCGACTATCCCCATTTAACTCATAGAGGCATAACAATGAGTGTTGGTCAGGAGTGAGGTTCGCTGAGCTACTGCTCATTAATTTACTTCTTGTCTCCGAGAGCCTTGACTGTGATTAAAAATAAATTAAATTGAACCACTCAGATAATCAGTTCAAAAGACAATTGAATTAAAATAACTGTCCATGTGACACTGCCACGCAGCAATAGGGATGATGCAAAGAAATGTTGAACATCAACATACAAAGGAAATACCCTTGATTTATTGCTAATTTAATCACTTTTTGTATATTTGTTGTGAATTAAAATAAACCCAAATGAAACATCTCAAAAGTTTAAAACTGTAAAACATAGAAACATAGAGCTACATGCTTCTTGATCGAGAGAGAGTGATGGAGGGTTAGCAACTTGCATCATTTGAGAAAATGCGAGAAAAGAAATAGAAAAATCCTTGTGCGTTGTCCATGTCTATTCAAATGCATTCTTTACCTAATACAGTTTATTCAGTGGATGGACACAAAATGCTGGAGTAACTCAGCGGGACAGGCAGCATCTCTGGAGAGAAGGAATGGGCAGTGTTTTGTGTCGAGACCCAATGAAGAAGGGTCTCGACCCGAAACGTCACCCATTCCTTCTCTCCAAAGAAGCTGCCTGTCCCGCTGAGTTACCCAGCATTTTGTGTCTATTTAAACCACCATCTGCAGCACCTTCCTACGTAGTTTATTCTGTGACTGCTTTCAGTTAAACATTTTCAATCTGCAGGTAATAAAAGCCCAAGTCCCTTAAGTAAACTTAAATAATTAAAAGCTGACTTGTTTGTTGACAGAATTGCAGTTTGGGGAGGATTGACATTTATATATTGCTACTACACCAGATTGAGGACTGGTGTAAATACTGCATGTAAATACTGAACAGGCTATTCATTGGCAGTATCAAATTCAAGTCATGATTGGTGCCTCAGTGAGAGTGAGCTTAGTGATACAGAGTATATGGGTGACAACACTTGTGTGCGACTTAAGACAGATGTTAGTTTAGTTAAAATTGATGACCTGTGGCTCCCATTGGTTGGAGATTGTCAAGTCTACATGATGTTCTGGCTGAGAAAAGCTATTACTTCTTGCGTTTGAGGCAGCCGAGGTTTTGTAGCCCTCCAGGTGCTGCAGCCAGTTCAGTGTGCTGTTGTCGAGGGTCGAGAGGTCTACCCCTCCACCAGGAGGGGAGAGGACAGCACAGTCCAAAATGATGTGCTGCGCTGTTTGCTGGTCTGCTCCACACACGCAGGCTGCTGATAAACGCAGCCCCCAGCAATGCATGTTGGAAGCTATTACTGTGAGATCTTTGAGACTTACTTTGGACCACAACTGGGTATGGTATCCAACTCTCACCTTTAACATAACTTTAGAAATAAAATGATGATCTGAAAGAGGATGAAGAAAGATTTAAGAGAATAGTTCCAGATATTAAACTGCAATTATGAAGCCAACGTTTTATTGTCGCCTTTTCCACGCAAGAAAGCATGAGCGCGTAAGAAATCCAAGCAGTCCAATAAAATCTGCATTTCAGTCAGATCATGGCTGACCTTTTACCTCAGCACCACTTACCTGCACTAAACCCCACACCCCGTACATGTCTTAATACTTAAAAATCCATTGATCTATGCCTTGAACACCCTCAGCAGTGGAACTGGATCGACCTCATGGGCAATGTATTTCAAAAACTTATTCTCATTCTTGGCCTAAAGAGCCAACCTTTTTTTTAATGACTAAAATCCTTGTATCCAGAATAGGGATATTTGTCTCATTAAAAAGGTGAAAGGCCTATTCGATATCCCCCCATAAGGAATTTGAAAGTTTCAATGAGATCATTCCTCATTGTACTAAACTAAAAAAGGATTAACCTAATCTGCTTAATATCTCCTCATGACAAATCCACTATCTGCAATTTTCATACATCTTTAATAGTATTCTCATTACCAGCTAAATCCTTGAATCTTTCATTATGTCCTCTTTTTAATGTATAACCAGGTTTTGGCATGCAATAATGTGAAATGAGTAAAATTATAAAGAGACAAAATACTTGCATGGAAAGTGCATTATATATGCCTTGTGCTCTTTGAGTAGACCTTGTATTTAAATACATCATCCACAACCTACGACAGCATATATAGTGATCTGTGTTCATTTTACATTTCTGCACAAACGATGTATTTGAAGGGAATTATGTCCCATCTGCTGAGATGTAGGGGGAAATACAGACCCACTGTGTCCTTTATAAGAAAATGTTATTTCAATCGGGTAAACCATATAAACCACTGACCAATTATCTTAATCTTGGGTTAAATGTTTAATGTCTGTTCGTTCAGACTGGAATGTTGGAAAATATAGATGAATGAAGGTGCAGGTAGAGAAGGGATTAATAGAAAATATTAGCAGCGTTCAAAATGATATTTTAGTGATAAGGGGGAGAGCGCATATCAAAGAAAAATGGGATAAGAGACTTTCTGGGACGTATGCTTCAATGCAACAATGCAAGTACAAGCAGTAATATAGCGTGTGCATATTGCAATGCTTAGATTGGTGATCATAACTGTAACTTCAACAAGGATGCAATGTCATCCATGTAACATCTGGAAGGAAGAATTTCCTGGATTACAACAGCCACTACTGGCAACTTTATCTTACAGATATAAATGAAATCTGCTAAACATTTAATTTTACTCACAGAACTGTGTTGGTGTGAAGAAGATCATCTTATTACTGATATATTTTTAGAATGTATCGAATATATAAGAACAGATTGAGTTTGATGAAGGAAGAAATACATGGTGTTGGAAGAAAAGAGGTGCCCATTGAGTAGCCTTGTAGAAAGAAAACATGCTTAAATTGCAAGGTAAATAGTGAAAAGGGATCTGGCTGGTTTCATCCTGTATCTTCCTTCTGAAGAATTAAGAAAGTTAGGTTTTAATTTACCCCTGAGGATAATAGGAAAGGATATATCTCCCTTTTGATGGTCACATATTAGTCATTGTGTTAGTTTCAATCAAAACTCCCTCAATATAGATGTGAAAGGGAGGCTAACCATTGAGCCCATTCTCACTCCTTGATATATGACTGAGACTAAACTAAACTGAGCATAACCTTCGAGTCATATTTGTCACTAATATGAATTCAGACCATATGCTGCACCTTAATCCTCCAGTTACTGTCTCTGCAGTATCACCTAATTCCAATTCTCTTCAGCTCATCTCAACTAAAACCTCGCCCAAGCCTATATTACCTTGAGACTATTCTGAAGGTCCACTGGCTGACCTCCCTTCTCCTACCTTCTGTCAACTTGTTTATTCAAATCTTTGGTCCCAACATATGAATTCACAAAAAATCCTAATCATCGTTAACCCTGTGTCCTCTGATCTAATTAATCTTAATCGTCCTTGAATTTATTTTTATTTGGCTGCACGAGCAAGCAAGGTACAGAACCATGGGGTATTATGTGCAGCTTTGGTCTTCTGCTGAGAAAATAAGCACAAATGGCAGACTTTCACCAAGCTGATGCCTGTGACAGCAACACTATTAAATGAGGAGAGGCCTGCATCCAATAACGTTTACAAGAATGAGAGGCATTATAACTGAAATGTACAAACATTTGACAGGATTAGATTTACTGGATGGAGGATTTTTTCCCTAGCTGGGGCTCTAGTATGAGATAACTCTACTTTCAACTCCTCCAGATTTTGTTTTTAATATTGGAAGGAATTTCACAGCCGATTAATTTTGTATGCCTGTCCCTGTTTTTCCTGTTCCTTTCTATCACCTATTGTCAATCCCCATTATGATGCAGGTAGTCATATTAACTTACTTCACATCGGTTTAATTAGTTGTCAATGTAATTAGCCAGTAGAACATAATACAGACTCTACAGTTCATTATGTGGGCAAATTACAAGTTTTAAAAAGCTAATTATTAAATGTGTTTGTTTAAACATGTCAGAGACTGTTTTAAAAATAATTCTAGTATGGACCCTTCACATTACCATTGTTTTTCACAGGTTATTTTTATATTTGAGATATTTCGGTAAAGCAGAAATCCTTGTGTTAATTGCTCTATCTCAGCTGATATTGTTATGTTGATGAAAGTCGAGTCAGCCAGAATTATAATCTTTATAGAAAAGTTTCTAATCACCAATGTGTCTTCTACTTTTAAACAAGCTATGGTGACAGAGAGCAGAGAGACCGGATTGAGATTGCTTTCATCTTCACCTGCTGTCATATCATACACGATGTTGTTAAGCTGGAAAGACTGTAGAAAACATTTGATGGTGGTTAAGATAGAAAGGGTGCAGAAAGGATTTACAAGGACATTGCCAAGACTCCAGGGCCTGAGCTACGAGGAGAGATTGAGCAGGCTAGGACTTTATTCCTTAGTGTGCAGGAGGATGAAGGGTGATCTTATTTTCAGTACAAGATCTTGAGAGGGATAGATACGTAAATGCACAGTCTTTTATCCAGAGTAGGATAATCGAGAAGCAGAACACACAGTAGGTCTAAGGTGAGGGAATGAGAACCCGAGGGGCAACTTTTCTGCATAAAGGGTGGTAGGTGCATGGAACGAGCTGCCGGAGGAGATAGTTAAGGTAAGGTACTATCACACCATTTAAGAAACATTTAGATAGGTACATGGATAAGATAGGCTTTGGGGGATATGGGCTGAAGGCAGCAATTGGGACTAATGTAGGTGGGGCATGTTGGACGGCGTGCACAAGTTGGGCTGAAGGGCGTTTTATACACACTCTGTTTTATAACTCCCATTTTATAAATCCCTGACTATGAGTTTGAGGGAAATTGCTTCCATGATTTGTAACTAATCATAGAATGTAGACAAATATATGTTTTTGTCATTGATATTAAAAGATAGAATAGAAAGATATCTGTATTAGAATATTGCAGACATTTTTTAGAGCTACAGCATTGAAACAGGCCCTTTGACCCAATGAGTCCATGGCAACCCATTTGTCACTAGTTCTCTGTTCTCCCACTTTCTCATCCATTTATTGCACATTAGGGGCAATATTTTAACAGAGGGCAATTAACCTTCAAACCCGCACGTCTTAGGGACATAGGAGGAAATCAGAGCACCCGATGGAAACCCACACAGTCACAAGGAGAATATGTAAACTAGAAGCTGACAGCACCGGAGGTCAGGATCAAACATGGGTGTCTGGTTCTGTGAGGCAGCAGTTCTACCAACTGCACCACTGTGCAGCTGTGTTTTGTTAATGCTTTTCATGAGGATCTGCATGCATAATGGAGAGTAATAATGACAACTGTAATTTCTGCCAAGTCATTTTTGGTAAAATGCACAGAGGATGGGTAGTGTTTTTATATTTTGGATCTTCTTGCATTCTTCATGATATCCTCATTTGTGCTGCATACATTAAAGGAATGACGCCCATATATACACACCTTCGATATGATGAAAATGCTCAAATGGGGACAAATGTAAGAAAAATGTATTTAATATGTTAATTATAAAACAGAGTTTAACAATGTGCTCATTTATGCTACAAAACTCTCGGAATATGGTACGCATTAAACAGAGAGACTTCTGCAGCTGTCCTCTGCAATATTTCTTCGATCTTGTGCGTAACATTTGCATCCCAGAGTAAGTTATAATTTAAAAGATTGGCAACAGTGAAAGTAGAAATGACATTGAATCTGATGGGATTTATCCTAGATTAGTTAGGCAAGTAAGTGAGGACATGACAGAGACTGGACAATTTTATGATCTTCTCTGGATATGGGAGTGTTCAGAGGATTGCAAATATTGCATCCCCAAATTAAAAAAAAAGAATTGTAGATGCATGAATCCAATAAATTTCAATCAATTTAGATGTCGGTGGTGAAGGAATGTTTAGTCATGCTCATCGGGGACACAATTAATTGACAAATAAACAATGGCAATTGTGCACTCACAAATAAAAGCCAAGACGGAAATATTAAAACAGACTCACATTTGATTAACTTTGTTAACTTCCTTGATGGCCTAAAGGAAATATTTGATGACAGCAAATCAGTTCATGTAATGTTACAGAATTTCAGCGAGCATTTGACCTAGTACTACGTAATAGACAACATGAAATAAAATCACAGCACCAATGTTGATAAAGAATTTTCAAAGAGGAAGATAGAAAGGGCAACAGTGAATAGTATTCTGTGATTGGTGAGACTGCATGGCAGAATTTCCCAATGCTTGGTATTCGGGGGGACAGTTATGATAATGGTCTGGTCTGGGATTTCAGTTCAGTTTAGTCTATTTTCACATGTACCAAGGTAGAGTGAAACGTTTTTTGTTGCGTGCTAACCAGTCAGCAGAAAAACAATACATGATTACAATCAATCCAATTACAGTGTACAGATACATGATGAGTGAATAACATTTACTGCAAGATAAAGCCTGCAAAGTCTGTTCAAGGATAGTCCGAGGGACATTAAAGAGGTAGTCACTGCTCTGGTTGCAGTAGAATGATTCAGTTGCCTGATGACAGCTGGGAAGAAGCTGTCCCTGAATCTGGTGGTGTGCGTTTCCATACTACTGTACCTTTTGCCTGATTGGATAGGGAGGAAGAGGGAGTGGCCAGCATGCGACACATCTTTGATTATGCTGCTGGCCTTCAGGGCCTGTCCCACTTTGGCAACTTTTAAGAAGCGTGCAGGAGACTCTGCGTTCGCCTCATGATCGCCACATGGTCACCACACGTTTGTTGGTGGTCTCTGGTGATTCTCCTGCATGGTGACGAGGAGTTCCCGCATTCTGGGAACTAGTCGCGGCCTCAGTATGGTCGCAGCAAATTTTTCAACAGGTCGCCATGGAGAAAATCGATACTTTTGTAGTCTTAGCTGCGGTGGTAGTGGGGTCGCCATGTCGTTGTAGGTAGTCGAGGTAGTCATATATAGTTTTAGTTAATCGCCTTTGCTAACCAGGCATTTTAATTGGCTCATTGGGGAAAAAAAACATAAACACGAGTTTTCAGAACCAAGGAAAACCGACTGGTAATGTTAAATGCCCGCTAAACTTCACAGCTGTGTATCTCTGGCTTATTAAAAGTTGTCTGGCTTCTTAAAAGTGTCTCCACTCCTTCTCCCCACTTCTCCCCCACCCCCCCCCCCCCCCCCTCTCCCCTGCCCCCCCCCCCCCTCCCCGCTCTTTTAAAGGACTTACCGTACACTGTGCTAGCCGTCTTTAACCTTCCTGTTCATTCCGGTGTGTGTCTGTATCACCTTGGCTTTGCACCGTGTGAATTTCAGACAGCGCTCCCCCACTTTCCCTGGCCCCTGCCTTTGCAATGTGTTTGTGTGTGTGTGCCACTGTGTGTGTGTGTGTGTGTGTGTGTTTGTGTGTGTGTTCCACTCTGACGGTCGCCATTCCAGTTTGCGGTTTTTCAGGCGAGTGCCGCGAGCTTGAAGGTCGCAGGCAGTCCGCTGAAAAGTCGCCTAAGTGGAACAGACCCTTTACCGAGGCAGCATGAGCTATAAATGGAATCAATAGAAGGGAGGTTGGTTTCTGTGATGGCCACAATTCACTGCAATTTCTTTATGGTTCTTGATGGAGCTGTTCCCAAACCAAACTTGGATTCATCCTGATAAAATTATTTATCTGGTAGTTGGTGAGAGCATTGCTTAATAGTTTTCAGACAAGAGACTCTGAAAAATAATAACTACAAAAGGAGATTTATAACAAATTTCAGGAGAACATACACCTTTGAAAAGGGTACGTGTAAGGCAGATGGAATTTAACAGAGAATTGTGAAGTAGTTCATTTTTAATCTTTGAAGGTTTAGAATGTTTCGGCATGTATGATAGTTATATAAGGTATTTCACTTAAGTAACATATATGTGTCTGAATTTGAAATATGAAATATGAAAATGAAATATGTTATTTCCACAGTCTCCATCCTGATTGATCAATGTATAATTTTAGTGGCGGGTGTAATAAATATTGGAGCTCAAATGACACAGAGGGAGATGAGTTGTTAATAATGCTAGTCTTCAAAGGGCCCAGCAGAGATATATCAGAAATAATTGGTTGTGAGAAGTATATCTGAACTAACACCAAAATAGTTCCTAAGAATGATTTGAGAACTCATTGCCTGGTAAATTCAGCCAGTTCCACACTGAAGTGCATTTTTCTGTGGCAATAAATGCAAAAATCCTGAATTAGGTGTCTGAGTTGCATTGGTACCTAGCTTTATACTCCAATAGTCAATAAAATTGCAAGTGCGGTCCCTTAAACATCTTATATCTTGTACGAACGTAACATAACCTCCCAACTGTTGTGCTCAATGTAGAAAAAAGAACTGCAGATGCTGGTTTACACAAAATGAGACAAAGTGCTGTGTACTTTTGCCTGACCCGCAAGTGCTCAGGTTTCCTCCCACATTTCAAAGATGTGCAAGTTTGTAGGTTAGTTAGCTGTTTTTAAATTGTCCCTACAATGTAAGATAGAACTTGTGTATGGGTGATTGTTGGTTCGCATGGACTCGGCGGGCCGAAGGGCCTGTTTGCACGCTGTATCTCTAAACTAAATTAAACTAAAATTCCTTTTTCACCCTTTCTATCTGTTCTTGAAACTTATAGTGAACTATGTATCAGTACCCCTCTCCAGGGCCTTGCAATTGCTCTGCAAGTCCTGCCAAGAATTAAACTCCTAAAGTGCAACACATCACACTTGGCAGATTAAGTTCCATCCGCCTTTCTTTGGCCCACCTCTCCAATTAATCTAGCACCCATTGTAATCTTAGATAACCCTCTTCACTGTTCACCATGTCACCAATTGCGCTGTCGACTGCAAACTTACTAGTTTAGTTTAGTTCTGTTTAGTTTATTGTCATGTGTACCAAGGTACAGAAGAATGCATTTTATGCTGCATAAGATATCCAGTCAGCAGAAAGACTATGCATGATTACAATCAAGCTGTTCGCAGTGTACAGATGCGGGATAAAGGGAATAGCGTTTAGCACAAGATAAAAATTATGTTTCAAGATAAAATCTAAACACGGAGCATTTTCGAATGGTTCCGAATTCCGCATCATGCATCGACGTATTGACGCACATGCGGGCTGGCGGGTACTTCACGCGGTCTCTCACAAGACTTCGATATAAACTAGATGCAGGAGGCCACTTGGTCCTTCGAGCCTGCACCGCCATTCATTGTGATCATGACTGATCATCCACAATAACCCGTGCCTGCCTTCTCCCCATACCCCTTGATTCCGCTAGCCTCTAGAGCTCTATCCAACTATCTTTTAAATTCATCCAGTGAATTAGCCTCTACTGCCTTCTGTGGCAGAGAATTCCACAAATTCACAACTCTCCGGGTGAAATAGTTTTTTCTCATCTCAGTTTTAAATAGCTAATCCTTTATTCTTAAACTATAGTTCCTGGTTCTGGACTGCCCCATCATTGAGAACATTTTTCCTGCATCTGACTTGTCCAGTCCTTTAATCATTTTATACGTTTCTATAAGAGCTCCATTCATCCTTTTAAATTCCAGTGAGTACAAGCCCACTTGCTCCAATCTTTCCTCATATGACAGTCCTGCCTACCCGGGGATTAACCTCGTGAACCTACGCTGCACTGCCTCAATAGTAAAGATGTCCTTCCTCAAATTAGGAGACCAAAACTGCCCACGATACTCCAGGTGTGGTCTTACCAGGGTCCTGTACAACTGCAGAAGGACACCAGTGACACCTGTAGTAATAACCTTTGACACCTGTACCAATCAAGAATTAGTACATCTAGTGATGGCCACAGCCCTTTATTTCTATGTCTTTAATACATTAATCCAATTTGCGGTGGGAAGAAAGTGAGAAACCATCCTGGCATGTAGCGGATATGTCAAGTTAAAGGAGCAAAGGTGTGAAGGAAAATTAAGATGCCAGATAAGCTTGGATGGAGTCCAGTGATGGAGTGGAAATAATGTAGAGATATGGTCAATACCTCATCACAGGGTCGATTATAACATCATGTTTGCAATGATTTATTGTGAATAGCCGACTAGGACAAGAAATACTGTAAGCTGTAATAAAATGTAGTATTGAGCAGACCCTTGGACGAAGGTAAGCTCGGCAATGATGTAATTTACATTCAGGAAGGTTAACTGTGGGATGATTAACATGAAGTAAAGTATGCACCACAGTAAAATAAGTCATGTTAATTTGACACAAGCATTTGATGTAGTGTCATGCCTAACTGTACAGAATAGAAATTTAGCAGCCTGTTTTTAAATGTTCAAGACATTGAGGTTTGATCAGTCCGGTTCTATTACAGAATGCAATTAATACTTACAGACAGATGAAAGAAAAAGGTGCTAATGCTGAATTGATTTGAAATTATCCATTTCAAATATTTAATAAATACTGTTGAAAAAATGACAATGATGCATTGTCATAATGGAGAAAAGCAGAAACAAGAAGAATTGTAATCTCTGACAATGATATCAGGTCTGACCTAGCCAATTTAATTTGAATGTGGGTTGTCTTGATGTATTCATTAATTAACAAAGAACTGGAGGTGGCAGAATGACCTTGCATTTAGGCATGGGCATGCAAACCCATTGGAATTTGAGTTGTCTGTGAAATCACGGTGTGCAGTGAAATATAATTATGCAGACAAATGCACTATTCATGAATAAGTCCAGAAAAGCATTGGATTCATCATGAATAGAAAGCCTTATTTACTGGCACAAATATCACATATTTCCTGATTTGAAGATCATGCTAACCATTAGCCTAAGATGCTGGAAACGTAAAACAAATAACTAAGATAGACACAAAATGTTGGAGTAACAGCTGAGTCTGAAGAAGGGTCTCAACCCGAAAAGTCACCTATTCCTTTTCTCCAGAGATGCTGCCTGACCCAATGAGTTACTCCAGCATCTTGTGTCTATCTTTGGTGCAAACCAGCATCTGCAATCCCTTCCTACACACAATAAAATAACTATATTGTTTAAAGTTCAGATCACTATGACTTCAGTAGCTGGGGTGGAAATCGGTATCAAAACATGGGGGGGGGGGAGACACAATTTCTTGCCGACCACGCTCATAACACATAACACACACGCGTATATAACACATACACGCGAGGTTACGGATGCTTCAGCCGTGGGCCCTGTGGACGGTAACATCGGGAGCGGACCTGGTAGGTGACCGACGCTGAACTCCAGCAACAGCAGCTTCATCTGCCCCGAATCTTGGGGTTTGAATCGGCCTGTTTGCGGGGCCTTTCATCGCCCGGCGTGGCTTAAAATCGGCCAGCGGAGGCTTCAACATCGGGAGCCTCGATCGCCTCAATGCAGCAGTTTGATTTTAAACTGTGCCTAGCCCCTTGAAAGGGCCAATTCAGCCCTTAGAAAGTGTCTGATACCCGCTTGAATCTTTCAAGAGCTACAAAGTGAGAAATTACACTAAAACAAATAAAACCAAAGCAAATAAAGGCAAACAGAAGAATCAACCTTGGAGGGGGAGAGAGAGAGAGAGAGAGAGAGAGAGATGGCAAAAATATACTAAATATCATGAATGAGGGACTTACCTGCAAGCCAGCCAGGAAATCAGTTCGATTGGATTCCGTAATGACCTGACCCGTTTAAATCCAATACCCATTTAAATCTTTCCCATCCACCAACACATCCAATTAGTTCAAATGGTAATTGTACCCACATCAGACAGCTTGGAAGGTCAAAACACAATTGTTGACATACAATGATAGTGGCCCATGGTTAAAACAAGGCAAACCACCACATCCTGAGCAATTCTTTTTAATGCCGTTTTAAAATAACAGACAAGTGTTATCAAGATGAGCATTTAGGTTTTCTGCGTTTAAATAATTTTAGTTAATTTAGTTTATCACATGTACCGAGATGCAATGAAAAGCTTTTTGTTGCGTGCTAACCAGTCAGCAGAAAGACAATACATGATTTCAATCTAGCCATTTGCAGTGTACAGATAGATGATAAGGGAATAACGTTTAGTGCAAGGAAAAGCCAGCAAAGTACGATCAAGGATAGTCCAAGGGTCATCAAAGAGGTAGATAGTAGTTCAGCACTGCTCTCTGGTTATGGTAGGGTGATTCAGTTGCCTGATAACAAGTGGGAAGCCACTGTCCCTGAATTTGGTGGTATTTTCCCCACATAATTAATCAAACTTTACATATAGTGCATTTAAATGTCACCACTTAATAGTGCAAGAATACTCGATTTCCATACGACCCATATTATGTTGACAAGAAGTCATCTTTTTTTTCATTTCCATGCACATAATATTCCAATATATTTGTGCATTGTTCTTAGTATTGAAGTGTGCTTGGTGGGTGTAATGAGTCGAGTCAAACACATATCAAGATACAACACACGTTTATTAAATCTACTTACAGCACCGATTTACAGGACATTGCAGTTCATATCAGCTACTCATACTGAATGGCGTTGGCAAACACTTGCTAATATATAATGCATATTGGGTGGAACAACTGCTAACAAGCACTACAATTGGCTAGAAGGAAATAACCAATCCACAGTGGGAATGCCTTATGTTGTGTTTCTTCTCCACCGTGCCTAAGCTACAGAAGCACTTAACCTCAGTGGACCCTGCAGCATATGCTCCTGTTTCTTGCAAGTTGCACCCCTCCCCCCCCCCCCCCCCCCCCCCCCCCCCCCCCCCCCCCCCCCCCCCCCCCCCCCCCCCAACAATGCTGGGAAATGATGTTCGAGTAGCGACTAGAATATAAAAAACAGGGATATAATGCTAAGGCTTTATAAGGCACTGATCAGACTGCAGTTGGAATATTGTGACCAGTTGTGGGCACCATATCTGAGAAACGATATTCTGGTGCTAGAGAGAGTCCAAAGGACTTTTACGAGAATGATCCCAGGATTGATTGGGTTAACATATGACGAGCATTTGATGACATTGAGGTTTGGAAGTGAAAAGGTTAAATGTTTTTAAATATATAAAAGATACATGGTGGAATACTTGATTGTAGGTTGTAGCTTGTATTTCGACTCAAGCAAGCTTTCTCTAGTGGAAAAGTACAAATTGATACTAGAGAGAGAGAGACAAGCCCAGGCTTGTCTCAGGTTGATGTATATTGAGACAATGACTAAATGTCTTTGAAATGTCTTGTCTTGGAAGTACCAACTGATAAGATGCCTTTGAACTGTCTGGTCTTGAAGGTGTTGTAGTGATATATATTGGCTGCATCATGTGACCATGACAAAATGTCTTTGGAATGTGCCCACATGGCATATACAGTAGAAACTAATGCCTACCAATTGATAAGTATCAACCAATTGATAAGAGAGACAACCAACTGATAAGAGACAAGTTCAGACTTGTCCAGTAGTGATGTATAGTGGCTGCATCTTGTGACCATGATTAACATCTTTAGAATGTGACTAAGTGACACACAGTATAAAACACTGTTCATTGTTCATTGAAGTGGTGGCACAGGGAAGTCAAGTGTCTGGTGCTTACTTGACCGTTGTATCCCCATCACTTCTGCTGTTTGATGATCAATAAAGCTTGAGTTGGTTTACCTAACCTTTTTGTGAGTTGTCTGTGTTTTAAGTAGTGAACCTTATCAGAAGGATGAGGGGGGACCCAACTGAAACTTACCGAATAGTGAAGGGTCTGGATAGAGTGAATGTGGAGAGGATGTTTCCACTAGCAGGAGAGCCTAGGACCAGAGGCCATAGCCTGAAAGTAAAGGGATGCACCTTTAGGAAGGAGATGATGAGAAATTTCTTTAGTCAGAGGGTGGTAAATCTGTGGAATGCATTGGCACATAAGGCTGTGAAGGTTGTCAATGGATTATTGAAGGCAGAGATAGATAGATTCTTAATTTGTACGGGTGTCGGGGGTTATGAGGAGAAGGCAGGAGAATGAGGTTGAGAGGGAAAGATAGATCAGCTAGGATTGTATGGCGAAGTAGACTTGATGCGACGAATGTCCTAATTCTGCTTCTATCACTTATGACCTTATGAGCTTATGACCTTATGAGGCTGCAAACTCGCACCCACACTTTTTCTGGAAATGTGTATCTGCATCTTATGTTTGATGTCCAGATGAAGTGGAAGATGGCTGGGCTGACTGCTGACATGTTGGAAGAATGCCTGCATCAACACAGAGAGAATCTTATACCTGGTGACGAGGCTCTTTCCAGCATTGGTAACTCTGTCGCTGCAGGAGGCGATGCTGATTGAAGCTGGATTCAGGCTCAGCACTGGAGCCATACTCTGGAGTATTTCTCTGTGCTCCCCAGCCTATTTTACACTGTGGGTTCCTTGAACAGTAATGGCTAAAATGAACCACAGGCCCTAATACTTGTGGAAGAAACCTTCTTCCTTCATTTTGAGCCATTAACAATTTGCTTACCAATGGCAGAATAAGAATTATTCCTCCCTTTGTCTCCACAACTACCCCATTCATTTGAATAAACGGAGGTTTCACAGGAAAATCGTTTTTTTTCTATTGCTTGTTTTCTTGCTTTTCCATTTTTATTGAAGAGACCACTGATCATAAGGTCATAAGGAATAGGAGTAGAATTAGACCATTCGGCCCATCAAGTCTACTCCACCATTTAATAATGCTGATCTATCTCTCCCTCCTAACCCCATTCTCCTGCCTTCTGCCCATAACCTCTGACACCTGTACTTGTCAAGAACTCTGCTGCTCCGTCCACGGATGCTCCCCTGCTGAGTATATTTTGTATTTCAGTTTTTTTTATATTTCAAAACAATGTTAATATATTGCTGCTGCAATAAAAGCTCTGGTTTCATAAGGTAACTCAAATTTGTGAACTCCCTAACTAACTCTTTCGCCTGTCCCACTTGGCGATTTTTTCAATGACCGCCGGCATCATATCAGTGTCACCAAAAAAGTTTGAACATTTCAAAACCAGCGGTGACAAAATAAATGTTGCGACACTTGAAAAAACACAGCGCGTCATACATCATCACGCTGCTTCACCGCTGCATCATGCCACAAATTGTTCCGTGACCTGATAGGTCAGTCAATGATGCCGACGGTCGCCGAAAAAAAATTGCCTAGTGGGACAGGCCCTTTATTCTCATTTTTACCTATTCAATGTTATTTCATACAGTGTCCATGGCTATGGAGGGCATTTTGATGTAGCAAGCCTATTGGGCACTTCTGTCATACAGAAAGCTTCTTGTAGTATAATTCACTACCTCTAGTTGTAAAGGGCTTGTCCCACCAGCATGCGATTGCACGCGTCTAGCGCGACCAAACGTGGCCGCTTGAGGCGTATGGCTGCACGGGGCCGGTCCCAATTTGAACCGCGGAGGCGTCTGGAGTTGTGCGGGGCTGGTCCCAACATCATACTCACCAATCAGCTGGGCAGGTGGCGGGCCAACTGAATATGGACGTCACACGGCGTCGGGCGGTGATGTCATCACGCAACGGCACGCCGGGCGGTGACGTCATCGCACAACACCACGCACTAGGCGCACGCCATCAAGACACTGCGTACGATGTCAAGATGTTGCGTATGACATCAAGACGTTGCATACGCCCGTTGAGACGCTGCGTATGCCCTCAATGCGCCTGCGTTGGCTCACGGGATTTATCGGACAGTGCAGGATTTTTGGAGCCCCGCGCGATGTAGGGACCAGCTCCGCACAGCTCCATATGCCTCCGCCGATCGAAGTGGGACTGGCCCCGCGAGGCTGTACACCAAAAGCGACCACGTTTGGTTGCGCTAGACGCATGCAATCGCATGCTATTGGGACAGGCCCTTAACAAGCCTTACCAAAAACCTGTCTCCAACTTTGGGAATACAAAGACGACAACTCTCACTGAAGTCAAAGTAAGGGTTGTGTAAGTGTTGTCTATAAATTATATGTTTGCTCAGCACTATGGAAGTTAATGCAAAGTGGAGGATGATTGCTCTGGAAATTTGCTTGACCACATCTGATTGGGAAATGTGCTTGTGCATCTGATATATTTTCAGTCAGACATGAACTTAATAACAAGAATCATCATTCTGAGGCATTTTTCTGCATTTTTGATATAAATTAGATGATGCTGGCAGCTAAAGAAAGCAATTTTCTATAACATTGCATGCAATGGAGCAACACTTTTTAAAGTGCCACATGCTGAAACATTAAACGATTTCCATTGAGCTCTCTTGAGGTCATATTCACAGACTGAAATATATCACTAATCACCACAGAAACGTCAATTGACCTAAACCGACAAATTGGCACTTGGAAACTACTTGCAATGCATCCTTCCATTATGAGCTTGCCAGCAATAACGTTTGAGTGAATGTTAAGCCAGATGACAGATGCCACAGGCAAGTCAAGGATCCTGAGGGAGGAGAAGCTCATTCAAATCCTTCCCCAGTCTGAAAGTCACAAAGCAAACATCTGACCAGACTGGCCAGAGGTTATGGGGAGAAGGCAGGAGAATGGGGTTAGGGGGAGAGATAGGTCAGCCGTCATTGAATGGTGGAGTAAACATGATGGGCCGAATGGCCTAATTCTGCTTCTATCGCTTACGAACTTATGTCTGATCCACGCTTACCTAACAGAGGCATTCCGACTGATTACTGGCCAATCAGGAACACTGCAATTGGAACCTTTCTAATTCCTTAAGGGCCTGTCCCACTTGGGCGACATCTTAGGCGACAGCCTGAAAAGAGTTTGTCACATTGTGGTCAGGTTGTGATGCGTCGTGACGCGTGGGTGCCGCCCCAGGATTTTGGAATGTTCAAAATCCAGGGGCGACATTGGGGAAAGTGGGGGGAGGGGGGGTGGAGAAGGGAGGGAGAGGGGGAGAAGGGGATGTGAGGGAAGGGGGGGAGAAGGGGGAGAAGAGTGGAGTGGGGAGAAGGGAGGAAAGAGGGGTGAAAGGAAGAAGGGGGAGACTGCAGAGGAGAAGGGTAGGGGGGTGGAGAAGGAGGGATGGGGGTGAGAGAGGGGAGGAAGGGGTGGAGGGGAGAGGGGAGTTCAGTCTGCACTCACTGAATCCATCCCCTGTGAAAAGTTAGAGACGATGATTGGATCTGGAAGCGGACCAATACATTTGTAAATAAAACTGAACGACTCAGACATCTTTTCATTTGCACAATTGATTTTATTGTATTAATTTGAATATATTAATGTTTTAAATTCATGCATTTAAGGAAGAATATTTTACAGCCCATCTGTGGTCCCTAACCCTAACCCTAACCCTATCCCTGACCCTACCCCTAACCCTAACCCGAACCCTAACCCTAACCGGGCGTCAACCGCAGGACAGCATACGTCAGCGCGTATGTCATACAACTTGACAGTTTTGCGGGCGTCAGTCACTGACGCTCACAGTCGACAAAAAAATCACAAAGTGGGACAGTTTGGCGGTCGCAAGAACGACAACTGAACTTTTAAACAAATTTTTATTCGAAAATTCACTGTTCAGTATATAGGCTCTCTTGACAGGTCTGGCCGCAACTGCTGAACTGCCGCGCGAAAGCGAAATCACACGAAAACATGCAGTCACGTGACCGCAGCTTCGGAAACGCCGGGTTTGATACCCGCGTGCGCCAGCAGGCGCCGCTACATGGCCACCCCGCAGAATCCGCGGTACGAAAATGCACGGGTAACCGGACGGTTCGACTGGAACGCGTAGTCCGAGGTCGCGGGGCGAGCGTAACAGTAGGGGCCGGCAAAACAGAACTGGAGGAATGCGACGAATGCAATGAACGCAAACGAGGGACGGGCATAACAAAGGGGACCGGTGAAACACAACCGGGGCAACAGGTGCAGAGGACGGCAAAACGGCTGGTGAACGTCCTGTACACCGCGGAGTGGCCACTGTCACCGGGCTATCCTCGTCAATGTGTGCTGGCTTAAGGCGGCTCACGGAGACAAACTCCTCCTTGCCACCCATGTCCAACGTAAACGTTGAGGTACCAGCCCTTAACACCCTGTACGGACCCTCATACACCCGCTGTAACGCCGAGAGGTGAGTATCCATATGAAGGAAAACATAAGCACAGTCTCGTAACATAGTAGGTACATGCACTGCATGTCGGGAAGTGGGAACCGGGACCACAGTGCGCGGGCATGAACCGGTGGGCCCTTGGTTGGAATGTGGTGAACCACGCCATGATGGGGCGTGAGCAACCCTGGGAAATCGGCGAGCAGGGCTGCGAAAGGTTGCTGGATCTCAGCTACCTCGTCGAGTTGCTGTAGGGGTGTGGACGGATTACGCAGCTTGGCGGGGCACAGGTCCGACACAGCGACCATGCGTCCGCCTCGCACCTCGAATAACAAGGAGAATGCGCGCAAGAAATCGGCCCCCTGGATCGGTTGGGCGACGTCAGCAACGGTGAATTTCCACCTATACGGGCGGGAGTCGGAATATAAGTCCAGGGACCGCGTACCGTAAGTACGAATGTCGCTCCCGTTGACAGCCGAGAGGACAAGTCCTACCTTACCGACGTGAGTATCTCGGGTGCTCGGCAGCAGGATGTTGGCGATGGCACTGGAGTCCAAACGGTGGCTGTAGTGGCGATCACGGACGTAGAGGCGTTCATTTGGGCCGATCGCGTTCGCCTCTATGGACGATCGGCCGAGGAATTTCCTTGAAACGAACAGGGGCATCGGCATCTTTGGGCCTCGGTGCCGTAGCTCTGATGGTAGTAGCACCTGTCGTTGGCTGTAGACGACTGGAAGCGACGATGGTTCTTCGGCGCTGGGCTGGACTTCCTCTTCTTCCCGATGTCGTCTCAGTTGCACCCGCGCCGCGACAGGGGAGCGGGTGAAAGCACAAATGTCCCGCCGTCTGTGTGCCCTCAATTCGTCAGCTCTCACCGCGAGGTGCTGGGGGTCGCTGTAATTAGCTCCTGCATGATCTTTTGCTTGTCCAACGACGGCTAGACACGTTGGGGTCACCAATTTGGCGGTCGCAAGAACGACAACTGAACTTTTAAACACAAATGGAATGATTGACTAATGTTGCAATAACGGCTTTCCGCAATTTTCAAACCACTTTAGATTCCTTTAAACCAGGCTGCCTGGAATCATAAAATTTAACATACACAGCTAAATGTATTAATCATGAAAAATTCAGAAACATGATTAACAGCAGGATTATTTTTGATGGTTGTTAATAGCATACACACCACTGGAATGAAATCAGCATGTGTGCAGCAGAAATATTGCAAATCCTGTCACCAGTTATCTTCAAGCAGAGAGACAACTCTGTCTGTTATTGGGAGGGTTGCTCATGTGACACTCACTTCAAAATCTCTTCCACTACTGATATTACTGTTTGTCAGTTTGTGATACACAATCTCCAAATCTATCCTTTGTACCCTGGACTCTCTTTTTTTTATAAGGGCTAAAAACGCTGCAGTGTGAATGAGTGTAGGTCAAGTACTCATCGAGTTGATTCCATGCTTTTGGTGTGGACAACTTAGAAGCAAAGGTAGACACAAAGTGCTGGAGTAATTCTGTGGGTCAGGCAGCATCTCTGGAGAGAATGGAAGGGTGATGTGTTAAGTAAGGACCCTTCTCCCCAACCTGAAACATCACCCATCTTTTTTCTCCAGAGATGCTGCCTGTCCCGCTAAGTTATTCCAGCACTTTGTGTCTATCTTCGGAATAAAACAGCTTCTGCAGTTCCTTTCTACACATTTTGGAAGCAAAGATATTATTTAATGATTGGGCTGAATGGTAATGATGGATGAATAGGTGAAGAGGTGATGAAGCGTATGGACAGTGAAGGCTGCATGGTGCTGAACTCTGAGCAGCCATGAGAAATGATAAGATGGAGTCTGCTTCATAAGACAAAAAGAATGCCCAGGATATTATTAAAACAGGAAATTGTTTTCCCTTTTCCTGACCTCGACTGGTCATTAATCCAATTCTTAGTTGGGATCCATGTGTGAGCAGAATACTCCTGCAGCTCACCCCCTGAATTATCTCCAACTATCTCTTTGAGTGAGAGGAGTAGCTTGCTGCCTATTGCAGGGGAAAGTGTATCCCTCTGCTCCCAAATGCACCCAGTAGTAATTCTGGTTATGTATCATTATACCCTGGTGGTGACCTTGCACTACATTCACCATGCATTCCCGAGTTCCTATTGATTGCCTCTTTAAAGGCCTCTGGGTGTTTGTCATGTGGGTGTTCACCATCCCCGCTGTGTGACTTGGTAATGCCAGTTCCAGAAGTTAAAACAAATTAGTTCAGTTCAATTACATTGCTAATTTTAACCGCCTCAGTTGACTTGCAGGTTTATCCCATGTATTTATACTTACCCACGCAGAAGTATTAATGTTGAATGTTTTGAAAAATGTAGTGTTGTGGGAGGTTGTTGACTGGAGGAGTTTTAAAAGGGAGGGAGGATTTTAAATTGAGGATAAGAACCCAATATGAGCCAGCCACTACATAGATCATAACAAGTTTCTGCAGTGGAACACAATGAGCCTCTCTCCAGTTCTCGACCCGAAGAAGGGTCTCGACCCGAAACGTCGCCTATCTCCTTCACTCCTTAGATGTTGCTGCACCTGCTGAGTTTCTCCAGCCTTTTGTGTACCCTCAAGCCTCTCTCCATTCCTCCCCCACCTTAGTTCTCCGACTGGTTTCACTGTCATCCTGGTTCATTTTACTGATTTTATGCCTCGCTGTCATCTTCCCCTCAGCTAACAATGAAACATTCTACATTTCCTTGATCATCATCCATTTAAATGTGTCGTTCTCACACTTCTTCCTTCCATATCTGTAGTCTCCCTCTCCCCAGACTCTCAGTCTGAAGAAGGGTCTAGACCTGAAACCCATTCCTTCTCTCCAGAGATGCTGCCTGTCCCGCTGAGTTACTCCAGCATTTTGCGTCCATCTTCTGTGCAAACCAGCATTTGCAGTTCCTTCCTACACAATGAGTTAGCCTGGGCTCTTATGGAAGTAAACCTCCACAAGCATTACATCACAGATCCTTTACTGTGGGACCCCACGGCTGTTCTCACGCAGCATTCTCTTCTGACATTTCTTCCCCTGCTGCACCTCCTCAGCCACACATTGAGCTCCATTTGAACTTTCCAGATTAAAACAATAATCCAAATGGCACAGAAAATATGCTGTTCAGAGACCACCAAATCTCTTTTTTTTGTAAGTAATTTATTATTTATTACTGGTTCAAATGGGCTCAGAGTATTGGGTAGATGAAAAGACATTCATGAAATAAATTTCAGCTGAGAGCACATAAAGGTAAAGTTCACATTTTAAGTGTCAAACACTCCCACAGATTGTGAATTCTACACACACTGCACTGGCCTTTCAAATTTCAATAATGAATAGTTAAATCCTCGAGATGACGCATATTAGAATTGTTTTACTGATGTAATAGAAATTAAGGTTGTGGATGGGTTTGTCACTGACGACAAGTTCAAGTTCAAGTTCACATTTATTGCCACATGCACCAATTCAGGTACAGTGGAATTTAACTTACCATTCAGCCATACAAACAAAAGAGCACAATACACAATAGAATATAACATGAACATCCACCACAATTATTCCACACGGCTTAAAATCAATCTGCGGTGTCGAGGCGATTGAGGCTCCGATGTTGAAGCCCCCACCAGCTGATTTTAAGCCACACCGGGTGATGAAAGGCCACGCAAGCGGACTGATTCAAGCCCCACGATTCGGGCGGATGAAGCTGCTGTTGCTGGAGTTCTGTCACCAACCAGGTCAGCTCCCGATGATACCCTCGTGTGTGTGCGTGGCCACCAAGAAATTGTGTCCCCCCCATGTTTTGACAGCGATTTCCGCCCCTGCCGACAACGGATGTTTTTTGCAGTCAAATGCAAGTCAGGTGCTTGGATAGAGTGGATGGGGAGAGGATGTTTCCACTGGTGGGAGAGTACAGGAGTAGAGGTCACAGCCACAGAATTAAAGGACGTTCTTTTAGGAAGGAGATAAGGAGAAATTTCTTCCGCCAGAGGGTGGTGAATCAGTGGAATTATTTTTCTACAGAAGGCTGTGAAGGCCAAGTCAGTGGATATATTCAAGGCAGAGATAGATAGATTCTTGATTAATACAGATGTCAGAAGTTATGAGGAAAAGGCAAGTGAATGTGGTTCGGAGAGAGAGATAGATCAGCCATGATTGAATGGCGGAGTAGACTTGATGGGTCGAATGGCATAATTCTACTTATGACTAATGAGATGAATGCGACAGGGTGGACGGCTGAACAATTTGGCTTTCAGGTTTCAGTTTTCTTCCATTCTCACTGTACTTTCAAATAGCACATCAACCATCTTCAGCTTCTCAAAATACCTCAATGTAATTTATCAATGTATTCATCAAGGCTTCTTTCAGTGCTTCCAGTGCCTTGCTGATTGCTCAGAAAATGGTGTCATCAAGCATGATACCTTTTTCTATAATAAAATATTGATTGATATATAAAGTACACATATTACAAATTAGATTTTTACAATGGTCTAATATAATCCATTACAGTGAATACCACGCACTCACTTTTCAATGAGATGGCAATGTTTATTAATATCACACCAAGATTGAATTAGACTTCAACATAATGGACTCTCCAGGTCAATTCAAAAGGAACTTTCAGATTTGTATAGAGAAAATTTAAACTCTTTCTTACACTTGTAAAGCAGCTTGTTACCAGGTCAAAGTAAAGGAGGTATCTCAGCCGCCACTTGGATGCCCATGTCCAGTGTGATATTCCTGGAGGCCTAGAAATACACTTCAAACCATACAACTTAAATTTGATAACTGTTCATCCTCAGCTCACCAAAAGCTCTGGTGACCTCTATGATCTCTCAAGGCTTTAACCTACTCAAGTTTCCCTCGCTAACTTTGTCTTGCCTCACCATCACACCAACTACGTCTGAAGAAGGGTCTCGACCCAAAACGTCACCCATTCCTTGTCCCGCTGAGTTACTCCAGCATTTTATGTCTATCTTTGATTTAGCCAAGCATCCGCAGTTCCTTGCAACACTAGAAAGCTTATCAGGCAAGGATATCCACTCTGTAGCTTGCAAAAAACAGATAAATGGAAATCATAGCTGAAATTCAAGTTCAAGTTCAAGTAAGTTTATTGTCATGTGTCCCTGATAGGACAATGACATTCTTGCTTTGCTTCAGCACACAGAACATAGTAGGCATTTACTACAATTTGCCCAGCCCCAAACTTATGCCCTTCTGACTTTTGCCCCTTGTCAAAATATTGAAGCTATGGTAGTTCATGGAGAATGGGTGTAATGAATGGTCGATTATTATAAAATTTGTGAGGGTGTATATTGTTAATAGGAGATGGTATTGCTTGCCATAGGCACGAAGCAGTTTGATAGAGTTTTTGAAATATTATATCACTGAGCACTAAAGGCCATGGCAGAATAGCTCCAATGATCCAGTTCTGTTCTGAGCTTAAATGCTATCTGTATGGAGTTTTCATGTTCACCCTGTGACAATGTTCAATTTCTCCCGCCCCCACCAGTCATTCTAGTTTCTTGTTACATGCTAAAGACATTTTGGTTGGTGAGTGAATTGGATACTGTAAATGACTCCAGCGCATGTGGATAGGAGGAGAAACAGGTCTTGTGTTAATTGGAGTATCTGAGATCAAATAGTTCATAGGGAAATGATTGGGGAAATGGGATTGCTCTGGGACTTGAATCAGATTCAGTGGGCCGAGTATCATTGGGAATTATGAGAAATATATAAACACAAAGGAGTAGAATTTCTTATATTTTATTGCAAGGTCTTTGGACTGAAAGATTAACTCCCAAAACTGATGAATGTACAGGACTTGAAATGCTAGAGATAGGCACAAAATGCTGGAGTAATTCAGCGGGACAGGCAGCATCTCTGGAGAGAAGGAATGAGCGATGTTTCGGATCAAGACCCTTCTTCAGACTGAAAGTCACAGGAAAGGGTAATGAGGGATATATAGACGATGATGTAGAGAGATATAAAACAAATTAATGAAAGATATGCCACGTAGCATCGGAGAGCAGAAGAAATCATAGAGGGGGAGCAGCAAGAGAGGATGCTGCAGAACTCTCATCGGAGAGGGGAGGAGAACTTCTTCAAAGTAGACAAAATGTTTCTCATTCCTCAGATGTTCCCTGACCTATTGAGTGTTGCCAGAATTTTCATTTTTTGTTTCAGATTTTCACATTGGTTTTCTTTTTTTTCTATCCTGGGGGAAAATAATCCTCCATCGTTTAGCAACCAACGGCCTCTACCAAACTGGAATGAGAGCTGTGCCTCAGATGTTCCATCGTGGCCTCAAGTACTGCCTCACACTGCATCTTGGAGCTTGTGCACACCGCAGCTAATCACCACCAATGGTACTTCATTCCGACAGCTGCCTGGGGTCATCGTCCAAGGCTATCTGCAGCCTACTGTACTCAAAGTCAGCACCCATCATCTAGCTATAGTACAGCCTATAGGTGACTCAGCATTAGGGCAGGCAAAGGTATATGAAGATGGATATTGATGCTTTTGCACCTCTTGACAAGGTTAGGGATATAAACATGGTTTAGTGCGTTGAATTTGCATTGGCTTTTATCCCATCATTGTGGTCAAGCAGAAGTTGGGATGATCAACAACTCAAAGAAAGCTAGCTGAAAACTTCTGTGGAATGAAGACATTGAACCAAATTTATTGAAAGAGGAGTTTTGTCAGTTGCTTTCTTACTATATGGGTTTGTGTAGGAAGGAACTCTCTGTTCTACAATGCACTTGCTCCTGACACAACAGTGTGTGATAAACTGTTAACTATTGCCAATGTCCTTAGTTTCAGCAAGAGATATTATAGTAAAAAAAATAGTTATATTGGTTACATTGACCTTATTAGCTGCTCTGGCTCTGCAGTGAGGCTGTAAATGTGTCACAGCAGGTGATAAATTTGTTACTGGATCAATGACTGTCAACATACTGCTGCTTTCTGAAACCAGTTGAGCTAAAACACGAGCATCACACAATCTGTAGTTAGTGAGGTGATCCCCATTCACTATGCATCCCTGGTGCATGATCCTGAGACACTCAATACATCCTGAATGCTTTATCTTCATGTGCCAGGAGTCAGAGGTGACATTGCACCTCCAAAGAATCCTTCTCGACCCGAAATGTCACCCATTCCTCCATCCAGAGATGCTTCCTGTCCTGCTGTTACTCCATTTTGTGTCTATCTTTGGTTTAAACCAGCATCTGAATTTCCTTCCTACACCTTTTCTTTGTTTACTTGGCAATCTCCTCCAACGACAGAGTGCAGAATAGAACATGTATTTTGTGAGTCTATTGTCACGCTTTGAGATGACTAATGCTTGACCACAGCTCTATCGCCGATAAATAACCCGTTCGCACTTGAATAAGATAAGCAAATGCTCAGGACCCTAGCACAAGTAATGGACTGTTTCATGAGTGAAGTTCAAGATAAAGGGGCAAATTTATGCCACATTTATTTTGCTTTGTAATTTACTGACATTTCTTGGATGGGTAAGGGTGTGATTGATCAGGAACAGAGCTCGTAATGTTCCTGCGATAGCGGCTGGTTGGAGTCACTGAACCCACTGAGCTACCAACCATCACATTCCTTGGAATATAAACAGACTGGTGATATGTGCCTGGGGGTGCCCTTTAAACTTCAAATGTCTCCGTTCATTGAAGTGCCTGACGAACCATGCCTCAGCTCATCGCCTGATTAAATGCTCGTGTCATGAATTTTAATTACTCTTTGCATACAGTGACAACTAAATGAGCTCCATTCTAAAGAGAAAGCATAATGACAAAATGTTGTGAAGAACTATATTTCAGTGAATGAGTGTAATGCATTGTTTTCACTAATCTTTTTGAATCTCAGCCTTGTGTATTTTTGTCTGTCCCTCTATAGTTTGTTTTCAGTATCACAATATTTAAATTTGATGTTTTTAGATTGTGCGTTGTTTTCTTCTCAGTCCTTTGGTGAGTGCTAAAAGCAGTAATCCATCAGCTCTGTGTCCCGACCCCACGCAGTCCCCAGCACTTTGAATAAAGAACATGATGTATTTTTCATTGAAAGAAGACAAAGCGAGAGGCATCCGAAGTGTGAAGGCAAACTGAAACTCAAAATTGGCTATGTGTTAGGAAGTAGAGTGTTACATACTTTTCTGATAGCCACACTACTGGAAGGATGGAATAGCAATGTGGAAAATAAGTATTTCCTGAATTGTGCTGGAATGGAGAACTGTAGTTATAAAGAGAGGCAGGATAGGCTTGGTTTATTCTTACTGGAATGTAATTGGCTAAAGAATTATCTTATAGAGGTTTACAAAATTATCAGGAGCATAGATCGATAGTCAGAATCTCTTTTGTGTGGGAAGGAACTGCAGCTGCTGGTTTAAACCGAAGATAGGCACAAAAAGATGGAGTAACTCGGCAGGTTAGACAGCATCTCTGGATAAAAGGAATAGGTGACTTTTTGGGTCGAGATCCTTCTTCAGTCCCGAATCGTTACCTATTCCTTTTCTCCGGGGATGCTGCCTGGCCTGCTGAATTGCCTAAGCTTTTTGTGTCTACCTTCGGAATCTTTCTTGCTAGTGCAGGAGAGTAGAACAAGACAACCTCTGATTAAGATGGGGGAAGAAATTTAAAGGAGAACGGTTATGAGGGTAAGTTGTTCACATAGAGGGTGGTGAATATCTGGAATGAGCTGCTTGAGGAGACACTGAAGGCAGATAGAATTATAATATTTAAGGATCTGAAATATTAATTCATATCTGAAGAAGGGCCTCGACTCGAAACATTATCCATTCCTTCTATCCAAAAATGCTGCCTGTCCTAATGAGTTACTCCAGCACTTGGTGTCTAACTTTGGTGAAAACCAGCATCTGCAGTTCCATCCTATACATATAATATATAAAAGGCAGTTGGGCGGGCACTTGGATAAGAAAGACATGGATGAATGCCAGCCTAATGCTGGCCAAAGAGATTAATGTAGATAGTCATCACATTCGACGTGGATGAAGTGGGCCCCAAGGCCACATTTCTGTGCTGAATATTTTTGTGATTCTTTGATTTTAAGTATCCATGAGTCTTTGAGTTCTATTCCTAATATAATATATATATGAGCAAAAAAGATAAAATTCGAGGGGCACATTTATTTACAGCTGTCCTTTTTTGCTGATTCCTTAGTACTATTTGCAACACTTTCTGTTTTTATTTCTAATTTCCTGTATCTGTAGTTTTCTGATTTTCATTTTCAAACATTCTTGTCTCAAATTGCTGAATGTTATGACTTTTATATCATTTAGCTTCAGCAGGTGAAGATTGGTTTGTGAAGTGAAGAACAAATTAACTTGCAAAAATCTTTACTGAAGCAATAATATTACATCTTAAATGTATATAGAAAACAGTTGGCAGCTATAAGAAACATCTATTTTTATCTTGGGAATGAAGAACAGAAAGAATTTTGAAACAGCGATAAAACATGAATTGGAATATGTTTAACTACATTGCTACTGCATAATCTCATTGATTTCAGTGTTTTAAATTCTTGCAATTTTTGATTATTTGGAATCTGGAATTGATTATTGTGTGTTTTTACGAGGTAGCCATCGCTATGTTTCAGTGGTGCACTGTACCAATTTCATACTGTGAATTTGTTCTTATCCTAGTGCCAACGTACCTAATTATTACCGGTGTTGAAATTGAAGTGTTTTACAAAAAAAAAAAAAATAATTAAAAAAAAAATTGGTTTGACCCGTACGGGACCGCCCTTGTCCCGTATTTGACTGTCGGGTCAGAGCGCCGCGTCCAGCCCTGCCTCAACCGTCCCAACGTAATTCGGCCCACGGAGTGCAGCAGCAGCGCCTCGCCCGTGGCTCCGTCGGTCAGCAGCCCGGCCAGCTATCTGACCTTCGGACCTTCGCTTACCACTGACCCCACCACCCCTCCTTCTCATGGCCGATCATCAGTTCATGAGTTGGATGGGGTGCCGGACTTTGTACGTGACGTCGCGCGCAAGGTCTGACACCCGAGCCAAAACTCCTCAGCTGGCCCACCGACTGGGCTTTGTGTGTTGTCCAGTACCTGCGCAAACTCATCATTCACCCAGCCACGGCCGAGTCGGTCTTCGAATTGCCGTCTGGAATTTGTCCCTTATTTTGACCTTTTATCCCTTATTTGGGAGTGGGAAAGTTGGCAACACTAGTATTAATGGGTGAGGCAATGGATGAATTCAGAGATCCAAATAATTTTAATAAACACCTGAATTTGAATTCCATCTGAAAGCACCTCAAGAACTCACTGATCAGAAGGTTTGGAAAGTCTTGACAGATTTTCCACAGAACAGTAGAATAAGTTGAAGGATGTCAGAGAACAATGGATAGGGGCAAGTCTTGAAGCCAGTTTTTGATGGACCTTTAGTTAAAGTGTTACTAAGTCAAGTAATATGTGGTCTCATTACCAATATTTTAAAGTTGGCCCAAGTCCAATTGTAGTGATAGGCCCTGGGATAAAAAGATTTCTGTGTAGGAAGGAACTGCAGATGCTGATTTAAACCAAAGATAGACTCAAAATGCTGGAGTAACTCAGTGGGACAGGCAGCTCTCTGGACTGAAGGAATGGGTAACGTTTCGGGTCTTGACCCTTCTTCAGTCTGAAGAAAGGTCTTGACCCGAAACATCACCCTTTCCTTCTATCCAGAGATGCTGCCTGTCCCACTGAGTTACTCTAGTATTTTGTGTCTAAAAAGACGTCTGCCTGATTTCAATAACATGGGCCACTGACTTCCAAATCCTCATAAGAATGGTGAAGATCCACATGACTCGGGTAATGTCTTGTGTCTCTGCATTCTCTGCATTGCTATCCTATTGCTGCTCAAGAACATGAGTGGAAATCATCTGTTATCCTTTTTTCAGTTGATGCTTTCTTGTAAATTTGTAATGTTCTTGTAATGCTTTCCTGTAACACACACCACCAGTTTCAGGGACAGTTTCTTCCCAGCTGTTATCAGGCAACTGAATCATCCTACCACAACCAGAGAGCAGTGCTGAACTACAATCTACCTCTTTGGGCTATCCTTGATCGGACTTAGCTGGTTTTACCTTGCACTAAACGTTATTCCCTTATGTATCTATACACTGTAAATGGATCGATTGTAATCATATATTGTCTTTCTGCTGACTGGTTAGCACGCAACAAAGGTTTTCTCTGTACACTGTATTGTCACACATCGAAACATAGAAACATAGTTTATTGTCACGCATCACAATAAACTAACCCGAAACTGAAGTTTAATTACAAGTTCAATTGTAACGTTTACCCAAGCATCAGCTCAACACATTTTACACCGACAATAAGCCTCAGCGTAAGGGCACTCAAATTTAATCAGAAACTAAAATTCAACTGATCATGTGAAAAATCTTATTGATGGTGGGTGAAGTCATTGGGAAGAGAAAGACTAGGAATCACAAGGATATATCACAGATAAATTTCAGAGTTTGATGTTTTCACATAGAGCGTTCAAAATGTGTAGGAAGGAATTGCAGATGCTGGTTTAAACCGAAGATAGACTCAAAAAGCTGGAGTAATTCAGCAGGACAGGCAGAATTTGTGGAGAGAAGGAATAGGTGACGTTTTGGTCGAGACCCTTCTTCTTGTCTTTCTTGCCAAGATGTTCCCAATTTGAGTATGCTTGGTGGTGAATCCTTATGAAATATTCTCTTCTATGTCATAGATATTGGCCACTCCCGTAGCACACATATCCCAATGAAAGCAACATTATATAAAGAAGCCTGCCAGAACGTCAGAGTTCTTGTTTGACAGCTGTTCATATTGCTTGATGCATATTTTAATTTTGAATGTTTTCCGATTTTCTTTGTCACTATGCATACTGCAGTTAGACACAAGATGTTGCAGTAACTCAGCGAGACAGGCAGCATCTCTGGAGAGACGGAATGTGTGGCGTTTCAGGTCGAGATCCTTCGTCATTGCAGTGTTCTGTTTTCAGCAAAATCTGTGAAATATTTTACACAGTTGGGGCCCATTGAAAGGGGTGAGGCAATGCAGTGGAAGTTCAGGTTCACTGGAAATCAGTTGGATACCTGTATGAATATCTGAAACACTATGCCTGGTCCTGCATAGAATATTTGTGAGTCAGCGTGAGTCAGAACATTGTATGGTAAAAACGTGGCCTTGAAATGTCTTGAAATTCCTAACCTGACCTTGAAGTGCAGATGAAACCTCATGTCATGATAGATACAAATGGAGTCCCCAAAGGGGCTCCTCAGCTCATCTGCTGCAAGCCTCTGCCATGAATAACAGCAGAAATGCACACAAAGAAACTTAATTGCTCTTCTAAAACATTTTTCTACCTACTAACTGCCATTGGAGTAACAGTGATTGATCAGGAAACTGTCCCAGTAAAATAGTTTGACGTTTGATCTTTATTTGATGAGGCGTTACAATGAGCGATTACGTGAAGTCGGCATGCGCGTCAATCTTCAAAGTAGCGGTGTGAAATCACAGAAGAACAACAATTGAAGTATTATAGTAAGATTATAACTCTAGAACTACCAGATGAGCTTCGTGATATGAGGGTTGGGAGCGGTGGGCACGTAATCGCTCATCGTAACTCCTCATAAAATAAAGATAAAACTCCTCATAAAATAAAGATAAAACTCCTCATAAAATAAAGATAAAGGAGAATTAGAATTAAACACACCCTTCATGAATCTTGATATTAACGGGTGGGACCCTAATGGTTGGAGTCCTGACCCCCGGCACAGGTACGCTGACAGGGCACTCCTGGCACTGATGATGGCACTATAGTTCAACCCTTCATTGATGCGTAAGTGGGATATGAATTCTAGCACATCTTGGATGGAGGCTGTGTGGTAAGTGATGTTCCCCTGTGAGCAAACTTCCTCCATTTCCTGATATGGGAGATGTACTGCCTTTTTGTGCTATCCCTCCAGGATGACGTGATGATATCCACAGTCTGATCGGATAGTCCCAGACCCAGGTACAGCCTTCTTAAAATCTGCAAATCAACAAATTTAGACGATTATTCAATGGGTGTGGATCCCCAGTCACAGGGTGCACCAGTGCATTTTTTCATTTTGGAACCACCATAATAGGGTGCGTGGTTATGTCCGAAATGAGCGGGAACCATGGCTGTGTAGGCCAGTTGGTACCAACAAAACCCCTGTAGCGGTGTCCTGCTTGATCTTAGTCTGGTACTGGCTGATGAGGCAGAAGGGGGAAAGGTATATAAAAACATTCCACCCCAGTGCAGTGAGAACGCATTCACCATCACTGCCCCTTGGTCTGGTTCCCATGAAACATACTTAGGTACCTGGTGATTAAGTCTGGATGCAAACAAATCGATATCTGGCATCCCATACTGAAGAACAATTTCATCAAATACATCCTGATTCAACATCCACTCAGTGTTGTCATTGAATTTATGTGACCTGGTGTCTGCCACCATATTGAGTCTGCCTGGCAAGTAGACAGTTGAAATCCAAATATTCTTTTTAATGCACTAGTGCCAAATAATGTTAGCCAATCCATCACATGATTTCGACTTGATTCCACCCATGTGATTGACATACGCCACTGCCGTGGTGTTGTCACTCTGCAGTTGGACATGTAAGTGATGCTTAATGGTACAATAAGCTTGTATGAGCCCATAGAATGCTCCTAACAGTTCTAAATAATTTATTCCATGTGATTGGAGAATCAGTGCCTCATGCATATCCCATTTGCCCCCACAACTAGACCTGGTATCAGTAGTACCCCCACCTAGGGCACTGACATCAGTCTGTAAAATAAATGAAGGTGCTTCAGTCAAAATTGTGCCATAACAATTTAATATGTTTCTAATCCACCACTGTACCTCTGCAATGGCTTCAGATGGTAAATGCATGGGCCTATTGTAATGACTTGCATGTATTGTCAGTGCCTGTTCCTTTGCCCTCTGTAAGTGTTGGTAGTGCAAAGGTCCATATTGGGCTGCTGGAAAGGCAGCTATCAATTTACCAATTAAGCTCGCAACCTGTTTAATTGATGGTGATTGCTCCCTCAAGAGCTCGATACAGCCTTCAATTAAATCTACTCTCTTGCCCTGGGGCAGAGTCACAGACATGTGATTGAAATTAATTGTGAATCCCAGATAGTCTGCGGCACAGGAGGGGAGAAAAAAGAGTGGAAGGGCTATAGTAATAGGGGATTCAACTGTAAGGAGAATAGATAAGTGTTTCTGCGGCCGCAAACGAGACTCCAGGATGGTATGTTGCCTCCCTGGTGCAAGGGTTGGGGATGTCACTGAACGGCTGCAGAACATTCTGGAGGAGGAGGGTGCACAGCCAACTGTCGTGGTGCACATGGCACCAACGATATAGGTAAAAAATGGGATGAGGTCCTACAAGGCGAATTTAGGGAGCTAGGAGATAAAAGTAGGACCTCAAAGGTAATAATCTCTGGACTACTACCAGTGCCACGTGCTAGTCAGAGTAGAAATAGGAGGATATTGCAGATGAATACGTGGCTTGCAAAATGGTGCAAGGGGGAGGGATTCAAATTTCTCGGGCATTGGAACCAGTTCTGGGGGAGGTGGGATCAGTGCAAACAGGATGGTCTGCAACTGGGCTGGAATGGAACCAATGTCCTTGGGGGAGTGTTTGCTAGTGCTGTGAGGGAGGATGTAAACTAATGTGGCAGGGGGGTGGGAGCATGAGCAGAGAGACAGAGGGAAGTAAAATGAGGGTAGACGCAATAGGTAGCAAGGAGAAAAGTAAAAGTGGCAGGCAGAAAAATCCAGGGCAAAAATTAAAAAGGGCCACTTTTCAACATAATAGTATAAGGGGTAAGAGTGTGGTAAAAACAAGCCTGAAGGCTTTGTGTCTCAATGCAAGGAGCATTGCGTCAAAGGTGTTTCCAATGATTAGAATGTCATCCAAATAGGCCATGACAATATGGCCTTGTGACCGTAATAACCCAAGTACGGGTTTTAGCAGCTTTGTAAATAAGTGAGGGGCTGAGGTCAATCCATTAAGTAGAGCTCAAAATTGCCACAATTGTCCCATCCAGTTAAATTTCAAATATCTGCAAAAGTCTTTATGAGCAGGCACTGAATAATACGCATCTTGGAGATACATACATGCCATATAACATCCCTGGAAAGCAGTTGATTGGCAGTAGCAAACGTTTCCATTTTAAAATGCTGATACTGCTCAAACGGGTTAAGTCCTGTTAGGTTCAAGATAATCCTACACCCACCATCCTTCTTTGGTTTAGGGAAGACATTAGACACGACTTGATGAGTCTGATAAATTACTCCCTTGAGGCATAATTTTGCTATTTCAGCTTGGATCATTAAAGTCTCTGTTTGTGAGAAGATGAGTGCCTGTTTTGGTTTGTGCTGGGTGGGTGGAATGGGAGTAAATTCAATTTTAAACCCTTGAATGCTCTGCAGTATAAACACATTTGATGTTATTTTATACCGTTCTCCCAGAAACCCGTGTAGCCTCCCTCCAACTGGTCGGCAATTCTCTCTCAATATGTTTCGACAAGAGCCAGACCCACCTACCTCCATGGTTACCGGTAGAGCTCTTTGCCTGGTTCTGGGTGGTAAAGGCATGTTTCCCCTTGCTCCTGCTGGGGAGCGCCAGTTGCGGACATTAAACGGTCGGCTTGGTCCTTGCCCAGCCCCGGTTACAGCAAACCGCTTGTAAGGATATTGCCGTCGGAGGGTTCTGCTGGTCACTGGCACCTTGATGAGCCCGACGGTTTTGGCCTCGTCGTCCAGCTCCTTTACTCTTTTAGCCAGGTCTTTTGCAAATAATAGGTTCGGCGGCTGGACAATGCCAGGCTTGCACAGGGCAGCAAACCTGGGATTAATGGTGGGACGGATGGCGCTTTTGCGGAGGCAGTTAATCTCAAAGTGCACATTGCACATGAGTGCCAGGGCATCCTGCTGAACTTCAGTCAGGAGCCCACCATCCACCGACCTACCAAAAGTTGTTATTCCAGATGCCAGCAGCTTGAGCACCCGTTGCAGTTTAATCTCCAGTACTCGGATGCCTACCCCTATGGCCCCAAATGGCATGGTTTACAGTCGGCACCTTCAGCAGAATACAGTTCTCTGGGGTCTCATATTTCTTGGCAGTGGTGTCCATGGCCAACTCCTGGAGCTGGTGGGAGGCCAGGTAATTTATGCTGGCAGCCAGCTCCTCTCCAAGCGGCTCGCCAGAGTCTGTAGGGACGGCAAACCTGGCCGCCGGGAATGGGACCTCTGGCGCTTGCCCCTCGTCCCGTGGGGCAGCCTCCATCGCTGAGCCCTCTGAATCGGCGTAAGATTCAATCTGACCCGGTATACTCTCCTCGTCCTGGAGGGAGATACTTGGCAGCCCTGTTGGTGCTGCTGGCGCGGGCTCTCGGAGAGGCCGGCGCTCTTGATGGAGCATCCTCTCCAACAGGAGCTCCATCCTGGATACCCGTTCCATGGTATCCATTCTTAGCGGTGAACCCTCTCGACCGGACTCGTCTGAGTCTATCAGCCGGACAGACGTTCAGGTGGTCTTACACCCCTCTGGCGTAGGCACAGTGTCCTCAGACACCATGTCTGTGGTCGTTGGTTTGACAACCAGCGATTCCGTGGATGAGCTAGGCAGCCGCCCGCTACCCGCACTGCCGCGGGCTTGAGATATTTTAGCCACGGCTCGCCTTGCTGTTCCTGATTTTTTCATGTTTGCACTTGCCCTCCTGCAACAAGAATTACCAAATGTAGTGACCTTGAACAAGTTTTAACAGTTACCTGAGGCTTTTTAAACTTACCGCTGGAGAAGCGCTGCACCATGCGTCAGACGTAATGGCGCGCATGCCGACTGGCGGGGTTCTTCACGGAATCACTCATGTGACTCCGAAGTAAAATGGCGAGCTGAACAGTGAAGCAAAGGGTGTTTTCCTCTGCCACATAGAAACATCAGTTTTATTCAGTTTAGTTTAGTTCAAGGTTCAATGTTTCAAGGTCAGTTTATTGTCACATGTACCAATTAAGGTACAGTGAAATTTGAGTTACCATACAGCCATACTGAAGGGGCTGTCCCCCTGCGGCAACCTAATTGGCGAGTTTAGAAGAGTTTGCCCTTGACTCGTATTCGCAGCATGGTCGACACGGGGTCCTAGGAGGTCTTTGTAACTCTCCTTCATGCTCAAGAGTAGTCCCCGCGTACTTGAGGCCTCAGCTAGGTCGCGCCATATTTTTCAACATGCTGAAAAATGCCCGCGAGTAAAAAAGGATCGCCATGGAAAAAAATCGATATTTTTTTTACTCGTACGTTTAGTCGGAGTAGGTCGTAGTAGGTCGGCATGTTATTCATAGGCAATTGAGGGTAGTCAAAGGTAATCAAAGGTAGTCGAAGGTAGTCGTATATAGTCTTCATCATAGTTGAAGGGACCTCGAAGGAGATCGAAGGAGGTCGTCTTCACTCTCCACTATTCGGTGTCCAATTTTCCTGAAGCTAGTCAAAGCTAGTCAAAGCTAGTCTTCAACATAGTCGAAGGAGGTCAAAGGAGGTCTACATAGTCGAAGAAGGTCTTCAATATGACACTTTTTCAAACTCTCCTAAACTCACCAATTAGGTCACCCCTTAAGTGAAACACAAGACACACTGCCACGTAAAATAAAATTTACATTAACATCGTTTAGTTTAGTTTAGAGACACAGCATGGAAACAGGCCCTTTGGCCCAAAAAGTCCACGCTGACCAGTGATCCCCGCACACTAACACTGCCCTACACACACTAGGGACAATTTTATATTTATACCAAGCCAATTAACCTACAAACTGTACGTCTGGAGTGTGGGAGGAAATCGAATATCTTTGAGAAAACCCACGCAGGTCGAGAACGTACAAACCCCATACAGGCAAACACCCGTAGTCAGGATTAAATGTGGGTCTCTGGCGCTGTAAGGCATTATCTCTACCGCTACGCCACTGTGCTGCCTCCAATCGCCATCATGACTGAAATTATTAAAGTGTTATGTCAGGCATGCTGAGACTGTTCCGGGGATGTGCAGCACTTAATTTTGGTCCAAACTATTTCTTCTAAATGGATTATTGACACTACTAAATAAACCGTAGGAAGGAAATTCAGGCACAATCATTAAGGATTCATACACTCATGTCCTATGGCATAATTTCAAGATTATTTTGTTCAAGTTCTCCTTCAGTCATTATTTTTTTTTCTCTTGTCACATATACAAAGGTGACTTGCACATTTTAATTTGTTGCTTGATTGTACTTTTTATTCTGCAAACCAAATAAATTAATTCAACCTGCAACCTGAATGTAATGTCATTGTCATTATCTGGGTTTGTATTGTATATCATGAATGAATGGAAAGATTACAATGCTCCAATGGAAGCCCTTGTGGTGTTATGATTTGGTCCTTCCTGAAAAGCCATTGACCCTCTTGCAGTAACTGAACCAGATGGTCCTGGACACAGCTGGATGAAGAAAATCAGTTTACTCTCACACAGAAATGCAGGTTATTAGCTGGTTAAAGCAGGCTGCATCCCACGCTCAAAAACAATGTTATCAATATCTAATTAGGCTTGTACCAGAAGGTTCCATATTCTATGAGGAGGTGAAACAAGTGCAAGCTTTCACTGCATACACAATACAACTTTATGCAGCTTGTGGCAGAGTCTGCATATTCCTGAGACGAATAGCAATTATATTTCCAACCATCTTAAAGGGCCTGTCCCACTTATGCAATTTCATTGGTGACTGCCGGCGCACATCATAGGTCGTTGCAGGTCGCTGAAAAGTTTCAACATGTTGAAAATTCAGTGGCAACCAAAAAGACGCAACGACTCTTTGGGTGACTGAGGAGACTATTCACAACCATACAGGCGTCACCCTGGCGACATGTCGCGGGGAGAAGCCTGTATGGTCGTGAGTAGTCGCCCAAAGAGTCGTACCTTGTTCTGGTCGCCGCTGGATTTTCAACATGTTCAGTCAGGATAGACCCTTGCCATCCAACCTGTTTTTTATTAACTAAATTCTCCCCTCAACTCAGTAGTTCCAACAAATCTTCAGCATGGATTGAAGAGCAGGGGTATGCTGGAGAGAAACTCTCCTGTCTCATCCTTTGTACTCCATGACACTGTAAATAGTCTTCAATGTAACTGGGCAGCTTCTTGCCGAATTCATAATTACTTTTAACAAAAAAATACTTTTGAATTTCAACCGTTGGTGTTGTCACAAGAAGCAGCTTGTGCACAACAAGCTCCCAAGTACAGCAGTGTGATAATGAGCAGATAATTTATTATAGCAATGTTGGTTGAATGTTAATTAATGGCCAGAACACTGGTTGTCAGTGCTCTGCTCTTCAAAATATTGCCATGGAACATTTTATATTCACCAATGGAGGCAGACAAAGCCAAGTTTAATATGTTATTTTAAAAGAAAGAAACTTCAATGGTGTCATTTCTCTCCTGGTATTGCACTGATGTGTCATCCAGGACTTTTGTGCTCCATTCCTTGGATGGGCACGGAAGGTAGTTTTTTAATTGAGTGCAAAAGTCCACAGTCTGAGCCACAACTAAGAGTGAACACATTCTCCAGCATTTTACTGCCGAGGTTCTCAGTGGTAATAGCCCTGTCCCATGGTACGAGTTCATTCGAAGAGCTCTCCCGAGTTTAAAAAAAATCAAACTTGTGGTAAGCACGGAGAATGAACGTAGCGGGTACGTTGGGGCTCGGGGATGTCTCTTAGCGGCTTGTAACGCTAACGGCAGGTACTCGGGAAAACTCGCTAACGGCAGGTAAGCACGGGAAGACTCGTGAAGATTTTTCAACGTGTTTAAAAATGTCCACGAGAGCCCCGAGTACCGACGAGTGGCCATTACTGTAAATCTCCGAGTTCGAATCAGGGCAAACTCGGGAAACTCGTGGAATGAACTGGTACCGTGGGACAGGACTTTAACTCTGCAAAGAACACTCCATTAATACAAGTTATTGTATTAATGGAGTATTGTACCAACAATTGGCTTTACAGCAATGCTTGGTGACTTTGGGGTAAGAACAAAAGCCATGCCCCTCCATTTAAAAAACCCTACACCTACAGTGTCTTCAAGATAAACCACGTCCAACTTGCAGATACAGTGAATTGCTTTGTTATTCACAAGCTGTCCCAATCAAATCAGATCATAGTACACATAAATACAATCAAGGTCAATTCAAATCCAATAGGCAATGTGCAGGGAAAGATACAGAGTATGGTATATAATTCTCAGCATTGTAGCATAACTTCTCCAGAGGCTGTTCAATGGAGTTGAGGAGAATTGGATTCTACACTAGTTTAGGAAGGACTGCTCAGACGCCTGATAATAGAGAGGAATACGCTGTTTCTTAGTATGTTGGTGTCTGCTTCCAAACCTCTGTACCTTCTGCCCAACAGGAGTGAGGAGAAGTAGGAGTGAGGAGAAGTAGGAATGAGAAAGGTCTTTGATTAAGTTAGCTGCATCCCCAATGCAACATGATGTGCAGATGGAGTCAATAGTGGGGAGTCTGGTCAGTGTGATAAACTGGGACACATCATAACTCTTTACAATTTATTGTTGGTTTTGGGCAGAGCAATTCCCAGACCAAATAAAAGAAACACTACAGAGTGCTGCTGAAATATGCACATCTGCCCTAGAAAGTACATCCTTCATTCTAGGGGATCTCATGATCAGATACACCAAGTCAAAATAACATAAATCAAGTCAGGCAAAATAGGTAGAAACTTTGAAAAAGGAAGGGAATGATAACTTTGATGGGACTGTTTTAATGGCAGATAGCTGTAAAGATGATAGGGTAGTATTTGTGGGAGATTTCAACCTTCTTAATGTTGTCTGGGTCTCCCATGGTTTAAAGGACAGAATTTGTTAAATGTGTCCAAGAAAGCTTCCTTAATCGATATTTACAGGGCTCGACTGGCAAGGGGGCTCAGGGAACGAGTGATTGAAGAGTTAGCGAGGGAGCACTTTGAAACAGTGATCAAACCTGTAATGCTTTCCATTTTAAAGTAGTTATTGAGAAGGATAAGACTGGTCCTCAAGGTCCTAAAATGGGGCAAGGCTGAAGTTAGAGGCATTAAGCGGGAACTTGCAGAGGTTAATTGGGAGGATCGGTTTGCACAAAACAGCACAGGTATGGCAGATAGGCAGGTTCGGTGGGTTTAGAGAATACTGGTTTGAGAGAGATGCTGAGGTCTAGTCTGGGAAAAGGAGACATTCATCAGGTTTAAGCAATGGGGTCAAATGAATCACTCTGCTGGTATAAGAAGTGTTAGGGTACACTTAATAAGGATATCAGAATTAAAAAAAACACTATTGAAAATTAGCTTGGAGGAAGGAGTTCCTCCAAGCTAACCCCCCTTTGAGTTATAGAGTCATAGTCATACAGCACAGGCCCTTCAGCCCAAATCGCCCATGCCAACTAAGCTAGTCCCATTTGTCTGTATTTGTCCTATATCCCTCCAAACTGTTCATATCCATGTACCTGTCCAAGCCATGGAGGATTGTTTCTCTGTTTGGAGGTTATTGACCAGCGAAGGACCATAGCTGCTCAATTGTTCAAGAATGTTCCGATAGCTATTTTAAGAACTGAGTGTGTCAGGTGTACAGAAATGTTTGGTCTGCCATTTAGCATGGAAATGAAGAAATATTTCAAATTGTTATGAATCTTTGGAATTTTCTGGTGCAGAGAATAATGGTCATTCAGTCACTGAGTGTATTCAAGGTTGGTAGTGATAGGTTTTGGAACTCAAAATTAATCAATTATTCAATCAATTTTGAAGGGTGGCACAATAACGTGGCAGTAGACTTGCTGCCACACAGCACTAGTGACCTTGGTTTGATCCTGACTACGGGTGCTATCTATGTGGAGTTTGTAAGTTCTCCCTGTGACCGCATGGATTTTCTCCGTGTGCTCAGATTGCCCACCACACTCCAAAGACGTACTAGTTTGCAGGTTAAATGGCTTCTGTACAAATTATCCCTTGTGTGTAGAACATAATTAGTGTATGGGAAATCACTGGTTGGTGGGCACTCAGTGGGTTGAAGGGCATGTTTCCATGCTGTGTCTCTAAACTGAACAAACTAACCTAAACTAAACAATGGATATGGGTATTTGGTGAGAAAGTGGACTCATGGTAATGTATCATTTGTGATGTTATGTGGTGGAGCACAGTTGCGTTGGCATTTTAAGCTGCTTTGCATTTTATATAAACGCAGTGAAATTGTGCTTTCTTAAAACCTGAAATACATTCCTTTACCTTAATCATTTCAACAGCACTGCTTAGAAATCCCAAATAATCTGCTGATAATGGTAGAACATCTCTGCGAAATCAGATATTAAGTGCCACAGATTGGACTTGCTTTGAAATAATTGGACTGCATATTCATGTTTTCATTTCACTATTTTTTTTCTCCCTCGATATTTAAAAGAACCAATATCACTAAAAGGCTGCAGATTCATTTTAATTCATATTAACATGAGCACAATTAATTATATGGCCTCAGCGCATCAGTTTTAATCAAATGCAGTGCTAGCAATATGTTTGTAGTGTATCTGTGTGCTGCTTTTTAAAGACAAGAATTATCATGCTTGTCCAGTGTTGGCCGAGCTTGATTATTATTTAGCACTGACAATTGCCAACACTGTTCCATTGCTGTTTTTCTTGAGCCCATGAACATTAATGGCTGGCCACAATTGTAGTCACATTGCCAATCACTTCTTTCCCAGACAGACTACCTGACTTGAATACAAGTCTGCAAGTTTCAGTTAGCCTCAGCTTCAGGCTGCAATTGGAGAATTGTTCCTATCAACTTAAAATATCGTGTGCATGTGTTTAAAAAACAAATTATTTTAACATGATTGGCAATAGTTTGTAATGTTAAAACCTAGCAGGCTACACAATTCAAAGTTGATTTTAAAATGTTTGCATCCATCAAGCATCGTCATCAGGCGATATTTTTCAGAATGTGTACTCCTGTAGTGTTGCTCAATGTTCAATATTCAAACAAGCAGCTGATAAAGAGGACACATAAATCATTATTCACAACCTGTCATTTTCTTTTGATCTCCTTTGGACCATTAGGAGATGTTGAATGATTGACTCATTCTTGGTTTTCCAACATACATGCTTTAGCTGACATCCAGGGTATTATCAGATTCTACAGTCTGTTGTTAATCTACCTTCAGGCTGTTGTAATCATGATGCAGTCTGGACCAGTTTGAGGCCAGCATCTCCTTAAAGGCAAAACATAGGCAATAATTCTGACGATGGAATCCTCTCCATGAACCTCTCTGCCTCTCTTATTTTGCCTTCCCAGTTATTTCTTAAAAATCGACCTCTTTCTTTGCATCTATTTTTTTGTGATTTGGAGTCATATGTTTTCTAATTGCTTTGAAAGATATGCTTTTGGAAGCATGTTGTTCTGATGATGTTATAATGTCCCTTGGGTTAGGCAAGTGCAGCATTGTCCATTTATCTGTATAGATGCACACACCTAGCCATGCTCACCAACTTTCAAAGCAAGTTCAATTTCCAATAATGTTAGCTCTTGTTATGAGCTTTTCACTAAAAATTATAAGTTAATGCTGTAGATTGTGTTTATTTCACAAATCTTGTTATTACTTTTCAATCGGATACTCATTACCCGAGTCAACATTGGTAACATGATCCTGTAAAGTGACCAGCAGTATACCATTTGTTCAGTAATTTCACTCCCTGATAATATTATGCTTTTCTTTGCATCAGAATCATCCAAAATTATTTTGTATTGCAATTAAACATTTAACAGATTGACATTTAACCTCATGTGAAACAGAAAACGAGAGAAAAATGGTGAGATCCCCAAATATAATAATGAATTAAAAAAATGCAAGTTTTCTATGCCCAGCTCACTAAAATCTTTGAGGAAGCAAAACGGAGAGGAGATAATAGTAATGTGGTAGATGAACTTATCTAGATTTCCGAAAGGCTTTTGGTAATGTGCCAGTTAACGGATTAGTGAGTAAAGTCAGATCTTGCAAAGTCAGGAACTACTCAATTAATGGATAATTTCAAGCATTAAGATTTATAAGAATAAGGCTGAGGGGCTGTTCATCAATATGGCAAAAGCTGGATTGTGAAGTCCCACAAGGACTGAGGTCGGAGCCAATATGTTTCAAGCCTGTATTGATGATTTAGATTTTGAAATGAAAACCATGACTGGTAAATTCACAGATAATATAAATTGCAATATATGCAAAAAATGGGAATAGATAGACATCCAGAATGGTTGTAGAATTGGGAAATATATTTCACAAAGTGAAAAAATATAAGGGCACATGATGCCTAGGAACTAAAACCTTATATTAAGTGGAGACAAAAAGGTACATAAATAAATCAGTGACGTGGCGGGAGGTTAATTAGGCTAACAAAAAAGCTAGACATGTATTGGCAATTATTTCTACAGGAATAGAATTATGACATAATGAGATTATGTCAAGTGAGTTTTGAAGTTTGGTTCGACTACACTCAGAGCACTGTATATATAGTTGAAGTCTCCCGATTGAAAAATATCATATAAAAAGGTATAAAAAGAAGATTTAGAAGATGATTACTGTACAGTATGAAGTGTGAGCGAGCAGCACAGTGGCACAAGGGTGGAGCTGCAGCCGTACCGCACCGGAGACCCAGGTTTGATCCTGCTGTCTACAGGTACTGTCTACAGGGAGTTTGTATGTTCCCCTGTGACCGTTTTCTCTGGGTGCTCTGATTTCCTCCCACACTCCAAAGACATACAGGTTTGTAGTTTAATTGGCTTTGGTAAAATTGTAAATTGTTCCTCATGTGGAGGATTGTGCTAATGTACGAGGTGATCGCTGGTTGGCATGGACTCGGTGGGCCGAAGGGTCTGTTTATGCAAGTCACTTTTCTCTTGGAGAAGGCTGAAGGCTGACTGAAGAGGCAGTGAAGAAAACTAATGGCATGTTGGCCTTCATAACAAGAGGAGTTGAGTATAGGAGCAAATAGGTCCTTCTGCAGTTGTACAGGGCCCTGGTGAGACCACACCTGGAGCATTGTGTGCAGTTCTGGTCTCCAAATTTGAGGAAGGTCATTCTTACTATTGAGGGAGTGCAGCGTAGGTTCATCAGGTTATATGTTGAAAGAATGGAGCGACTGGGCTTGTATACACTAGAATTTAGAAGGATGAGAGGGGATCTAATTGAAACATATAAGATTATTGAGGGATTGGACAGGCTAGAGGCAGGAAACATGTTCCCAATGTTGGGGGAGTCCAGAACCAGGAGCTACGTTTAAGAATAAGGGGTAGGCCATTTAGAACGGAGATGAGGAAAAACTTTTTCACCCAGAGAGTTGGGAATCTGTGGAATTCTCTGCCTCAGAAGGCAGTGGAGGCCAATTCTCTGGATGCTTTCGAGAGAGGTTGGATAGAGCTCTTAAAGATAGCGGAGTCAACGGATATGGGGAGAAGGCAGGAACGGGGTATGATTGTGGATGATCAGCCATGATCACAGTGAATGGTGGTGCTGGCAAAAAGGGTTGAATGACCTACTCCTGCACCTATTGTCTATTTAAAATTATGAAATTAGTGTAAATAATTTATGAAAAAGATTGAAATTTATTTGTTCCCAATTTGTGAATACTAAAACTCACATGTGAACACAGTTACAGTTTTACTTCCAGTCCGGAAGTGGCGGTGTTGCCCTAGCAGCTGCAACTCGCCTGCAGTCCGTCTGTTTTTTTTTTTGTTGTTGTCCTTGTCCTGGTTTAACTAGTTAATTTGAGTTATTAGGGTGTGTATGTGTGTGGGGAGGGGGGGGGAGAAATGTGTCTTAGTCTCTTCCTTCGGGGGGGTGCAACCTTTTCTTGTCGTATCCCCCGTCTCCGTCTGCGCTGAGGCCTAATGGCGGAGCTGGTGGCCTCCAACTGCGACCGACCTGAGGCTGCGGAGGCAGAGCCAGCCAGGAATTACCAGCACGACGCTGGCCGACTTCGGGGCTGTGGCGGGTTCCGGCGGCGACGGCCTGACTCAGGACTGAGGAGGTGTCCTGGCAGTGACTGCCTGACTCGGGGCTGAGGTGTCCCGGCGGTGACGGCCCGACTCGGGGCTGAAAAGGTGTCCCGGCGGTATGGCGGCCCGACTAGGGACTGAGGTGTCCCGGCGGTACGGCGGCCCGACTCGGGGCTGTGGCGGGCTCCGGCAGCGGTGACGGCCCGACTCGGGGCTGAGGAGATGTTCCCGGCGGTGACGGCCTGACTCGAGCTGAGGAGGTGTTTCGCAGCGGTACGGCGGCCCGACCTCGGAGGTTCGGCCGCGGTCCCAGCAGATGACATTGTCGGGAGCTCGCAGGTCACAGGTTGGTGACCTGCTTTTCCGGGACTCCCTCGGCAACAGCTTCGACCGCTGGGAATGGAGGGCGGCAGCTTCGGCAGCTCCAAGCACCCCGGGCCGCGGAGTTTGAACCGGCCCGTGCGTGGAGCTGGATTCAGCCGCGGGACTTACCAACACCCGGCGGGTCACAACATCGGAGGCCTGGATGGCCTCAGCGCAGAGGGAGAACAAGGAGGGAACAGACAAAGACTAAGACTTTTGCCTTCCACCACAGTGAGGAGGTGCCTGGTGAACTCACTGTGGTGGATGTTAATTTGTGTTTATTGTGTGTTTTGTTATTTTATTAAATGTATGACTGCAAGGCAACAAAATTTCGTTCAGACCGAAAGGTCTGAATGACAATAAAGGATACTTTACTTCAGCCCATGGGCCCTGGCATTCCCTCTCTCTCTATCTCCCTCCCCCACCCTAGCCGCACCAGCTTCTCATTTTCACACCACAAACAGCTTACAATGGCTTGTTCCCTTTATCATCGATACTTTTTTGCATATCTTTCATTCATTGTTCCTTATCTCTCCACATCACCATCTATATCTCTCGTTTCCCTGATCCCTGACCAGTCTGAAGAAGGGTCTCGACCCGAAAGGTCGCCTATCTCCTTCACTCCTTAGATGCTGCTGCACCCGCTGAGTTTCTCCAGCCTTTTGTGAACCCTTTAGTTTACTTTACTTACTTATCCAAAGAATTGTCATCGCCACAATCTTCTAATGATTCTTTTGCTTTACTGTATGACTTGCTTTAATTTCTGTTAATGATAACAGAGACACACGTTTTGGTCACCCACTTAATGGAAGGATGTCATTAGGCTGGAAAGAATGTGGAGGAGTTTTACAAGAATGTTTCCATGACACAAAGGAGTGAAATATTGGGAGAGATTTGGCAAGCTTAGGGTAAACCTTTTCACTCCGAGGTTGGTAGATGTATGGAATGGGCTGCCAGAGGAGGCAGTTGAGGCAGGCACAATAACAACTTTTAAAAGACAGAAGGAAACGGGCCAAATGCTGGCAAATGGGACTAGCTTAGAATGGGCATATTGGTCAGAATGGATGAGTTGGGCTGGAGGGCCTGTTTCCATGCTATACGATTCTATGACATGAGAGCCTGCAGATATCCTGACCCACTGAGTTCCTCCTGAGGTTTTGTTTTTGCGACAGATAACAATGTTGACCAATATATAATGTAAGTCCAACCAGTGGTGCCATTGTTAAATACCACACTTTAGCTGAAAGTAATCCCAACCTCATACAGTTCAAGCACATGTTAAACTGCATGAAGCACACGGCATCCACATTATTCAAACAAACAAAAGGATGGTAAACTAATTGTTGGCTATTGCTGAATTGTTTATTCTAACATCCTAATGTAATTATTTACATTTTTTGATTATCCAGTGCTTGCTTGGAGCTTGAATATTGTTAATGAATGATCTGTTTGGTGATTAAATACATCATGTAAATAAAAGGTTTGTGGTGAAACAGGTTGCTACCAAGGACTGATGAATTGATAGGGCTTTGTCTGGGAACACAGCCTGCCTAGAGGAGTGAAGACAAGTCATGCAGAGCAAACCAAGTTGCCAGAAAAAGGAGGAGGAGGAGTAAAATAAATTGAGCAGAGTCTATATCCACAGGGGATCTTCGGGAATCATTTTGCTGATTTTGCTCACATCACTTTCAGCAACGGGCAGGCATAAGAAGGTTTCCATCCACTAAAATAATCTTCAACATTGCCAGTGTCCAAAGATGCAAAAAGAGGGACATGGACCCATATTCGTGATGTGGAGATAGTGGTTCTTTATATGTATGTCTCTCCCCTTTCCAAGCCGCTGCGGCAAGTATGAACAATATCTTGCACTTTGTGGTGGACCTGTGTTTTAAAGAGAAGTAAGACTCTGTGTGCCTCAATGTTTAGTTTAGCGATACAGCACGGAAACAGGCCCTTCGGCCCACCGGGTCTGCGCCGACCAGTGATCCCCATATATTAACACCATCCTACACACACCAGGGATAATTAACCTACATACCTGTACGCCTTTGGAGTGTGCAGACGATTTCGGGGAAAGCCCACGCGGCCACGGGGAGAACGTACAAACTCTGCACATACAGCGCCTGCAGTCGGGAGCGAACCCGGCACTCCGCTGCTGTAAGCTCTGTAAGGCATCAATTCTAACGCTGCGCCACCGTGACGCTCAATGGACACAGCGACAGGTTCACCGAAGGTCCAGCAGGCAGAACGAGGCCTCGGAGAGTTCCCCACAGTCCATTGGTCACAGGCACATTACTTTGCCAGCCCTTCAAGTATGCTCCCACTATTTTGTCAATCTGAATAGAGTGCTCTGTCTTAGTGATCCTCTATTATCTGAATGGTGGCCGATTAGGAAAAGGGGAGATGCAACGAGACCTGGGTGTCATGGTACACCAGTCATTGAAAGTAGGCATGCAGGTGAAGCAGGCTGTGAAGAAAGCGAATGGTATGTTAGCATTCATTGCAAAAGGATTTGAGTATAGGAGCAGGGAGGTTCTACTGCAGTTGTACAGGGTCTTGGTGAGGCCACACCTGGAGTATTGCGTACAGTTTGGGTCTCCTAATCTGAGGAAAGACATTCTTGCCATAGAGGGAGTACAGAGAAGGTTCACCAGACTGATTCCTGGGATGGCAGGACTTCTATATGAAGAAAGACTGGATAGACTCGGCTTGTACTCGCCAGAATTTAGAAGATTGAGGGGGGATCTTATAGAGAATTACAAAATTCTTAAGCGGTTGGACAGGCTAGATGCTGGAAATTGGTCCCGATGTTGGGGAAGTCCAGAACAAGGGGCCACAGTTTAAGAATAAGGGGGAATTCTTTTAGGACCGAGATGAGAAAATCATTTTTCCCACAGAGAGTGGTGAATCTGTGGAATTCTCTGCCACAGAAGGTAGTTGAGGCCAGTTCATTGGCTACATATAAGAGGGAGTTAGATGTGGCCCTTGTGGCTAAAAGGATCAGGCGGTATGGAGAGAAGGCAGGTACAGGATACTGAGTTGGATGATCAGCCATGATCATATTGAATGGCGGTGCACGCTCGAAGGGCCGAATGGCCTACTCCTGCACCTATTTTCTATGTTTCTACTGAACTGAGATTAGCCTACTTCTCTCCCTCACAGTCTTGCCTCCCACACACCTTGTCCCTATGATAGTCCTTTCTTTCCCTTCATCTTTTTTAGCATAATTAGCATTATGATCTACTTGGTACCCCTGAGTGTAGAAACGAACAATTGCAATGATTGGGAAGAATGCTGGGAATTTGAAATGCTAAATGGAAAGTGTTGGCTTGACGAGAGAGGGCAAGAAAGTGCAAGTGCAAGTCTACACCTTTTCTATTTCAAGCTCAATACAGATTGGGGAATGAGGTAATAGTGGAAAAAGACAAAGCAGATGAGGGGTTCCAGCATCCTCATCAGTGGGAACACAAGAAACTGCAGATGCTAGAATCTGGAGCAAAATACAAAGTGCTGGAGTAACTCAGCAGGTCAGGCAGCATCTGTGGAGGGAATGGATGGGCGATCCTCCTGGCTGGAACCCTTCTTCAGACTGATTGTAGCGGGGAGAGCGAGCTGGAAAAGAGAGATGGGGTGGAACAAAGCTTAGCAAGTGATAGGTGGAGGAAATGTGTAGGAAAGAACTGCAGATGCTGGTTTAAATCGAAGGTAGACACAAAATGCCGAAGTATCTCAGCGGGACAGGTAGCATCTCTGGAGAGAAGGAATTGGGTGACTTTTCGGGTTGAGACCCTTCTTCAGACTGATGTCAGGGGAGGGGGCGGGACAAATATAGAAAGTGTAGGGGGCAGTCATTGACAAAGGCCAGATATGAAAAGGAGGTCTTCTTATCGAATCCACACACAAGATTTGAAGTTGTTCAGCCAGAGCTGAACGCACTTCTGGGCATCTGCATACAATGGCATCTGTCTTGCGCTTCTTACGCGTGGTGGTGAAAAGATTGGTGGAAACAGGGCCGCAACGTGAACGCTCTATGAAAAGGAGGTGAAAGGGTGTCAGAAAAGGAGAGAAGAGAAGTGAAATGTCAAGTCAGAGGAACTGATAAAGGTGGAAGAGGACTCAGGGTGGGGAGTAGGGGATGGGGGATATGTAAAAATATAATCATAATGGCTGCTGTGTCAGTTCTTCCTCTTCCGGGAATGAACTGCACCTGTCTTTCTGGAGGTGAAAACATTTAGCCACGCTTGGCCTCCTGATGTTGTGAGTCATTTTCACATTTTTGCTGCAGAAAGGGGGAAATGTGTCAGTGATGATTCTGCAATGTGCCTGATGATCTGGTGTGATGATCTGTTTGTGCTGCTCTGTGACAACGCCAGTGTGAGGTTTGCAACAGTGTCGTTGCAACAAAGGTAAGATAAAGCCCACACATTTTAGCACTGAGCGCTGATCACTAAAGGTTGTGGGTAAGGTGGGTGATGGTGAACTGAGCCCTGAACTGAGACTGTTGCATTTTCAGTGTAATGTGACATTAGAAAATGATCATAATCACCATGGCAACTCATGTGGGATTATTACACTTGTGCCACAGAAGCATGTATAATGTTTGAAAATGTCGGTGTGACTATTTTCATTTGTTTAGCCTTTGAAGTGAAGAACATCACAAAATAGGAGCAGGAGTAGGCCACTCAGCCCATGCTTAAATGGTTCATGATAGGACAACACTCTTACTCAGTAATTAGACCAGCAAATCACTTCTGGACTGCTTCCAATGCCAATATGTCCTTTCGTCAGTAAGGGGTCCAATATCGTGCACATCCTCCAGGTGTGGCCTCTCCACATCTTGCACAATTGTGCTAGTGCTTCTCTGTTTCTAAACTGTAACCCTTTTGCAATAAAGGGCAACGTGCTACTTACCTTCTGAACTACCTGCTGCACCATCCCTGCTAACATTGTGTGCACGACCATTGGGATTTCTCTGTACTTTGCTTATTTGCTGTCTTACTTCATTTATATAACTAAATGTCTTCAGATTATTCTGATCTGTTGCTCAAGGTACTGCTACTGATTTTTACAACCCAGCGGTATGAATATTGACTTCTGTAACTTCAATTAACTCTTGTATCCCCTCTATCTTCGTCCCTCCCCCACCCTAGTCGCTAATTTCGCTGGTGTACTGTTGAGTTTCATTGTCTGGATAACTCATTAGCATTTCCCTCACAGCCATCAATGGACCACTGTGGGCTCCACTTTTCCTTGATCTTTACTTTTTTGCATATCTTTCATTCATTTGTTCTATATCTCTCTATTCTATCATCTATATTACTCATTTTCCTTTCCCCTGACTCAGTCTGAGGAAGGGTCTAAACTCAAAACATCACCTTTTCCTTTTCTCCGGAGATGCTGCCTGATCTGCTGGGCTACTCCAGCTTTCTATGTCTATCTTTTCTAACCAGAATCTGCAGCTCCTTCCTATACAATACTGATTTTTTGTTTGATTAACTCTGATCATTTCTCACAGCAGCAAAGCAGCTTCCCTTTAAGAGGATAGACACAAAATGCTGGAGTAACTCAGCGGGACAGACAGCATCCCTGAAGAAAAGGAATGGGTGATGTTTCGTGTCGAGACCCTTCTTCAAACTGAGACAGGGGAAAGGGAAACACGAGATCTAGATAGACATGTAGAGAGATATACAACAAATGAATGAAAAATATGCAAAAAAGTAACGATGGGAAAGGAAACAGGCCATTGTTAGCTGTTTACTAAGTGAGAACGAGAAGCTGGTGTGACTTAGGTGGGGGAAGAATGCAGGGGTTACGAAGTTAGAGAAATCAATATTCAGGTGCAGGCTGCATTTAAGTGGTCACTGCTTGCCAAATTAGGCCCTAGAAATCGTACAGCCTGGGAAGACTGGAGATAAAGAACCAAGCAGCAGTCTGGAAGCAATGAATAGGGTTTAGGTTAGTTGCAATCCTTCTTCCTGTGCCCATTTTCAGTATCAAGCCAATTTATCCTCCTTCTCCATAGATCAAATGATTGATACCATTAAGGACGCTACATCATGGAAGTTTTGTGTGTGACTATTGCAACTGGAGGAATGTAACAAATCTAGTCAGTACCATGCTTCTGTGCAACTGACAAGAAGCGAGTAGATTGCACAGAATTGCACATTGTCATTTGTCATTCTATTGGAAGGATTGACAAAATTTTCAATTACTGCTAACCACCTGAACAGGACACAATCTTGCAGGAGGCAACTACACAAAATAGGTTGTCATATTTGCCGCAGTAATAGTGGAGGTTAAGTTCACATTTGTATCTATCCAGAAAGTTGTAAACGGTATGTCAACCTCAATTCCTGCACAAAAAAAGTGTCAGAAAACACTGTAACCAAGAAATTGGATCATTTTTTGGGGCAGATAAAGTGATTGAACCTGGGATAGATCATTGAAGGTTTCAGAATAAAACTACACTACTGGGAAATTGGACAGGACAATAATGTGCTCTGTTCATATTACTACTCCCGATAATGTTCAGGTGTGCATCATTTATTATCACCATGGTCATTTCTCCTCCTATCGGTATTGGCTCGAGCTACAGTGCAGCTTTTGATCTTCACTTAACATTCACAATCCTATAAGAAAAGCTATTTCATTGACTTATTTCTGAAAGGATAATCTGCGCAAGTGACTGAGCAGCCTCAAAAGTGAATGCAAACCACTTTCGAGTTTGCCAAGTCCACAGTCAGACCCACAACTAAGAGTGAACACATTCTCCAGCATTTTGCTGCTGAGGAATTTAATCCTCTGTGGTAACACTGCAAATAACACTCCATTAGTACATGTGTCATTGTACCAATGATTGGCTTTGCAGGATTGCTTGGTGACCTTAGGGCAAAGGTTCCACCTGTGGTAAATTTACCCCCAAGGGGTAAGTTTTGCCTACCCAGGGGGTAAATTTGGTGATTCCGGATTTGTGCATATTTTTTCTGATTGACTGACTGGTTCTGGTATACCAGTATCTGGTCATCATTAGTTGTTCGTAACTAAGTGAAATGACATTGTTATGTGCTATTAAAGTTGCCAAAAGGTAAACGGGACAAGAAAGGTTGGGAACCCTGCCTTAGGGTATGAGAGAAAGCCATGTCCCTCCATTAAAAAAAAACCTACTCCCAAAGAGTCTTCAAGAGATACCACGTCCTATTTGCACCGCCGGTGAACCATGTTTGCAGGAAAGGTCGTAAAGTGCTGCAGTAACTCAATGGATCTAGCAGCATCTCTTGAGAACATGGATAGGCGACATTTCTCGGGACCCTTGTGCAGACTGATTGTGTCGGGGGAAGGGGGTGGAGGAGGGTGGGGGATAATAAAGCTGGAAGAGAGGAATGGCAGGACAAAGCCTGGCGAGTGATAGGTGGACACAGGTGAGGGGGCTTTTTGATAGAAAGATGGTTGTGAGTCCAGGTGGGGGCACAAGGAAGTGGAGGGTTGTTAGTAGATTAGTGACCTAACATTCGAGAATGAATTGCTCATACCGTTAGGATGTAAGCTATCTGGACGCACACCAATTTCTCCCCTTCTCCCTCCACGTATATTCCTTCTGGTTTTACATTGTGGACCTCTTCTATCCTTATCTAATACTTATTGTCATTTCATCTCTGGCCGCTGTCCAACCATCTGCCTATCAACCCCCTTCCCCCCCACCTTTATCCACTATCACTCACCATGTTTGTTTATGCCCTTTCTCACTTCTGCCCTTCCTGGCTTCTAACTTTTTACCCCCACCCGCACCCCCAGCACAATCAGTCTGAAGAAGGGTCCCGAATGAAAATGTCACCATCCATGTTCTCCAAATAGGCTGCCTGGCATGCTGAATTACTCCAGCACTTTGCGTTTTGCTCAAGGTCAAGATTATGTTGACTCTCAGCTTCCTCACTAAAGGATCTTTACAAGTGGCCACGGCAGATCTCTGCAGTCTCTGAATTTGCTGCTCACTATTGCATTGGAGGAATTACCTAGAAACAATTTTCATTGGGGAATAGGTGACCCCTGGGGAACTGGGATTTGTCCGCATTTATGGCTTCCCTTGAGTTCAGCCAGCCATCGACTCCACCCTTGTTGCCATGGGTGCATCTGCTACTAATGGGAAACATTTTTACTCCTTCAGTATTCAGGTAGTTCAAAGTTGAAGAATCAAAGATTCTATAGGACGTTAGCAGTGCTTCTTTGATGTACCTTCAGCGCATCATTTCACAATCGTGTGAAGTCCAAAGCCTTTGAAAGAATTCCTAAATTTATTCAGGAGAATGTTTTCCACAAGTCCAGTAGTAGCAAGGCTAACAGGAGCTGAGGAATGAGGTTGGGCAAGGTGGCAGAGGGTCAAGTCAAGTCATGTTCAGTCATGTTGCTTGTCACATGCACAAGTATGGTGAGTCTTGGTGCAGTGAAAATCTTGCTTGCAGCAACACTACAGGCACATGGACAAGACACACAAACATAATATACACCAAAAATAAGACATTTGTGCATAATAGACAATTTCAAGGTAGTGCAAGAGGTAATCTGCAAAGCTCTATGCTGAGGTAGGGCTGGGTAATTTTTTGTAAAATATCATTGACACAATGGATGAAATGGCCTACTTTTTGTCAAAATCTCAATGAGATATTCTATGACATATTTCAGATTTATGGATAAGAAGTATTTAGAGGACTACGGGTCAAATGCAGGCAAATAGGACTGGCCCAGTATGCCAACTTGTAGAGTGTGAGCTAAAGGGCCTGTTTCAATGTTCTATGCTCAATGTCTTTAAATATCAGCACTGAACCCATGACTGAATCCATTCAAAATGATCCTGAACTGCTTTCCACATCCTGGTTCCATATCCTTCCCAGTCTTTTGGGGGCACATAAGCAGCTCGGAGTGAGTATATGATCAGTCATGCACGGTCAGTTGGATAGTAAACTCTAGAGGAATAGCACAAGTATCAAATCAGTCTTGTACGTGATTGAACTTGTGATAAGTCTCCCCTTAAAAATAGCTGGAGAGCATTTGCTATATCCTCATTAATGTGGTTCATTATTCAAAATATGACTTCCTATATTTACCACAGTAATCACTTTTGAGCTCTCAAGGCACAAAAGACTTGCATTAATGATCTTGATTTCCCATCTAATGGGACCTTACGGTAATTTTCTGTATTGTATCTGGCAAATGAGAACAATCCTGGACAGTGACATGAGACAACCCCGGCCAATTATCTGGACATGCATGGAAACTTTTTTTAAATTCATATGCAACTAACTCAAAGTGAAATTTGAACATGCGTTATATAATGTAATTGTACAACAGGTAGACTTATCTCAGCCAGATGCTGTAGGCAACATCATTGGTCTTTTGTGCATAAAGTAATAATGCATTGAATGTTTTAGGACCCACAAGGCTGAATTTAGCTCTTGGTAAATATGCACCAGAGGTAACTCTTTCCCTCTTCCCAGATAATCCCCTCAGTCTTCACCGAGTTTGAGATCTCATTTGTAAATATTTTCTTTGCAATTCTTCCACCCTTCAATTCCCATCCTGGATTCTACATGTTTTTTTGGCTCTGGTCTATATTTTTTTAAACCAGATCTTCCCACCTAAAACATGTACTGAATCACATGGTAGATGGATTAGTTGATATAGTGGCACAATCAAGTACAGGGATTGTGGCATTAATTAAGATTAAGGTTACCAGAAGGTGTCAATTTTGTCTTGGGGCTCAGTGGCCATTTTCTGGTCGCAATGGAAATGTCCATGATGGGTCTTTGTAGGAGTTGGTACAATGACAACTTCCTTATCTTCAAAAATAATCGCTGCATCAAAAAAGAATCTGTCCTGATGGTTCATACTTATAAAGAGATAGAGCAGGCAGAGATGCAACCTTACCAGCAGTCATTCTAATTCTGCATTTTATTTTTCCTAAAAAATACTGCTATTAAAATCTATTCACCTGAGAAGTCAGTAACACCTATTCAATTGGCAATAAAAGTGAAGGCTGTAATTCTGTGGCCACAGCATCTGTAGAGGATATATTGAATGAATATGCCTTTTGCATTGAGGGTAGACGGACTCTTGTGAGGACGAGGAGCTTTGGGGCTCAGTGCATAAAGATGACTTTGAAAAATCAATGTTCCTGCAGAGTAGACAATTAACATTTAATTGTTGTTCTTCTTCTTATTGAGTCCACACACAAGATAAGAAATTATTCAGCCAGAGCTGAACACACTTCTCGGCATTTGCATGCATAGGCGTCTGTCTCGGGCTTCTTGGGCTTCTTGTGCATGATGGTGGAAAGATTGGTGGAAACAGGGCTACGACCTGAACACTCTTTCCTTGACCCCATTGAAATGTTAAACATTAACCAGTATTATCAATACTGACTATGAGTTTGGCAGGCCATTGGCTACACGCATCCAATAGTCTGGCAGTGTAGGATCGTGATTGCTATTTTATGGAGTTGAATGGTAAATGTGTAAATATGGAACCAATGAAGAGAACTGCCTTTATCCTAAATCATTTTCCACTTGAAATTTAAGTTAAGGGCCTGTCCCACTTTCACGACCTAATTCACGACCTCTGCCGAGTTTGCCCTTGGCTCATACTCGCACCATGGTCGTCACAAGGTCGTAGGAGGTCATTTGTAGTGCGTAGGAGGTCGTAGCAAGTTGTGATGCTAGTCGTAGGTACTCGTGGCATCAAGTAGGTCGGGGCGTTTTTTCAACATGATGAAAAATGTCCACAAATAAAAAAGGTTGTGAATTAGGTCATAAGTGGGACAGGCCCAGGCAAAACAAGCCACCGACTTTTATCTAGACAGAAAGTGTCAAGAACTGCATTCAATATAAACTAAGTAGCCATAATTCACTTCCATACTTCCTGTGCTGGAATAAATTAAATAAAATGTTGTAATTAAATGCCATGTCACACCAATGATAACAATGGGAACTATTTTCAGTGGTTCAAGTGCTGAAGCACTAATTTTGGCATTACTTGTCAAGTCATGGAATCGTATGCAGTTCTGCTTCTAGCTGCAGGGGTGGTTCATTCCCTGTGGTTAATTCAGCTGCCACCTTCTGCCATCTCCGTTCCATTTCAGCTCTGACACAGTGGATGTACTCTTTCCCATCCAACTTATGAACAAGGATGTCAAGGCCACTATCTGATAAACGTTGCGCAAATGGCACGGGACGGGTCTGATGTTGGTTAGTAGCAGTGCTTATGTAGATGATATATCTCAAATATCTAGTACTTCCCCTTCAATCTCATTGTCAGACAACAGCAACTCATATACCTACAAGTATAATGGGGAGTCCCATTGAGATCTGAAGATTTAACACGGGGTTGTCCACTGTAATCAGCCATGATCAATATGAATGGCGGTGCTGGCTCGAAGGGCCGAATGGCCTCCTCCTGCATCTATTTTCTGTGTTCAGCAGTAGGGAAATTCAGGCGAAATTCAGTAGATCCCATCAATATGTAAGAATCTATCAATGTTTTTGTTCAATTATGTTTTGAATCAAGGAGGACAGCACAAAAGACAGTGTTTCCTGAAGGTCAAATATGCCATATAAAAACCCACATATTCATTCATTCATTCATTCATTAACTGGGTTTGAGTTGGAGTTCTATCTATCACTTGTTAATCTCTTGTTTCTCTGGTCTAATCCTATACATTGCACTGTGACATTTCATTGATCAGTTTTAAAAACATAGGAAGGTCAAAGTAACATAAAATTGGTTTATAGCTATCTAAGAACAATTAATAAATCGAGTTCAAAATGTATAATAATACCATGCGATCCAAAATTAGGCAAAATTAACTAAATGATTTAAAATAAAAATATTATCGTATTATCTACTTTCCCACAAATCACTATGAATCCATTAGTAAATACTAGTGAGGAAGGCAACAGGAGACTATAAATTCTCTTTTCTGTACATTTTATTGCTCTGATCTATATCTGTACATATTATCTCTGATTTTGAACATAATTGACGAGCAAAAGTAACACAATATAACAATGTAATTCCCACTGTCAACTACCAAAGGATCACAATAGACAATAGACAATAGGTTCAGGAGTGGGCCATTCAGCCCTTCAAGCCAGCACGCCATTCAATATGATCATGGCTGATCATCCCCAATCCGTACCCCGCTCCTGCCTTCTCCCCATATCCCTTAACTCCGCTATCCCTAGGAGCTCTATCTACCTCTCTCTTGAAAGCATCCAGAGAACCAGCATTCACCACCATCTGAGGCAGAGAATTCCACACACTCACAACTCTGTGTGAAAATGTTTTTCCTCATCTCCATTCTAAATGACTTACCACTTATTCTTAAACTATGGCCCCTGGTACTGGACTCCCCCAACATTGGGAACATGTTTCCAGCCTGTGGCGTGTCCAAACCCTTAATAATCTTATATGTTTCACTAAGATTCCCTCTCATCCTAAATTCCAGAGTATACAAGCCAAGTATAAATATTTTTATTTTAAATCATTTGGTAAATTTTGCTTAATTTTGGTTTGCATAGTGTTATTATATAATCATCGAATGATTTAATTGTTTTTAATATAAGAGACTGATACTATTGTGTTATTGTGTACAGTGGAATCAGGATCACCCAATAACTTTTCTAGCACCAACTGATAAATTAATGGAAAGTGCCTTTTTATCCCAACCTTTTTCACTGAAATAGCCTTTTGCGGTGATCAAGCAGGTGTTCCCCTTTACAACTTTCATTGTAGGTTTCCAGCACAGGCGGTAAACTCGAAATATTTTAATTGACCCCCCTTCCTCCTACAACACATGCTGCAAGATTTAAGCTGTGGCATCTTCCAGCGAATGTCTAACCATCTACCCTTGATGTTCAGTAGCAATATCATCACAGTCCTCCACCATGAACAGCCTGGGAGGTCAACATTAACCTGAATGAGACACAAGAACAGGCAAGATTCTGGGTATCCTCCAGTGAAGGGCTCATGCCCTAACGCTCTAATGCCCCTGTCCCACTGAGGCAATTTTTTTGGAAACTACAGGCGACTAGGCTGTCGCCACATGGTCGCGGGGTGACGCATGTATGGTCGTGAGTAGTCTCCTCAAGTCGCCTCAAGAGTCGTAATGTTTTTCTGGTTGCCGCTGGATTTTGAAATGATCAACACTTTTTGGCAATTGTGGGCATGACATAGCTTGACATAGCTTGTCTTTTCCTGTCGTACGTGCAGTCGTAGGTTCTCGCCAGGATGATGCAGGTTGTCGCCAGGTGTCATAGGTTGTCGCCGGGTGCTGACTTCAGTGAATTCCATTGGCGACTACCTACGTCAACCTACGTCAATCGGCGACAGGTACCGGTGTCAAGAGAAGTCTTCAGTTGCCGCAGGCAGGGTCATAGCAACATAGAAACATAGAAATTAGGTGCAGGAGTAGGCCATTCAGCCCTTCGAGCCTGCACCGCCATTCAATATGATCATGGCTGATCATCCAACTCAGTATCCCGTACCTGCCTTCTCTCCATACCCTCTGATCCCCTTAGCCACAAGGGCCACATCCAACTCACTCTTAAATATAGCCAATGAACTGGCCTCAACTACCCTCTGTGGCAGAGAGTTCCAGAGACTCACCACTCTCTGTGTGAAAAAAGTCTTTCTCATCTCGGTCTTAAATTGATTTCCCCCTTATCCTTAAGCTGTGACCCCTTGTCCTGGACTTCCCCAACATCGGGAACAATCTTCCTGCATCTAGCCTGTCCAACCCCTTAAGAATTTTGTAAGTTTCTATAAGATCCCCTCTCAATCTCCTAAATTCCAGAGAGTATAAACTGAGTCTATCCAGTCTTTCTTCATAAGACAGTCCTGACATCCCAGGAATCAGTCTGGTGAACCTTCTCTGCACTCCCTCTATGGCAATAATGTCCTTCCTCAGATTTGGAGACCAAAACTGTACGCAATACTCCAGGTGTGGTCTCACCAAGACCCTGTACAACTGAAGTAGAACCTACCTGCTCCTGTACTCAAATCCTTTTGCTATGAAAGCTAACATGCCATTCGCTTTTTTCACTGCCTGCTGCACCTGCATGCCTACTTTCAATGACTGGTGTACCATGACACCCAGGTCTCGCTGCATCTCCCCGTTTCCTAATCGGCCACCATTTAAATAATAGTCTGCTTTCCTGTTTTTGCCACCAAAGTGGATAACCTCACATTTATCCACATTATACTGCATCTGCCAAACATTTGCCCACTCACCCAGCCTATCCAAGTCACCTTGCAGTCTCCTAGCATCCTCCTCACAGCTAACACTGCCCCCCAGCTTAGTGTCATCCGCAAACTTGGAGATATTGCCTTCAATTCCCTCATCCAGATCATTAATATATATTGTAAATAGCTGGGGTCCCAGCACTGAGCCCTGCGGTACCCCACTAGTCACTGCCTGCCATTGTGGAAAGGACCCGTTTACTCCTACTCTTTGCTTCCAGTTCTCTATCCACATCAATACTGAACCCCTAATACCGTATGCTTTAAGTTTGTATACTAATCTCTTATGTGGGACCTTGTCGAAAGCCTTCTGGAAGTCCAGATATACCACATCCACTGGTTCTCCCTTATCCACGCTACTAGTTACATCCTCGAAAAATTCCACAAAATTCGTCAGACATGATTTACCTTTCGTAAATCCATGCTGACTTTGTCCAATGATTTCACCACTTTTCAAATGTGCTGCTATCCCATCTTTAATAACTGACTCTAGCAGTTTCCCCACTACCGATGTTAGACTAACTGGTCTGTAATTCCCCGTTTTCTCTCTCCCTCCCTTCTTAAAAAGAGGGGTCACATTTGCTACCTGCCAATCCTCAGGAACTACTCCAGAATCTAAAGAGTTTTGAAAGATTATCACTAATGCATCCACTATTTCCTGAGCTACTTCCTTAAGTACTCTGGGATGCAGCCTATCTGGCCCTGGGGATTTATCGGCCTTTAATCTATTCAATTTACCCAACACCACTTCCCGACTGACCTGGATTTCACTCAATTCCTCCTTTGACCCACAGTCCCCTGCTATTTCCGGCAGATTATTTATGTCTTCCTTAGTGAAGACGGAACCAAAGTAGTTATTCAATTGGTCCGCCATATCCTTGTTCCCCATGATCAACTCACCTGTTTCTGACTGCAAGGGACCTACATTTGTTTTAACTAACCTCTTTCTCTTCACATATCTATAAAAACTTTTGCAGTCAGTTTTTATGTTCCCTGCCAGTTTTCTTTCATAATCTATTTTTCCTTTCCTAATTAAGCCCTTTGTCCTCCTCTGCTGGTCTCTGAATTTCTCCCAGTCCTCTGGTATGCTGCTTTTTCTGGCTACTTTGTACGCATCATCCTTTGCTTTGATACTATCCCTGATTTCCCTTGTTATCCACGGATGCACTACCTTCCCCGATTTATTCTTTTGCCAAACTGGGATGAACAATTTTTGTAGTTCATCCATGCAGTCTTTAAATGTCTTCCATTGTATATCCACCGTCAACCCTTTTAGAATTAATTGCCATTCAATCTTGGCCAATTCACGTCTCATACCCTCAAAGTTACCTTTCTTTAAGTTCAGAACCATTGTTTCTGAATTAACAATGTCACTCTCCATCCTAATGAAGAACTCAACCATATTATGGTCACTCTTGCCCAAGGGGGCACGTACAACAAGACGGCTAACTACCCCTTCCTCATTACTCAAAACCCAGTCTAAAATAGCCTGCTCTCTCGTTGGTTCCTCTACATGTTGATTTAGATAACTATCCCGCATACATTCCAAAAAATCCTCTTCCTCAGCACCCCTGCCAATTTGATTAACCCAATCTATATGTAGATTGAAGTCACCCATTATAACTGTTTTGCCTTTGTCGAACGCATTTCTAATTGTAGCTCGTCGTGGGTGGAGGTATGTTGACTTTGGTTGCCATAAGTTGTCCCTTGTGTGGGTGTAGGTTCTCGTAGGTGGATGTCATAAAGGGCCTGTCCCACTTGCCGATTTATTCGGTGATTGCCGCCATCATTGACTGACGCATCAGGGTCGCCGAAAGATTTTGAACATTTCAAAATCCAGCGCTGACAGAAAAAATGTTGCAACACTTGAGGAGACACTGAGCATCAATATTTCATCACGCCGCTTCATGCCGCATCACGCCACGATTTTTTCAGTGACCTGATATGTCAGTCAATAATGCCGACAGTCGCCGAAAAAATCAGCAAGTGGGACAGGCCCTTAAGTCGCGACGCTTGGGTCACCCGTTGTCGGTAGCTTGCCATAGCTTGACGTCGACTAAGTGGTATGTTGCAATAGATATTGTCGTTGGGGGGGGGGGTCCAGTCGCCAGGTTTTTCAGCGACCTGTTACAACTGTGATAGTTGCCGAAAAAGTTGCCTAAATGGGCCAGGCTAAGCTTTTCCACCATTTACAAGGCAAAAGTCAAGGTTTGATGGAATATGCACTACGTGTGTGGAAGTATTATATTATATTATGCAATATTATATATCTCAAACAATCATTCCCTCCACCACCGATGCACCTTGGCTGCAGAGTGCACCATCTATTAAAATTAGTTTTAGTTTTAGATGAGTTTTAATCTGCAATTTGAGAAGGAGAACGTTAAATCGGAAGTGGTAGTGATTCAGTTGAACAAAGGGGACTATGAAGGCATGAGAGGGGAGCTGACCAAAGTAGACTGGAAAAGGATCCTAGCAGGAATGACGGTGGAACAGCAATGGCAGGAATTTCTGGGCAGGATCATTTCATTCCAAAAAGGAAGAAAGATTCTAAGGGGAGTAGCAGGCAACCGTGGCTGACAAGCGAAGTTAGGGATAGAATAAAACTAAAAGAAAAGATGTATAACACAGCAAAGAATAGCCGGAAGCCAGAGGATTGGGAAACTTTCATAGGACAACAGAAGGAAACAAAATGGGCAATACGGGCTGAAAAGATGAAGTACGAGGGGAAGCTGGCCAGGAATATGGAGAAGGACAGTAAAAGCTTCTTTAGATATGTTAAGGGAAAAAGAGTAGCAAAGTCAAATGTGGGTCCCTTGAAGGCAGACATGGGTGAAATTATTATGGGCAATAAGGAAATGGCAGAAGAGTTGAATAGGTACTTTGGATCTGTCTTCATTAAGGAGGACACAAGCAATTTCCCAGATGTACTGGAGGACAGAGGATCTAAGGGGGTAGAAGAACTGAAAGAAATAGTATTGGGTAGGCTAATGGGACTGAAGGATGATAAATCTCCTGGGCCTGATGGTTTGCATCCCAGGGTCCTCAGGGAGGTGGATCTAGAAATAGTGGACGCATTGGTGATCATTTTCCAATGTTCAATAGATTCAGGATCTGTTCCTGTGGATTGGAGGATAGCTAATGTTGTTCCACTTTTCAAGAAAGGAGCGAGAGAGAAAACGGGGAATTACGGACCAGTTAGCAAGACTTCGGTGGTGGGAAAGATGCTGGAGCAATTATTAAAGAGGTAATAATGGGGCATTTGGATAGCAGTAAAAGGATTAGTCCAAGTCAACATGGATTTATGAAAGGGAAATCATGCTTGACTAATCTTCTGGAATTTTTTGAGGATGTGACAAGTAAAATGGATGAAGGGGTGCCAGTGGATGTAGTGTATCTAGACTTTCAGAAAGCCTTTGATAAGGTCCCGCATGGGAAACTGGTGACTAAAATTAGAGCACATGGTATTGGGGGTTGGGTGTTGACGGATACAAAATTGGTTGGCAGACCGGAAGCAAAGAGTAGGAGTGAACGGGTCCTTTTCAGAATGGCAGGCAGTGGCGAGTGGAGTGCCGCAAGGCTCGGTGTTGGGGCCACAAATGTTTACCATATATATTAATGATTTGGAAGAGGGAATTAGGAGCAACACTAGCAAGTTTGTGGATGACACAAAGCTGGGTGGCAGTGTGAACTGTGAAGAGGATGTTAGGAGGTTACAGGGGGACCTGGACAGGTTGGGTGAGTGGGCAGATGCAGTATAATATAGATAAATGTGAGGTTATCCACTTTGGCGGCAAAAACAAGGGGGCAGATTATTATCTCAATGGGGTTAGGTTAGGTAAGGGGGATGTACAGCGAGACCTGAGTGTCCTTGTACACCGGTCACTGAGAGGTGGCGTGCAGGTACAGCAGGCAGTGAAGAAAGCTAATGGAATGTTGGCCTTCATAACAAGAGGTTTTCAGTATAGGAGTAAAGAGGTTCTTCTGCAGTTGTATAGGGCTCTGGTGAGACCACATCTGCAGTATTGTGTACAGTTTTGGTCTCCTAATTTGAGGAAAGACATCCTTATGAATGAGGCAGTGCATCGTAGGTTCACGAGATTGAGATTGATCCCTGGCAGGAATGTCATATGAGGAAAAATTAAAAAGACTAGGCTTGTATTCACTGGAGTTTAGAAGGATGAGGGGGGATCTTATAGAAACATATAAAATTATAAAAGGACTGGACAAGCTAGATGCAGGAAAAATGTTCCCAATGTTGGGCGAGTCCAGAACCAGGGGCCACAGTCTTAGAATAATGGGGAGGTCATTTAAGATTGAGGTGAGAAAAATCTTTTTTACCCAGAGAGTTGTGAATTTATGGAATTCCCTGCCACAGAGGGCAGTGGAGGCCAAATCACTGGATGGATTTAAGATAGAGTTGGATAGAGCTCTAGGGGCTAGTGGAGTCAAGGGATACGGGGAGAAAGCAGGCACGGGTTATTGATAGCCATTATCACAACGAATGGAGGTGCTGACTCAAAGGGCCGAATGGCCTCCTCCTGCACCTATTTTCTATGTTTCTCTTTCTAAAAGCACAGCTCACTTGTTTGGTTGAGCTACCAGCACCTCTATCAATGAGAAGCCTGAGGGTAGACACATCACCACTTACAGGTTCCCTTCCATGCCACATACCATCCTCACTTAGAAATACATTGCCGGTCCTTCACCATCACTGCATTTAAATTCTGGATCTCCCCACGCACAACACTGTGGGAGGATCTTTACCCAAAGGACTGCAGTTATTCATTAAGGTGGTTCAACACCACCTTCTTGAGGGCATTTAGATTTAGAAATTCTTGCCAGTGATGCTCCCCCATCCTGAGATGCATAATTTGGGTAGGACAGTTACAGAGCTGTTGAGCTGCTGCCTCACGGTGCCAGAGACCCAGATTCAATCCTGACTTATGGCCTGTCCCACTAAGGCAATTTTTTTAGGCAACTACAGGCGACTAGTTTGTCCCCACATTTCCGCCGGTGGTCGCCGGGAGTGGTCTTCTCAGTCGCGCAAAAACTCATGGCGTCTTTCTGGTTGCCCCTTCATTTTTCAACATGTTGAACATTTTTTGGCAACAGTGGGTTTGACGCCAATGAGCGTAGCGTGACCTCTCCTCACATAGGTGCTGTGGTAGGTTGTCGACAGGATGATGTAGGTTCTCGCCGGTTTTTCGGCAACCTGCTACGACTATGACAGTCGCTGGCGGTTGCCTAAAAAAAAAAATCGCTGTGGGACAGGCCCATTAGGGTGCTGAAGTTTGCGCGTTCTCCCTGTGACTGCATGGGTTTCCGCCAGGCACCCTGGTTTCCTACCGCATCAATACGCCGTGTGGGTTGGTAGGTGCGTAGTGAGCGGATGCAAAAGTGGGACAACATGGATTTAGTTTGAACAGGTGAACGATGGTCTGTGTGGACTCAGTGGGCTGCATAGCCTGGTTCCAGCTGAATATTTCAATCAATCAATGCAAAAGCAGCCGCCAAAGCAAATGGTTTTTACTTTCAGCTCATAACTGCCAACAGGTATTTTATCTTTAATAGGTGTGTGCGCTGCACAAAGTTAAATATACACATCCAGCATGAACTGTTTATTAATGACCTGCGGAATATTCAATTTTTTGTAATAAAATTCAGTTAAGGGTGGGAAGGTGGGAATGGGGAATTTGGTATTGATTGTTTATATTAACACCAAGCAATTTGGAGTAATTCAAAACAGTACAGCATCAGGAAGCGACTTCTTCTGTGACACAGCTATTTGGCTTCAATTTAGTGTCCAATGATCCCCCGCCCATTAACACTACCCTGCACATACTAAGGACATTTTTTTAAACTTTTGTAACAAGCCAATTAACCTACAAACCTGTACGTCTTGGGAAACCAAAGACCTCGGATGAAAACCCGCGCAGGTCACAGGGAGAAAGTATGAGCTCCGTGCAAGCAGCACCCATAGTCAGTATCGAACCCGGGTCTCTGGCGCTGCAAGGCAGTAGTTCTACCGATGTGCCACCATGCCGCCCTTGTAAATTAGTGCTTGTAAATTAAGAATTAAAGGACTGCTTATACTAGCGGTCTGAAATCTGGAGTCAGTAAATGTCAGATCTATTGGGTGAGTCCACAGTTACTTTGGTTGAAGACGAAGGTCTGTATTCTCAATAACACAAGAGCAATACTTCTAGCTTTGAATTGTGATGAATGGAATACTGTCTGTAGTGTGTGTGCTGCTCGTTGAGTTCTTTGCTTCGACAAATGCCCAAAGCAAAGAGCAGTTAAACATGTGAGACTTCTTCTTCTTGCGTATGGTGTGCACAGCCTAAATTTGTAGGTCAACTTGTTCTATTTGATTTTATTTGATTGTGCACGCCAGGTTGATTGCATTCGTCAAAACAGGTTGCAATCTCCCACCCCATGTGAGACATGATAGGCTTAAATAAGTACGTGCAGTTCTTTCAATAGCTCTTCACAGACAGCTTCTGGATCTTTGTATCCAAAGAGCAGTCATCACATGACACAGTCCATAAATGAAGACGCCGAGTAACTCAGCGGGACAGGCAGCATCTCTGGAGAGAAGGAATGGGTGACGTTTCGGGTCGAGACCCTTCTTCAGACTGATGTCAGGGAAGTGGGGACAAAGATAGAATGTAGTCTGAGACAGTAAGCCTGGTTGGAGAACTGGGAAGATGGAGAGGATGGAAAGAGGGTAAGCAAGGGCTATTTGAAGTTAGAAAAGTCAATGTTCATGCCGCTGGGGTGTAAGCTACCCAAGCGAAATATGAGGTGCTGTTCCTCCAATTTGCGCTGGACCTCACTCTGACAATGGAGTAGGCCCAGGACAGAAAGGTCACATTGGGAATGTGGGGGGGGGGGGGGGGGGGGGGGGGGGAGAGTTAAAGTGCTGAGCAACCAGGAGATCAGGTAGGTTAAGGCGGACTAAGCGGAGGTGTGCAGTGAAAGGATCGCCGAGCATAGGCTCGGCCATCATTTTGCTGAACACCTCTGCTCAGTTACCAAGCGCAGGCTCGGTGATCATTTTGAAACGTCACCCATTCCTTCTCTCCAGAGATCCTGCCTCTCCCGCTGAGTTACTCCAGCATTTTGTGTCTACCTTTGATTTAAACCAGCATCTGCAGTTCTTTCCTATAAGGTAACAAATATTGTCTACAACCAACACGACATACACTGAAATAACAAAAGATGCTCGCATAATTTCAATGCATTCAAAATTAAACAAAACCATCTGCAATTTTCCATTAAGAATTTTCTTTGAATTTTCTTTGAACTCCAGTTTGAAAGACTGGATAGACTCGGCTTGTACTCGCTGGAATTTAGAAGATTAAGGGGTGATCTCATAGAGACTTACAAAATTCTTAAGGGGTTGGACAGGCTAGATGCAGGAAGATCGTTCCCGATGTTGGGGAAGTCCAGGACAAGGGGTCACAGTTTAAGGATAAGGGGGAAGTCTTTTAGGACCGAGATGAGAAAATCGTTTTTCACACAGAGAGTGGTGAATCAGTGGAATTCTCTGCCACAGAAGGTAGTTGAGGCCAGTTCGTTGGCCATATTTAAGAGGGAGTTGGATGTGGCCCTTGTGGCTGAAAGGATCAAAGGGTATGGAGAGAAGGCAGGTACAGGATATTGAGTTGGATGATCAGCCATGATCATATTGAATGGCGGTGCAGGCTCAAAGGGCCGAATGGCCTGCTCCTGCACCTAATTTCTATGTTTCTATGTCTATGTTTAATTACCAATTAATTGACGACAAACCTGGAGCCTGATGGAAAAGAAGCAACTGAGAATGCAAAAGCCTGCCCTTGTTATATCTAGCCGTCTGCTACACATTGAAAGGAAACCTTCAAATACTGCAATTGTGAAGCAAGAATAATCCATGCCAGAAACACACAGAAGTCCAGTCAGTCAAAACTCATAACAGGAATACATGGCTTAACAATTGGAGTGCTCACACTTATTCTGTGTAGATTTGCTTCCCTTCTGAACAAGGGTGTAAACTTAAATTATAAACCAATGCACCCTTTTTTAAAGGTGGAAAATGCTTTGCTTTGTGTTTCTAGCATGTTCTTTTGGAAATATTTTGACAATCATCAAAAATGATTTCCTCTACGTTTGCCCTATGTTGAGAGATCAAGCACGGTCAGTCAATTCTCACTGGTGGTTTAAACATAAGAGACGATCTTCCTTAGTAGTCAAAGCATAAGATTTTACTTCCAGCTGTCAAGACAATTTTTGTTTCAAATTTAATAAGCCCAAAGTGTGAAAAGGTACTGATGTACTTTCCACATGAAGTGTCTGCTACTATGAAAATTGAATATGAAATACTGAGATTGATAAATCTTTTCACAATAAGGGAACAGAAACGTCACCCTTTCCTTCTCTCCAGTGATGTTGCCTGTCCCGCTGAGTTACTCCAGAATTTTGTGTCTGCCTTCAGAGCATATGGAATCAGATCTCTCATGCTGACTAGTTGATGATCCAAAAGCGAACCAGCAACAATAATCTTTTGTACCCCAGGAAATCTAGGACTTGTGCACCGATGATGTTCAATATGACAATCTGATACTTCCTGAACCTAGGAAAGATCAGACAAGCTAATCCATTCCCTTAGTCATTATTGACTTTAGCAATGGAATAAGGACAGGGTGAGGAAAGGGACCGAATGTGTTTCACACTGGACCCTCAGCTTCTCCTCTCCTCATTCAAATTTGCCATAAGAAAGTGATCTCATTACTAATTATGATTATTAATCCCATTACTAACATATCTGGCATGTAGGAGGAATGTGAAGCATCCTGGTAAAAACAAAACAAGGTCACAAGGAGAACCTGAAAACTCAAAATTGACAGCACCCAAGGCCAGGATCGAACCAGAGACCTTGGAGCAATGAGGCAGCAACACTACCTTCATAGGATCAACCAATAATTTATTTAATGGCATAGCAGAATTCAGGGGTAATAAGCTATTACTCTTCTTGTTTTCTAAATCATCTCGGCATGTGTCCAAAGAGCAAAGTGTTACAGCTCAAAATGTTAAACATTCAGAAGGCTCATTATGTTTATACATAATTAACCTAGGTGTCATATTTATAAAAAGCAATGAATAAATCCAAAAATTCAATGTATATTGAATCAAATAAGTTTGGACAAATAGGTGAAAGTACCAGTAAGCTACCACAAAGTATCTAAAACCTGACAACGTTTTTTTTGTTTTTTTTTTGCATTATCATTAATGGACAGTTTCTTCATTCAGACCATGCAGTTAAAAATAGAATTAGGAAGAAGAGATAAAAATATAATTCTGAGGAGAATAAATTACTGAACTCCCCATGATGTTAGTTAGTACATCAAATTAGGAATGTATGCACAAGGTTCCTCAATTGCAAAAACACGGCTCGTAAATTTTAGCTGCAGCTCAGCCAGAAGAACATAAAACATCAAACATAGAGCAGTATGGCACAGGAACAGGCCCTTCAGCCCACTATGTTCATGACGAATATGTTGCCAAATTAAACTAATTCTCCTCTGCCTGCAGGTGATACGTGTAATAACAGAGCATTTGGAAAGCAGTAACAGGATCAGTCAAAGTCAGCATGGATTTATGAAGGGGATATCATGCTTGATTAATCTTCTGGAATGTTTTGAGGATGTAACAAGTAGAATAGTAAGATTAAATGAGAACTTACCAGTTTGATCTTGATTTTATGAGGACTTACGTTGGTGATTACTTGAAGAAGATCCGCCAGTCCGCATGCGCACCGATCTTCAAAGCAGCGGTATAAAATCACAAATAAACAACACCGAAGTAAACAGTAAGATCAGTGACTCGAGAACTACCAGATGATCTTTCATGAGAGAGGGTTGGGCGTGGTGGGCACGTAATCACCAACGTAACTCCTCATAAAATCAAGATCAAACTTTAAACTGGTAAGTTCTCATTTAATCTTACTATTTTACTTCGGAGTCACGTGAGTGATTCGTGAAGAGTTCAAAGCTCTGTGATTTCATGCCGCAGATTACAAACTCAGCATCCCAGTGCATTGATTGACTCGAATGAGAAATAATGCATTAGTAGTAACATTGCATCCAATGTAGTAATAGGGTTTATTTAATAATATAAACAAACAATAGTTTTTCTTTAATACCAGAGCATTTAAACAGAATTTAAAATGGCATTAGCAAACAGCCCTGGATCATTAATCGGGCGATGATAAAAATTCTGAAACATCAGCCCATTTGCCCATCCGGCGGCCGCCATAATATGGTCGACGGGCACGTCCTTCGCTTTGGCCGCCGAAGTAGCTGCTGCCCTAGTGGAATGAGATGTAAACACATCTGTGTTAATACCTGCATCAATCAAAACTTGTTTCAGCCACCTGGAAATAGTGTTAACTGACACTCTTTTATGTGTTTTTTTATAACTGATAAACAATCCTGTCTCCATATTACATAAATTCTCTGTCACTGCAATGTATTGCATCAAATGTGTTTTTACGCATAAAGCTGGATCCGTAGGATATGCTGCAAATATTATTTTAAAACCTGTGACACCTGACCTGCTCTATTTGAGGAGGTCATAAATGTAAAATGTAATATTGTCCACAGCAGTTTCCATTCTGTCTAACTGTAATTTTTGTAACGTCTGTACCCTTTGTGCTGAAACCAACGCCATAAGCATGGCCAACTTTATGGTAATTTTGGTCAACGTCAAAGATGATATAGGAAATCACCCACGTAATTTCTTAAGGACTATACTTACATCCCAAATAGCCATATATCTAGGTTTGGGAGGTCTGGAATTAAAAATGCCCTTCATAAATCGAACCACAAGAGGGTGAGATCCAATTGCATGATTGTCTGATTTCATCACTAAATATGATGACAAAGCACTTCTTGCTGTATTGATTGCACTATAACTTAGTCCTTCATCATAGTAAAGAGTTGACAAAAATTCCAAAACATGTGAAATACGTGCTGTACAATAATCAATATCATTTTGTACACAGTAAACTTCCGATTTCTTTACATAACAAAAATACAGCTTTTGAGTACTCCATCTCCAAGATGCAGTAAGCATGTCGACAGTTCGACCCGACAATCCTTGTCCCAGATATGGCCTTCTTAGAATCTGCAAATTAACAAATCAATACGGTCATACAACGGATGGCATTCGCCAGTCACTAGATTCACCAATACATTCCTTTGTTTAGGAAGAGCCATCAAAGGTTGTGTCATCAGCTGTCGGATCCATGGCTGAGTAGGCCAGTCGGGTATTACCAGTACCCCTGAAGCATTGACCTGCTTGATTTTAAGCAGACATCGATTTATGAGACAGATAGGTGGACATGCATAAATATACATACCACCTCAATTCAGCGAGAAAGCATCAATCGCTACTGCCCCAGGATCTGGTTCCCGTGACACATATTTGGGAACCTGGTGGTTTAGTCTAGATGCGAACAAGTCGACATCTGGTGTTCCATATTTGGCAATGATGTCTTTGAACACATCGTGATTCAGCATCCATTCTATGTTGTCATGGAATTTCCGTGAGCTGGTGTCTGCCACTGTATTAAGTTTTCCTGGCAGATAAATAGCTGAGAGCCAAATGTGTTTTTCAATGCACCAGATCCAGATTTGGTTTACCAGTCTGTCACAAGATACCAACTTGATACCACCCATGTGATTGACATATGCCATTGCCGTGGTGTTATCAATCTGGAGCTGAACATGCAGACTGCTTTTGTTAGAACAATAAGCTTTGAGCCCATGAAATGCTCCTAAAAGCTCTAAATGGTCTATTCCCCATGTCTGCAGAAGCCCAGCTTCTTCCGAATTCCATCTTCCTCCACAACTTGAATTTGTGTCTGTCGCACCCCATCCAAGTGCACTTACATCAGTCTGCAAAACCATGGAAGGTTGTTCCAGCTCTAACATGTTAAAACTACTAGAGACATGTTGAATCCACCATAAAAATCAGTAATTGCTTCAGCTGATAACTGCATGGGCCTATCATAATGCCCAATTTGTACATTAAGTGCCTGTTCTTTTGCTCTTTGTAATTGCAGATAATGCAAAGGCCCAAATTGGACTGCTGGAAAAGCTGCTACCATTTTCCCCAGAAGTCTCGCCACTTACCTACTTGATGGTTTACACTTGTTTAAAAGTGTCACACAATCCTCAATTAGCTCTGTACTTTTTTCCAATTGGCAAGGTAATTACCATTTTGATAGAGTTAATTGAAAACCCCAAATAATCAATTGTGGTAATTGGCGTAAGTTTGGATTTTTCCAAATGAATGACAAACCCCAATTTTTCAAATGTGGATTTGACAACTGCCACTGATATTTTGGCTAAAGCTTTTGTTTGTCCAATTATTAAAATATCATCCAAATAGGCCATAATCACATGGCCCTGACCTCTAAGCAACCCCAAAATTGGTTTTAACAATTTGGTGAATACTCTAGGGGCTGATGTCAATCCGTTTGGCAGTGCATTATACTGCCATAATTGATTCATCCAATTGAATTTAAACTACCTTCTATGCTCGCAATGAACAGGCACTGAATAATAAGCGTCCTTCAGATCTATTGTGGCCATATAACAACCTTTATAAATGAGTTGCTTGGCCGTAACCAATGTTTCCATTTTAAAGTGTCTATAGAGTACAAATGTATTTAAATTTGTCAGATCCAAAATGATTCTACATCCTCCGTCCCTCTTAGGACGGGGAAAAATATTTGACACAATTTGATGGACTTGATGGTCCGTCTTTTCAATTACACCTTTTGTTATATAATATTGTGAGTTCAGCTTGAACTTTTATTACCTCTGTTTGTGAAAAATAAAGTGTTCTGACAGGAACATGTTGGAAAGATAAAGTAACATTTGGAATAAATTCAATCCGAAACCCTTGAATTACACTCCTGATAAATAGATCTGAAGTAAGCTGCTTCCATTCGTTATAAAAAAAAGCAGTAATCTACCACCAATATTCTCTTGAGTTATTTATTTAACTTGTTTGGTTAAATCTGCGCCAAACAGCAGATCAGGTGGTTGAATACTTGCTGGCTTGCAAAGCGCAGCATATCTGGGATTAATGGTGGGCCTTAAAGCCCTTTTCCTGAGACCATTGATCTCAAAAATGGGTGTCGCATTGGTGCTTCTTGGTGTGTTCTGGTCACAAACCACCATCCATTGTTCTTGCGAACGCTGTAATGCCAGCAGCCAATAATTTTAAAATTCTTTGCATTTTTATTTCTTGGCTTTGCATACTGGGTCCCATCTGACACCAAATGACTTGATTCGCCGTTGGAACTCTTAATACTTCACAGCTTGGAGGCTCGTGTTTTTTGGCTGTCTCATCCATAGTAAGCTCCTGAAGCTGATGAGAAACCATGTAATTAATTGTGGTAGCCAGCTCTTCACCTAGTGGCTCACCTCCTGCTGATGGGACAGCAAATGGAAGTGCCAGTGGTGGAACATTTAGTAGTTCAGTTTCTCCTGGCTGAACTTCCCCATCAGAATGGGCCTCAGGACTATTCTGGCCCATTGCACTCTCTTCAAATTGATAATGGCAGCATTGTTGCTGCTGGGGCTTCTTTTCCTAAGCGCTGACACTCCTTCTCTTGGAGTGAAGTTCTTTGGAGGACTGTATGCAACAGTTCTTCCACTTGGGATAGGCGTGTGCACACTCTATCCAGCCCCGGTGAGGAATCATCCCCCGACTCCGTGGGCCTAGCAGACTTATCTGTTGCCTTGTGCCCTAATGGCAATGGCTCTGTGCTGTGTAGCACTAAGTCTGCAGTCGCTGTTTCTGTACTTAGCGACTGAACAGGGGTATGAGGCAGGGTTTCCAAGCCTGAACTGCCGCGGGTGGTTGAAACACGCCGCTTTCCCTTCCCTGTTTTTTCCATGCTAGCACTCGGTGTAGCGTACCGGCCAGCACGGATTCAAGCTCCAGTGGAAAGTTTTTAAAACTTACCTGGAGTCTGCATACTTACCGCTGGCGGAGCTCCGTTCCTCACAGCCTCCATGCGTCAAATGCGGCTGACGTACTGGTGCGCATGCGGCCTGGCGGGTCTTCTTCACGGAATCACTCACGTGACTCCGAAGTAAAATGGATAAGGGAGAGCCAGTGGCTGTAGTGTATCTGTGTAGATTGGTTACTTCTCACTAACCAATTGTAGTGCTTGTTAGTAGAAGCTCTGCCTACTATGCAGTTTATATTATCAGAAGTCTGCTTATGTAATTAGTCTGAGTAGTTGCTTGCTTATGTAACACCATGCAGAAGTATGCTGTGAGTAGACTTTAAAAACATGTGTTGTACCCCGACGTGCGTATGACTCGCCTTATTACATGGTGTCAGAAGGGGAACAGTGAAGATGAGCTTTTGGCATCCGGAACGGAAAACACGGATGTGTTGCCTATCTGAGCAGCAACTTCCTCTACCGTTTGCATCGGGCAGTGAGTGCGTTTGATCGCTGTGTTTAAGTCTGTGGGATTGATGCAGATTCGGATTTCTTCCTTGTTTTTTTCGTTGCTACCACCATGGTGGAAACCCAGTCAGATGGGTCAGCAACTGTAGCTATGACACCCAGGGAGACCATCCACTGGAGCTCATTATGTACTCTCTCATGCATGGCATGCGGAGTACGGTGTGGGGCTTGGACCACAGGAGTGATCCTGTGATCCACGGCAATATTGTATTTGAGGGGCAGCTTTCCAAGCTCATTGTCAAACAGTCCTTTATATTGTGAGAGTATCTGCTGAGTGGGGCCCTTGGTGAGAAAGAGTTGATGGACAGCAGGGCCAAAATAGACTAGGCCCAGGTTGTGGCATGTATTAATACCAAGCAGAGTTACAGATTCCCCTTGGACAATAAAAAACTACAGCGAGTGAGATCGCGAGTCTATGATGCAGTTCAATTCAGTTTCTCCAAGTGGGTACAGAACCTCACCCCCGTAGGCCCGTAACGTGGTCGTAGTTTTTTCAACATGCTCAGCATTACGTATTTGATTACATTCAGATAAGGAAAGGACGTTGCATTTCGTTCCTGTATCAACCTCAGCAGGCGCAATTTTGTTATTAACAATCAGGGTGACTTTGGGGTCGAGTTGCTCGTTAGTGGAAGGGAGGAGGGAGTGAATGGTTGAACTGATATCTTGGTTTTCAGAGAGGAGAGCGGGGGATGGCGCGTCCAGCTCTTGGTACTCGTATATACTTGGTCATACCAGGCTAGTAAAACATGCTCTTGGCCTGTTGTAAGGTTGCCTCTACACCGGGGTGGCCCCTGTGGGCAACATCGTAGTACTTGTCCTGAAGAACAGCTGGGTTGACTGCTTTGTGACCATCGACTATAATCCCGTCCTGTAGCATCAGGTTGTCGCGACCCAGGTAGTATGGGCGAATCGCGAGTGGGGTGCTGTGTTGTTTATCTGGGAAGCCACACCGGATGACTGCAGACAGCAATTGTAAAGTCTCATCAGCAGCCGTGTGCTCTGCGAGGCTGCTTAGGCATTCGTGGGAACATACGGTATCGAGAACTGGTCCTGTTCAGAGGGCTGTTGTTTGCTGGTTTTGTGTGGGGCTTTTGATAGCGTGTCAGCTATGTGCATGTCCTTGCTCTTTTTGTAGACTATGTTGAAATCGAAACGCTACAGCTGAATCATCATCTGTTGCAGGCCAGCCGGGGCGGCGTGGATGGGCTTGTTCAAGATAGTTTACAGTCAAAGTTTTTCCAAAATTAAAGTCCTTGAATTTCATGCAGGCGAAAATAATTGCAAGTAACTCTTTTTCAATTTGGGTGTAACGTTGTTCAGTATCAGTCAGGGTGCGGGAGGCGTATGCAACAGGCTTGTGGTCACCATCGGTGGTGGTCTGTAGGCAGGCAGCGCCAAGTCCGTACTGGGATGCATCGCATGTGAGCGTCACTGGCAACTCAAAAGCAAGGGTGGGAGTGCTGGGCAGCTGCAACTTGAGGATATCAAAATCTCTTTGGTGCTGTGAATACCAGGACCATTCAGTGTCTTTATGTGTCAGTTCCGGCAGGGGGCCAGATATATTGCTGAGGTTGGGAATTAATTTTCCCAGGTAGTTGACCACTCCAAGGAATCTTTATAAACTCGTAACATCAGTAGGAACCGGCATCTCGTTGATGGCAGTAATTTTGGACGGGTCAGTAGACCACCCCTTAGACACGGAGATTTTGTGTAATCATCTATACATCCCCGTTTGCATTATTAGCGTTTTGGCTACTGTATTATTTAGCCACCATGTATCCATGCTTTATTTGGTTTCTACACGGAAAGATGTAGATTGGTTACTTCCAATTGTAGTGCTTGTTAGTAGAAGCTCCACCTACTATGTAGTTTATATTTTTCAGAAGTCTGCATATGTAATTAGTCTGAGTAGTTGCTAGTTTACTGTAACACCATGCAGAAGTATGCGGTGAGTAGACATGGTATTGACATGGATAGAGAACTGGTTGGCAGACAGGAAGCAAAGAGCAGGAATTAACAAGTCCTTATCAGAATGGCAATTAGAGGGAAATTACACAAAGCAGGGTGGCAGTGCGAGCTGCGAGGAGGATGCTTTGACGGTGCAGGGTGACGGATAGGATGGATGAGTGGGAAGATGCAGTATAATGTGGGCAAAGTCAGGTTATCCACTTTGGTGGCAAGAACAAGGAGGCAGATTATTATCTGAATGGTGTCAGATTGGGAAAAGGGGAGGTGCATCGAGACCTGGGTGTCCTTGTACATCAGTAACTGAAAGTATGCATGCAGAAACAGTAGGCAGTGAAGAAAGCAAATGGCATGTTGGCCTTCATAGCGAGACGATCTGAGTATAGGAGCAAGGAGGTCCTACTGCAGTTGTACAGGGCCCTGGTGTGACCGCAACTGGAATATTGTGTGCAGTTTTGGTCTCCTAATTTGAGGAAGGACATTCTTGCTATTGAGGGAGTGCAGCGTAGATTCACAAAGTTAATTCCTGGGATGGCGGGACTGACATTTGATGAAAGAATGGGTTGACTGGACTTGTATTGATTGGAATTTAGAAGGATGAGAGGGAATCTTAGAGAAACATATAAAATTCTTAAGAGTTTGGACTGGCTAGATGCAGGAAAAATGTTCCCGATATTGGGGGAGTCCAGAACCAGGCATCACAGTTTAAGAACATGGGGTAGGCCATTTAAGACTGAAATGAGGAAAAACCTATTCACCCAGAGAATTGTGAATTTGTGGAATTCTCTGCCACAGAAGGCAGTGGAGGCCAATTCACTGGATGTTTTCAAAAGAGAGTTAGATATAGCTCTTAGGGCTAGAAGAATCAAGGGATCTGGGGAAAAAGCAGGAAGGGGATACTGATTTTAAATGATCAGCCATGATCATATTGAATTATGGTGCTGGCTCAAAGGGCCGAATGGCCCACTGCTATTTTCTATGTTTCTCTCCATTCCCTGCATATCCATGTGCTTATCTAAAGGCATCTGAAGTGGCATTATCATATCTGCTTCCACCATCAACCCTGGGAATGCATTCCAGGCACCACTCTTCTCTGTGTAAAAACAGCGCCGGAGACCCGGGTTCGATCCCAACTACGGGTGCTGTCTGTACGGAGTTTGTATGTTCTCCCCATGACCTGCATGGGTTTTCTCCGAGATCTTCGGTTTCCTCCCACATACTAAAGACGTACTGGTTTGTAGGTTAATTGGCTTGGTTAATGTAGTGGGTGTAGGATGGTGTTAATGTGCGGAGATCGCTGGTCGGCACGGATCAGGCTGAAGGGCCTGTTTCCATGCTGTATCTCTAAACTAAACTAAACTTGTCCGGCACATTTACTTTGATCTTTGCCACTTTCACCATAAAGCTATCCGTAGTTTTTGACATTTCCACTTTGGAAAAAAGGTTCTGACTGTCTTTCCTATCAATGACTCTAGTAATTTTATATACTTCTATCTGGTCTTCCCTCAACCTTCTATTTTCCTTGGAAAACAATTCAAGTTTGCCCAAAGTATCCTTAGAACTAATACCCCCTAACCCAGGCTCCTTCCTGTAATGGGGCAACCAGTACTCTACACAATATTCCAAATGTGGCCTAACCAAACTATTACAAAGCTTGAACATGACTTCCTGATGGCCCTGTCTCACGGTGTGAGTCCACCCACGAGTCATCCCGAGTGAAAGAAAAAAAATCACACTCGTGTTTGTCTACGAGATTCCAAGTTTATGTTCACGAGTTTAAACAAATTCCCACGTGTATGTCTAAGTTTACCGTTTACTTCTCATTTCTGTGATATACCAAGTTCCTCTCCCGAGTTATTCTTGAGCCAACCGTGAATGAAGGTCTGCTTTAAGTATCAAATAGAGGAGCTGGACAGCATCTCATACAGTAAGTATAACCTGATTCAGTATTGAAAGTTATTAAATTTCAGAACTTAAAAAAACTAGGCGGGATCTCGGCCCCGCACCCGCTGCCATTGTGCAGCAAGGAGGCGGTGGAGGCGAAGCAACAGTGTTAAAGAAAACAACTCCATCCTGCGGCTTTGAGTTAAAGATAGAATTCAGTGCGGCCGCGCCTATTGATGTGACCTACAAAGGGAAAATGCGCACCATCCAGTGCCAGAGCAGTTATACTTAGGATTTGTTTGAAACACGCATCACGGAGTTAGAAGACCAGCGGGCAAGGGTCTGCTATATTTTAATTGAATTTACTGCCAGGTCTACACATTGCGGGGAGACAGGAGATAAAATCTTTGAATGTGGACTGATGTCTCCCGCCTGCTCGTCCAAAGCGGAATATATTTTTAGTTGCCTTTCAAGCCAGGCTTTGGTTTCATTCCTTGTTTTTGTTTATTCGCACACACTTTTCGTGTGTGAGGGTGTGAGAAGTCCATGCCGGGTGCCGGCCGGCTGCAGCTGCTGTTCTTTCACATCCGTTGCACGTCAGATTGTTGGGAGACGGAGCTCAGGGTTCACCTCCTGAGCTGCTTTGGTGCCCAGGCGTGAGTTGAGGTGGAGGGAGGGTGGGGTGGGGGGGGGGGGGATGTGCAGGCATCATTAATCTGTCTGGGGTGACAAGGCTCTTGGGTTAGGCTGGGATCATTCTCTGCTCTCATCTCTCTTTTTCTGTGTGTGCATTAGCAGGGGGAAAAGTGGTCTACCTCGCTGGGGCACGACCTCTGCGCCTGCCGCTTGCAGCCATCAACTTGTTTGTTCCTTTGCTGCCCCTCATCTGCCCTACTCCCATCCCAGCCCTGCTCCAGCTCTCTGCCCCATTCTCTTGTAAATGTAGCTTCCTCCGCTGTAACGAGGAGGGGTCCGGCTGGCTGACTTGGTGGGTGGGTGGGCAGGGAGGGGGAGTGGGTACAAACCACCAAATCCATTCTCAAATGTTGGGCAGAGCCGTGTAGAACTCGCGTTTCTCTCTGCTTCATACACGTGCGAATTCCCTCAGTATGGTCATTCAGCAGGACGGGCAGCATCTCTGGAGAGAAGGAATGGGTGACGGGGGATGATGTTTCCAAAATTCTGCTGCATCTTTGTGTTACTCCAGCACTGTGTGTTCACTTTTTGTGAACCACCATCTGCCCTTTCTTGTGTATGACATTACTTGTATCCATGGCAGCTGATTGTCGCTCCCTTCAGTTTCCCAGGGGGTCGGGACGGGACTGAAGTTGGGAGGGAAAGGTCAGGGGGGAGGAGGGGAGGGGGGGGGGAGGGGAGGGGAGTGGAGGGGAGGGGGAGAGGAGGGAGGAGGGGGAGGGGGGGAAGAGGGAGGGGGGAGAGGGGAGGGAAGTGGAGGGGTGTGGAGGGGGGGGAGGGGACGGGGGGTTGGGGTGACAGTACGGGAGACAAATGTACGAGAGGTGTACTGACTGTGTGGGCAGACATTTTGGTAGTGATTGCCCATGTGGTTCACTGTCGAGGACTTCATAATGCAGAGAGCATTATAAACAGAGCGATTAACCCTGGAAAGGGGGGAGACTCAGAGAGAAGTCTTGTTGAAAGATTTTCACGAGTTAACAAGTTTCCTGAGTACCTGTCGTTAGCGTGACGAGTCGCTAAGTTACGTCCACGAGTTCTGATGTTCCCGCTACGTAAATTCTACATGATTACCACGAGTTTGATTTGTTTTAAACTCGGGATCACTCGTGGGTGGACTCGCACCGTGAGACAGGGGTTTGTCTCTTATATGCAATCTCCAGATGGCATGCATACCATGTTTCTTCTTAACCACTCTATCTACGTGTGTTGCTACTTTCAGGGAGCAATGGACTTGGACCCTAAGATCCCATCATACAACATTGTTATGGGTCTTGCCTTTAACACTCATATTCTCACTTACTTTCAACCTCCCAAAGTGCAACCCTTTGTGAAGAAAGTTTGATCTCTTGTACATTCAATGAGGCAGACTGACTCATTGAACTCATTGAAAAAGCTTTCACAACTTTTTCATTGACGTGACCAGCACCACTCTGACAATTTGATCACATGTCATGCATGCTGGAGAAGTTTAAGAAGAACCTTTAGGCAATAATGTATTTTCTAAACCTCAGTTTCTTTTAACCACTGAGGAAAGATAAAGCTTGTTCTTGGATCAATATGGATGTACTGCTGGGAAAGGTCATTGCTTTCCAGTGTTCTGCCCATGGCTTCCACCAAGAACATCAAGAAAAAAGTTGATTTGGTAAAGAAGTTTGAAAATTACATGGATAAATAAGGGACTTGTATTTCAAATAAAAATTCCCAAGAAGCATAAAAAAAAGTCAGAACAAAAGATGCAATAATATCCTCCCGTGTCTTTGACCAATGTTAACCTCGAAAACCAGTTTGTCAAGACAAATTGATTGAAAAGTTATTTATTTGGGGTTTGTGGGATCTTGCTGTGCAAGATATTATTTTGGGTAAGAATATCTTCCTCCTAAAGGCTCTGTCCCACTTAGACGATTTTTTGGGTGACTACAGGCGACTGCCGCAAGATTTTCAACATGTTGAAATTGTTTTGCCGACAATTTTTGCTGTCGTAGGTTGGCTTAGGTGCTGTCGTAGGTTGCTGCCAGGTGTCGTAGGTGAATTCCATTAAAACTAGTCCCTGGCAGTCACCTAAAGAGTCGCCTAATTGGGACAGGCCCTTCATGGGTCACAAAGTCTCACACTGTCTGAAGAAGGGTCTCGACCCGAAACGTCGCCTGTCTCCTTCGCTCCTTAGATGCTGCTGCACCCGCTGAGTTTCTCCAGCCTTTTGTGTACCCCCGTCTCACACTGAATGATTGGATTAGCCCTGTTGGTTTCTTGGTTCAGGGTTAACCAATAATTGCCTGCCTCAGCAATAATGTCACAAATCAAGATGAATAAAGAATTAAAATGACCAGGAATCTTCTTTAGGTTGACTACAGTCAGTCACACAGTGAATGATTGTGATTCATTTCAAGAAATCCTAAAGATACGATGTAAATGTATGTTTACTTTACTTCGTTTACTTTTGGAGGAAATGGTGCAATTTAAAATCTCGTTCTGTGTATTGCACCTTAACTTGTTTTTTTTCTCTGCCTTTAATTCATCAGCTTTACTCCACTAATTAAATTACATTTAATTGCAGTTTTACTGAAGCAATCTAAAACTAATAATCCCAATGCTGTTCTCACACTCGCTTCGCTACAACCATAACTTCGCCCCTCTCAGCTGTTTCACCCAGTTACATTCCCTCTACAATGGCTTAACCTTTAACTCAATTACCAGAAGAGATTTATAACTTAGAATGCACCAATGAAAATATTGTCCGATCCAGTGTAATCCTTTGGTTAAAAAGCTCAATGGAGGGCCAAACACAGAGAGCTGGGACTAGTGTAGATGAGACAAATTTGATAGGCATGGACAAGTTGGGCTGAATGGCCTGTTTCCATGCTGTATGACTATGACTCTCAGGTACTAAGAATATAGCTTGACATAAATGCATTCTGGATAATTATGCAATTTTTCATTTCCATCTCCTCGGAAAACTTAAGCCTGTTAATATAATGCTACATTATTTTTGTCACTCTTCATTAAGAGAAGGTGTCAATGTTTTAGAATATTTAAGCAGTTGTTAATGGAACTGTGCACAACTGTTAAGCACCATTTATCTCCAGTGAAATTGCATTAACAGATTGCTATCAGAGTGTAAAATGTTCCAGCGATTCTTAATGTGCTCACTTATATTGAATTGTATTCAAATATTTCCATTATCAAAAGTTGTACTTAAAATCTATTAACATTGCAATTAAGGAAATGAATTATGCTTGGCAAATCCACATAGTTAACACCCAATCAATAAGTTCCAGGAATCTTTGTTATAAATACTAAATAAAACAAATTGCTTTCATTTGGGAGTTATATTATAGATTGTTGCTGAAGTAAATTATTCTGCCTAATGGTTTGTTCAGACACTATTGCTGCTATCGTATCTGTCACCAGATTCCTCTCATCCATCAACTTGGTGTTTGTTTGTTTGCATTCTGTTCCAGTGCTCAGTGGCTCAAATTTAAAATTATTCTCGCATTCAACTCACTTCCACCAACCATTTCAAACTTACTATTCCTCAAACACTTCCTTCTTGTTCAGTCCTCCTTTGTTTCTCTCCTAATTAATAGGCCTGTCCCACTTAGGCGATTTATCAGGCGAATGGAACAGTGACTGTCAGAATGGAACACACACACATTGCTTCCTTCACCAGCCCGTTATGTAGGAAGGGACAGGGCAAGCAGGGGGAGCGCTGTCTGAGTGAAATTCACACGGTGCAAAGCCAAGGTGATACAGACACTCACCATGATGAACAGGAAGGTTGGCGCTGTAATTAAGATGGTGAAAGCACAGTGTACGGGAAGGGTAACGTAAGTCCTTTAAAAGAGGGGGGTAGAAGGGGGGAGAGAGGGGAGAGATAGATGGCTGTGAAGCTAGGCGGACATTTAACATTACTGGTCAGTTATTCTTGGTTCTGAAAACTACTGGTTACTTTTTTTTTCCCCAATGAACGAATGAAATTCACCGGTCAGCACCGGCTAGAACCTACGACAACCTTTGACCTCCTGGAGACCCACTTCCACTGCACCTACAGCACGAGAATTCTCGCTACTCTCCATGGCGGCTTCATTCTGGTCGCCGCTAATGTTTCAACATGTTGAAAAATTTGCGGTGACCATAATGAGGCCGTGACTAGTTCCCAGAATGCGGGTACTCCTAACTACCATGAAGGCGACTACCCAGCAACCACCCGCGAACATGTGGCGACCGCATAGTCTCCTGCAGTCACCTAAAAAGTCGCCTAAGTGGGACAGGCCCATAAGGCATACCTTTAATTACTTCAGTCCGAACATAAGGAATTTGTTGTATAGAATACAGATTTCCCTTGTATAGAATACAGAGTGAAAGAGTAACTCATCAGGTCAGGTAACAACCCTGTAGGATATGGATAAGTGATGTTTTGGGTTGGGACCCTTCTTCAGACTGATGAAGAACCATGTCCTCCAGAGATGCTGCTTGACCACTGAGTTACTTCAGTGCTTTGTGTTCTATGTAAGATTCTGGCCTTTGCAGTTCCTTACGTCTATATCCTCCCGCTTCCTTTTTATCTACTGAAATCCTCTTTTAAACACATTTAGTCACCAGACCTCATCTCTTCATCAATAGATCATTATCCAGAGTATTTATTTTTACATCAAACTTGCAATAACTTGTACTAATAATGGACACATCTGGATTTTCATAGCACCTTTCATTGTCCCAGCATGTCCCAAAGCAACTTATAACCAAGGAAATACTTCTGAACTATTGTCATTGTATAAGGAGACGTAGTCAATTTATTCTCAACATGCTTCTACTAACAGCAAGGAGATAAAATAACCATGGAAACCATGTATTGACAAAGATGTTGAAACATGCTGTCTCTTGCAGCCTCGGTACGCATCCCACTTTGAAGCCAAAATCAACGTTTAGAGTATGCCAGCTACATCTGCAGGCTGGGAGCTTACATCTAGTCTGTATACACTAAGGATCAAAAAGAGGTCAATTATTGCTGAACTTGCTTTAAAGACATACAGCCAGCACGTCAAGTGTCACTTTCAATAACCAGACCATCTCATGAGGCTGCATGAAAAACTTCAGATGATATATTGGGTCTGATCAATACTCAATGGTCATGCCCATCAGGTTTTATTGTTTCAAATGTTAATAAGTAGCCCAATGCCTCTCTCGAAATGCTTCAGCTTCATTTTTCTAAACAAGGGTTTAGTTTAACGTTTAGCTGATGCTGAAGGATGAGCTATTCTTTAGGTTTCTTGTGCAGGCAAGCACGGTAAAAAAGGTCAAAAATATGGAGAGGCTTATCGAAAGGTCTCTACACTATTACAGCAGAGAGAGTTAGCACTGCCTTCTCCTGAGTATAATGATGATTGATCACTCTAACCTCTAATCCCTGTGTTGATAGCACTTCACAATAGCAATGCATTTCAGGGCAGCACAGTGGTGCAGAGGTAGAGTTACTGCCTTACAGCGCTTGTAGCGCCAGAGATCCGGGTTCGATCCCGACCACGGGTGCTGTCTGTGCGGAGGTTGTATGTTCTTCCAGTGACTGCATGGGTTTTCTCCGAGATCTTCAGTTTCCTCCCACACTCTGAACATGTACATGTTTGTAGGTTAATTGGCTTGTTGTATGTGTAAATTGTCCCTCGTAGTAGGATAGTGTTAATGTGCGGGGATCGCCGGTCGGTGCGGACTCGATGGGCCGAAGGGCCTGTTTCCGCACCATATCTCTAAACTAAAAAAGCAATGCATATGCACTAAAGTCACTCGATCTGCTGGAATTCTTGGGATTCTGGGAGTCATGACAACGAGTATGATTGTTCCAGGGGAAGAAGATATTCATACTGAGTGTTTTAAATTCTTGGGCTGAAACGGTGCCTCAGAATATTTCCAAAAGGGTTGTGCTCAACCAGCTCTGTCTGGATATCCGGATCATCCTTCCTATTCGATATCTTGCAAACAGTTTGTTGCTGGGGAAGAAGTAAGCTGCGAGTTACTGATCACTTTGTAAAAAGCAGCAACGTACGGATGTGCCAGCAACATCCAGGAAAAAGTTTTAATAGGAATCTGAGGGGTAACTTTTTATCACAAAGGGTGGTGGGTGTATGTAACAAGCTGCCAGAGGAAGTAGTTGAGGCTGGGACTTTCCCAACGTTTAAGAAACAGTTAGAAAGGTACATGGATAGGACAGGCTTGGAGAGATATGTGCTAAACGCAGGCAAGTAGCTGGAACATGGTCGGTATGGGCAAGATGGGCCTAAGGGCCTGTATCTATGCTGTATCACTCTATGACTCTAACTTCCCCAGACAAAGTTAAGGAGGCTGGATTGTCTAACAGGAAGCACATTTCAAGTGGAGTGGATACTTCAGGCCTACAAATTGATATAACGTCCCCATTTAAGACATTGTGGCAGCCCAAGAACTTAAAACAACCAGTTTGAATATCTTTTGCTCCAGGAACAGTCTTACTTGTTGTCACGGCTCCCAGAGTACCAAAATATTTCCGCTGAACAAGTGATTTTAATGTGTCTACATTGCTTTGGTGAGAAATCCCTCTAATGCCAGTGCTCTGACTGCAGGGATTTGAGGTTGGGATAATTGACCACCTTTGTGCTCGGGAGAAGGCAGCACCAAAATACATCTGTAATAATGAGAAAAAGTAGTGCAGACACTTCTCTGTAAGTTTCATCGTACGTCTGATTATATGTTAGTAAAACCAGCTAAGGATTCATGGAAGTGTAAGGGCATAATTCCTAAGGGAGGGAATGAAGTAAAGGCTCACTAGATAGATTCCTGGGATGATAATTGTGTGATAAAAGGTTGAATAAACTGGTCCTAATCCCCTTTGGTTTACAACAATGAGAGGAACCCATTAAAAGTAGAAACAAAATAACGTTATTTGACAAAATGAATGTGCAGAGAATTATGCTCTTGGCTGGGCAGTAAAGAACTTTAGGTCAGAAAATTGCTTTAGACAGTTAGTAACAAAGGGAATTGTCTTTATCCGGTCGTTGTGAATGATTGGAACTGTACACCTGAGGATGCTGCACTTGCTCATTTACTGAGTATATTCAACACAAAGAAGAATGTATTTTTGATTAGGCACGATATCAGGAGAAATGGGATTAAGGTGTAAAGATGCAGTTGGGGATGAACATCATTCATGTTATTATTGAAATATGAAGCAAAGATAAGTGGATGAATGGTCTTTTCCTCTTCTTTCTGGTTCCTTTAATTAAAAAATGTAACAATTTCTGATTTGGAAGGGGTATAAAAACATCTTAACAGGCAATCCTCACATTACAGCACATTCAACTTACAGACACGGAACAAAACTCACTCTCACTGAACCTGTGTTGAAAAAAAGGAATAAATCACAATTATTTTTTGCGACAACACGCCTGTCCTAATGCAAACGCAGATGATACTAGCCTTGTATTACAGAAAACCGTGATGTGCCCTGTTTTCTGGGAACACGACAGGACAGTTTCTTCCCAGCTGTTATCAGGCAACTGAATCATCCCACCACAACCAGAGAGCAGTGCTGAACTACGTTACCTCTTTGATGACCCTCGGACTATCCTTGACTGGACTTTGCTAACTTTACGTTGCACTGAATGTTATTCCCTCATCATGAATCTGTACACTGTAAATGGATTGATTGTAATCATGTATTGTCTTTCTGCTGACTGGTTAGCACGCAACAAAAAACCTTTCACTGGACCTCGGTACATGTGACAAAAAGCGGGACTGTACTGAACCCCCCTCCCCCGCCATCCCGTAATACTGGGGTCAACAGCATTTTCCTTTTCTTTTCTGTCTGTATAGTTTGACAAATGTGATGGGCCCCCGGAACAAGAGGCCACAGTTTAAGAATAAGGAGTAAGCCATTTAGAGCGGAGACGAGGATACACTTTTTCTCACTGAGAGTTGTGAATCTGTGGAATTCTCTGCCTCAGAGGCCGGATCTCTGGATACTTTCAAGAGAGAGTTAGATAGGGCTCTTAAAGATAGCGGAGTCAGGGGATATGGGGAGAAGGCAGGAACGGGGTACTGATTGGGGATGATCAGCCATAATCACATTGAATGGCTCGAAGAGCCGAATGGCCTACTCCTGCACTATTGACTATTGTCTATTGTCTATTAATATCTCTTTCTTATTGTGCCTTCAATGCATAGTGGCCTAGTTACTGCTTGCACAGACAACATGATCCAAATCAATAACCCCAAGCAAAGAAAGGGATAAACCGATCCAAGATATTAAATCCAGCAAATGCGCCTCCTATAACAATTTTGGCCATTTTAATTATATTAAAATGGAGCGATAGCATATGCTGAAACTAACATGCTGCATTCATACAAAATACATCTGGCAAATCTGGAATTGTCTGTAAGATCGTAAATCACAAAGAGCAGTTGCTTTGCTCAAAATGGAATACTTAGAGCTGTATTAAGAAAAAGTGGGGACCCATTTACCAGTAAAGAGTTTATTGTTCTTATTGCTTCTTAAAACGAACTGAAATCAACTTTTGCCCATGCTTCTTCCGGTACTGAGTCTTTTATAGAGAGCCTACCTTATGACATGATACGATAGAATTGAGGATGTGCGAAGATTGGGGAGAAGGGGTGGGGGGGAGGGGAGTCAGTCTCCACATGACAGAAGGGGGAGGAGTTATACAGTTTGATAGTCACAGGGAAGAAGGATCTCCTGTGGCATTCTGCACGGCACCTTGGTGGAGCCAGTCTGTTAAAGCCCTGTCTCATGGTGCGAGTCCACCCATGAGTGACCCCAAGTGAAAGAAAAAGACTTGTGGTTATGCTCGAGATTCCAAGTTTATGTTCAAGTGTTTAACCGAGTTCCCACGGGTATGTCATTTCTGCGATGTTCCAAGTTCCTCTCCCGAGTTACCAAGTTCCTCTCCCGTTACTCTTGAGCCAACCATGAATGGAGGTAAGTGTGTGAGGGTGTGAGAAGTCCATGCCGGGTGGCAGCCGGCCGCAGCCGCTGTTCTTTCACATCAGTTGCACGTCAGATTGTTGGGAGACGGAGCTCAGGGTTCGCCACCTGAGCTGCTTTGGTGCCCAGGCGTAAGTTGAGGTGTAGGGAGATTGGGCAGGGGGGGGGGGGGGGGGGGGGTGGGGGTGGAGGTGGTGCGTGGGCGTCATTAATCGGTCTGGGGTGACAAGGCTCTTGGGTTAGGCTGGGATCATTCTCTGCGGGATGATCTTAGTGCGGGAGACATTGTAGGAGAGATGTACTGACTGTGTAGGCAGACACTTTGGTAGTGATTGCCCACCAGTCTCAAAAGCCGCTGTGTCTCCCTGTCCTTGGGATAGCAGGGGGCAATCAAACAGCACAATACCCCACTCCCCCTCCACACCAACACAAAGGGCAACAATCCCAAGGCTTTGGGGTCAGAAACAGCCGGCAGGCGACAATTACCCACCATAACGCGAGAGAGATCATGCGCTATTGTAGGTCTCCTTTGCACGTGGGTGTTTCTGTCTTTCTCCATCTCATTGTTGGCCCTGTCTGTCGCCACCCCCACCCCCACCCCTCTGCTTCCCGGCCATGTGTGTGACCCCTTCCCTCCCCTCTCCAGCTCCCCGCCCATTGCACCGGGCGCGGGGGCTTCGCACCGTCTTCACGTCGGCGACGATCCCAAGGCTTTAGACGGAAGGCAGACGCAACAAGCTGGAGTAACAACGCGGGCCAGGTAACATCTCTGGAGAACGTGGATAGGTGACGTTTCGGATAAGGGCTCGTCTTCTGAAGAAGGATCTCGACCCGAAAAGTCACCTATTCCTTCTCTCCAGAGTTGCTGCCTGACCCGCCAAGTTACTCCAGCATTTTGTGTTGGGCATCAAACAAACCCTCGTCCAGTCGTTCTGCTCGTTTTCCAGATCGGCTAATTATACATTTGTTCCCCTGATTACCCGCACACCTCTCCTCACGTCTACCGCAGTTGCACTTACATAACTGTAACTTTGACTTAATAATTACTATACTGACTAATCTATTTATTTTAAATGCCAAGCAACATATTTCCTACTGCTTCCCCTAATTCCCATTCTTCGAGACAGGGTTGAAGAATTAATTATCAAAAGCACAAAGTGTTGGAATAACTCAACGGGTCAGGCAGCATCTCTGGAGAAAATGGATAGTTGACGTTTCGGGTCGGGACTCTTCTTCAGGGCCTTTAGTTTAGTTTAGATACAGTGTGGAAACAGGCCCTTCGGCCCACCGAGCCCATGCTGACCACAATCACCCGGACACTAGTTCTATCCTACACACTGCGGGGCAATTTACAGACGACAATTAACATACAAACCTGCACGTCTTTGGAATGTGGGAGGAAACTGCAGCACCCGGAAAAAAATCTACGTGGTCACTGGGAGAACATGCAAACTCCGTACGGACAGCACCAGTCATCAGGATTGAACGCGGGTCTCTGGCGCTGTGAGGCAGCAACTCTACTGCTGCGCCGCCGATGTGACATTCCAAGTTTTAGAATGAAGTTAACACGCTGACAAATCCCATTCTCTGCCCAGCGTGGAGAATCATGAATTGCCAAGTCACAAGGCACTGTAGATGTTGGTTCCTTTTTTTTTAATCACGTGAAGATGCTGTAATATACTCTTTATGTTGGGATAACTATTACGTTTAGTCTAAGTGGCTTCCATGAGAGTGGAAAAGCACAAGAAAATAGTAAGTTTAAGTTCCGAATCAATTTCAAGACCCTCCTCTTTGTCTACAAAGCCCTCAATGGGCTTGCACCCACCTTCATGAAAAGTCTTCTCACCCACTACACCACTCCAGGTCCCTCAGATCGGCCGACTTGGGGTTGCTGAATGTCCCGCAGTCTAAGCATAAGCTCAGGGACGACCGCGCCTTTGCGGTCGCAGCTCCTAGACTGTGGAACAGCATACCCCTCCCCATTAGAACTGCCCCCTCCATCGACTCCTTTAAGTCTAGTCTAAAAACGTATCTGTTCTCCCAAGCCTTTCCTGACGTCCTCTGAGTGAGGGCTATTTGTATATATGTATGTAACCTGCTTGTATATACTACTCTTATAACAAATGTAAAGCACTTTGGTCAACAAGAGTTGTTTTTTAAATGTGCTATATAAATAAATGTGACAACTTGACTTGACTTGACTTGACTTTGGTCACTGTGGGGATAGTTGCTACCGGAGCCAGGTAGTTACTCAGTGACCACCTGCAGTGATTTGGAAGGTGACATTGGACTCGACCTAATTCCCTTCACTTGGGCCATGATCTTGAGACCAGACCAGATCGATGGGGACAACAACAGCAGCAGCTTCTGGTGAGTGATTGAGTGAGTGCTCTACTTTATTGCAGGGCGTGCTAACAACGTTGAATGTTCAGTCTTTGCTACAATTAGCAGAGGGCTACTCAAGTCAGTGTAGAATGGTGTTCTTGCCCTCATGCCTCCGCTGTCGGAGACTTGAGGGAGGTGGACCAGTCTCCATAGTGAACTATTTAGTTTGGAATGGACCCTAAGCCCACAGTTCACATTATGGTTGCATGAACAATAAGGGTTGGATTTGGTGAAAGTCAATAGGTGTCATGGAGATCGGTCTGCCCACTGTTGTATTGGGGCAAAGCTCAGTATTTGTGCTACAGCATTGGACAGTCAGAGATAACGCGGCTTGCTTTCGGTGGTTCTGGTTCTGGTTGATTACTGCGCAAACACCTCGTGGTTATCTCGCGCAGGTGACTGAGTAGCATAGTGATTGAAATTTGAAGTGGGCCTTTTTGACCAAGTTGAGAAGATCTAGTTGCTCAATCCCCTTTTTAAATTACTTAACATCAGGAGCAGCACATGTGTTGGGTGGTAACATATTCCATTCCCTTATCGTCCTTGGGTAAAGGGAATATTCGTAGCAAAGTTTATTGAAATTTAGAGAGTCGATGATGTAGGGACCGTTATTTTATCTTGTTTCATGGCAGTTGGTGACGGAAGATTTGATGGCGTGATTTTGTAAATCTCCTTGTGAATTGCAATAAGTCTTGCAATAAGTCTTGGTTAATCACTTGTATGAATCCAATACATTTCCTTATGATAGACTGATCTGTTGCAGTAGGGATCATCAATGCCTCCCTCCAAATCCCATACACAACTAAAAAGACCAGTCTGAAGAAGGGTCTCGACCCAAAATGTCGCTAATTCCTTCTCTCCATAGATGCTGCCTCACCCGCTGAATTTCTCCAACATTTTGTGTCTATCTTTGATTTTACCAGCATCTGCAGCTCTTTCTTAAACACAACTAAAAAGTGTTAATTTTGTTTTTGGATCAAAGGAAATTGTCTCCTAGTACTTTCACAAGTCGTATATCCTCCAAATTATTCCAGCTTGAGTGACTTATTTGGTTATTTGGTACCTGAAAGCCATTTCCAATTGATAATTAAACACTTAGTACATTATAACTGTCATTATAATAGTGAAATAGAATACCTTACATCATGCAAGATGTATGTTCAGAAAAGCACCAGACTGTCAAAGACACACTAATCCCAAGGCCAGGTAATTAAAAAGCATATTTTAATAAGATTGAGACTGAAATAAATACTGTAGAAGGTGTTATACAAAATGTGTAGGAAAGAACTGCAGATGCTGGTTTATATCGAAGGTGAAGAAGGAATGGGCGATGTTTTGGGTCGAGATCAGTCTGAAGAAGGGTCTCGACCCGAAACGTCGCCCATTCCATCTCTCCAGAGATGCTGCCACACCCGCTGAGTTACTCCAGCATTTTGTGTCATACAAAATGCTGTCTTCCACAAAATGATGCCATGGGATCTATTATGTGCACTCCAGTGATGGATCATTCAACAGTGCAGCACCCAATGGGAATGCTAGCTTTACTTTTGTGTTTAAAGGGCCTTTCCCACTTGGGCTTCATTTGAGCGTCACGCAGGTGACGTGTGAAGGTTTGTGAATCCCAAAACCCCGGGGCGCCGCGCGCGACCGTGCGTCACAGCCTACGCCACCACGCTTCACCACGTGCCATGCGCGCGTAATGCATGACATGCGTGCATCACGTGCACATTACGGCGCACGTGTCGTGCGTCGTTACGCGTAAATGATGTAGCGTAAATGACGCGCAAATGACGCCCAAGTGGGACAGGCCCTTAAGACTCTGAATCCTTAATCTTCTGACTCCAAGGAAGACATGTTACTAAATAATTCACTGACCTGCGTGAAAGTAGTGAATACATGGCTCAGGTCAAAAGTGGGTAATATTTAGTAATCTGTATATAGTGCCAATGCTACACATAAAATTGAAATAATTGGATCACCCTGAGATCAATCAAACTCACTCAGTACTCTGATAGCCTGTGACTGAGTGATTTAGTATGCATAATTTGTATGTAAATATATTTCACTTGTTTCAACTTTTGAAAAATTACTGCAACCTTTGCAAATAAAAGGAATTTCAATTTCCTGTGTAAGAATGTATTTCAGAATGTATTTCAAAATAACTTTCTTCTGTAAATTAAACTTGTTTCCTCTCTAGTAGACCATTGATCGAGAACACTATGCCTTGCAATATCTCCAACTCATTGGGCAACGTGTTGTCAATAAATATATTGTATTTAGTAAACCACAGAATCGGAAGATTTTGAATCGGAAGAATCGGGTATTAAAATATAACATGTGCATGGGAAAGTATCCAAGACCCCTCTGAAATTTGTGAAATACATTCTTGTTCTTCACCTTGTGTTGATGCCAAAGAAAATGTTTCAATAGTTTGAAGATGGGAAAAAATCTCGAACAGATTCTCTGTTTATCCCGAATGACCTTTGACAAACCCATGATTCACTCGCACGCGAGATACCGAACTCGCTTTTAGACTGGCGACGCTTCAGGTTGGGACCTTTCTTCAGACTAATTCGAGTAATGGGAAAATAAGCTGGAAAACAGAGGTGGAGTTGGGACAAAGCCAAAGTCTCTGGTGCCATTCAGTCTGAAGAATGAACCCACCCCAAAATATTTCCTTTCCATTTCCCCTGTAGATGCCAACTGGCCCACTGAGCACCACCAGCACTTTCTGTTTTGCTTAAGATTCCAGCATCTGCATATCTTGTACCCTCAACTCAGTGTGTTGCTCAGATACATTTGATCTGCTCAGATTTTGATCCACGAAGGAGGGACTTGCAGACAGAAATCTATTATCAGCGAATCCCATTTGAATGCAGATGCCTGTGTGGCCATTGAACCTCTGAATCCATTCAGCTGGAGTGAAACAAACGCTGACAAAATGTTTCAGCTCCATTTATGGATAATTAACTTTGCTTGTGGTTTCAGATAAATATAGGCCTTTTAAAATCACCCAGAAGGAATGTTGACGCATTAAGAGCCGGTTAACTATCTCTCTCATTTGCTTATTATTTCTAGGATCAGCATGTATGCATTATATGATGATCACTTACTGCACTGTTGGCTTGAGTGAATTATATTTGTGCAGAAGGCACGTCTTGGACTCTGTCACCCACTGACCACAGCTGACACTGTCAAATGCATGGATAGGAAAGATTTATATTAGATAAAGCTGGCAAAATGAAACACACTTGACATTTAGTCCAACTACGTTTTGGAAATAATTGGCTCGAAGCTCCTTCATTGTGGCATTGAGCCTCTGTCATGTCGGGGAGGTACAAACTCCCCAAAGTCACCCCTCTGCAGTTTCTATGAAAACCTTCTCAAACATCTTTCTGTGCTGATTTACCAAACATCATAGCGAATCATTAAACACTATCTTTATGTGGTTACAAATATTTTAGACCAGCCGCAGTACACATACTTACTCTGGCGGTTATGTGTTGATTCCAGGATTGATATTTGCCTGAAGATTGCCCATAACTATATGACTCAGAAAAAAAAGACCCATGTCTGTTTCCATTGCTCACAGTAGACTACATGTGTTTGAGAAGAAAAAACAAGTTTCAGCATCATTTTGAAAGATGTTTATCCCAATTGAACCAAATTTTATTGCAAGAGTAGGGATTGTTATGTCTTAAATTTAAAAAACAATATAATATGGAGACAGTGGACATTGTCAAATCTATGTTTACGGCTTCTCTGGAACTTTAATATATTTAATATTTTGCAAAGTTGGAGCATTGATTCATAATGCTTATAATGTATTATCTTTGTTTTTTGTTTATTTATCGTGTGCTCTTAAAAATGCACAAACGTTACGAGAAGTCCTTTTTTCAAGAGTAAAATTGTGTGTCAATAAATGTAGTCATTCTCACATCCAAATTAGTTTGGTGGAAAATAAGGCGTGAATGGAGGCATCATTTCAAATGTCAAATTGCAGGCATCGTAACTTTTTTCCAAAAGTTGTTCTGGCTCTGAGCTAATGGAGTGTTGTGTGAACATCAGACTCAAGGCTTACATCCAACATGTTGTATTATGGTTGCTACTGGCATATGATGGAGAAGCTGGACCAAGAGAAATATTCTGCAACCCTCAGCGAGTGTTCACCAAGATGTGCAGGGCATGTTTCTTTAAACCCCTGTCCCACAGTACGAATTCATTCCACGTGTTCTCCCGAGTTTGCCCTGATTCGAACTCGGAGATTTACGGTCATGGCCACTCATCGGTACTCGGTGCTCTCGTGGACATTTTTCATCATGTTGAAAAATCTTCACTAGTCTTCCCGTGCTTACCTGCTGTTTGCGAGTCTTCCCGAGCACCTGCCATTAGCGCTAAGAGACATCCCCGAGCTCCGACGTACCCACAATGTTAATTCTCCGTACTTAGCATGAGTTTGATTTTTTTTAAACTCGGGAGAGCTCTTGGAATGAACTCGCACCGTGGGACAGGGCTATTACACAGAAAATAGTGGGTGCCTGGAATGTCAAAGTCAAAGTCTAAAGAGTTTATTGTCATGTGTCCCTGACAGGACAATGACATTCTTTCTTTGCATAGCACAACAGAACATAGTAGGCATTGACTACAATTATATACTTGAATACACACATTAATCAATAAATTAATAAAGTGCAAATAACAGATGGAGGGGTATTAATGTTCAGAGTTTTGTCCGAGCCAGGTTTAATAGCCTGATGGCTGTGGGGAAGTAGCTATTCCTGAACCGGGTCGTTGCAGTTCTCAGGCTCCTGTACCTTCTACCCGAAGGTAGCAGGGAGATGAGTGTGTGGCCAGGGTGGTGTGGGTCCTTGATGATACTGCCAGCCTTTTTGAGGCAGCGACTGTGGTAGATCCCCTCGATGGAAGGAAGGTCAGAGCCGATGATGGACTGGGCAGTGTTTACTACTTTTTGTAGTCTTTTCCTCTCCAGGGCACTCAAGTTGCCAAAACAAGCCACGATGCAACCAGTCAGCAAGCTCTCTACTGTGCACCTGTAGAAGTTAGAGAGAGTCCTCCTTGACAGACCGACTCTCCATAATCTTCTCAGGAAGAGGGAGATACGACCTGCCTCTACCTTTATCTTTACTGGCTTGATCTTGCACTAAACATTATCCAAGTTATCCCCTTCATCATTTATCTGGACTCTGTGGACGGCTCGGTTGTAATCATGCATTAGCTTTCCGCTGACTGGTTAGCATGCAAGAAAAGATTACACTGTACCTCGGTACATGCGACAGTAAACTTAACTCAACTCAGTGGCATTTAAGAGACATTTGGATAGTAGCTTGGATATGCAGGGAATTGTGGGATATGGATTGCGTGCAGGCAGAAGAAATTAGTTTAACTCGGCATCAGGTTCGGCGTGGACACTGTGGGCCAATGTGCCTATTTCTGTACTGTAATGTTCTACGTTCCATATGGAAGCAGAGTGGTGCACATAACTCTCTGATACCTATGATTTTGTTTTATTGATTTGTAGACTGGGATTGGCATAGTGCCCAGGGCTTAGACGGGGTGGAATTTGCCCAATGCATCAGGAATGCTTCCTCAGGCAACACGTAGAAGACCGTAAAGGGAGTGGACAAAGCTTGACCTACTGTTTGGGAATTGGGCAGGGCAAGTGACTGAAATGTCAGTGGGCGATCCTTTTGGGACCAGCAGCCACAGTTTTATTAGTTTTAAAATAGTTGGAGATAAAGACAGAATATAGACACAAAATGCTGGAGTAACTCAGCGGGACAAGCAGCATCTCTGGAGAGAAGGAACGCCTGATGTTTCAGGTCGAGATCCTTCTTCAGGTGGTCTGAAGAAGGGCCTCAACCAGAAACGTCACCCATTCCTTCTCTCCAGAGGTGCTGCCTGTCCTGCTGAGTTACTTCAACATTTTGTGCCTACCTTCGATTTAAACCGGCATCTGCAGTTCTTTCTTACACCGAGTGAAATTAAGACTCTGATCTAGAAAAAGAAGGAGGCATGAGTCAGGTATAGACAGCGAGGATCAAGCATATCCCTAGAGGGGTATAGAGGATTGAGGAGCACACTTGAGAAATCGGAATGTGATAGCATTGCCAGAAAATATTAAGGGGATTGCAAAGTGATTTTATAAGAATATCAATGGGGGGGAAAAAAGGTAACAAGAGGAGAATATGCCCTGCAGAAAACTAACAGCTCATCCAAGACTGCAGCCACAAGATATGGAAAAGGTCATTAATGAATATTTCTACTTTGTTTTTATCGCGTGGAAAGAGATGAAGACAGGTGAATTTGAGAAAGGTAATGATGATGCTATGAGGGCAGTTCGTATTATAGTCAAGGAGGTGCTGGATGCATTAAGATGTATGAAGATAGAAAAATCGCCAGGGAATGCTCAGATATAGCCACGGACACTGTGGGAAGGAGGGGAAGAAATTGCGGGGCTCTTAACTGAGATATATTGATTGGCATGGATGACCTGAGCCAAAGTGCCTGTTTCTGTGCTGTATGACTGTATGTGAGAAATACTCATGAATGAAATGCTCTTGCATTCTTATATCCTCACAGATTATACCCATGAAAGTTTGAAATTATATGTTTTACACTTTTAATCGATCTGACTTATCATTCTTACTGACACAGAAGGTTACTTGGGTTTGTACCGAGATACAGTGCAATGCTTTGTTTTCCTTGCAGTCCGGCCAGTCAGATATAGTACACAGGTCCACCACTGATTTTCCAGCAACTGGTGGTCCAGCACCTCCTTTAAACCAGACAAAATTATGAGAGCGCGCTTGGAATCTCCCTCCGGAAATCCGCCCGAAAATATGGTGCCAAGGCCAGATGAGGCGGCCGATCTCGAGCTTAATGGGACTTCTGCAGCCAATCGGCCACCTGCAGCCGGAGCTGGCAGATCTGTTCCCATAACCGACATCCGTGGCCGATCGATGGCTCGAATTTTCCCCCGGAGGCCAGGGCTCTGGAACTCCAGCCTGGCCAGAACCGATGGATTTGTTCCCATGCCCAAACTCCGAGGCTGACTTTACGGGATCCCTGGCAGCCTAGGTGGTTCGTTCTGGTACCATGCAACTTCTCGCAGAGGCTGTATCCTCTGTTTGTCGTGCAAAACAGATAGTCCAGCAAGGGTCTGGAACCAAGTTTGCAGGAAAACCGGTGGGTGGACTTGTACATATCCTAAATACAATTAAGCCAAAGTCAAGTATAACAGAGAGAGCAAAGTGGAAGATGCAAAGTGCACAATATAGTTCTCTGCATTGTAATACATCAGTTCCATAGGCAAAGTCTATTGTCTGGATTGGAGTAGTGGTGAATTGGACAGTACCCTAGCTCATGGCAGGATCATTCAGAAGCCCGGCCATAGAGGGGAAGATGCTGTTCCTGAGTCAGATGGTGCTGCTTTTAAGCTTCTGTACCTTCTGTAGGATGTGAGCATGGAGAAGAGGGAATGACTGGAGTCTTTGATGATGTCATTGCATTCCGAGGCAGCGTGAAATGTAGGTGGAGTCAATGGTGCAAAGTCTCTGTGCATTTTCTTGTGGTCTTGGGCAGAGCTGTTCCCAAACCAAGCTGTGATGTAACCCAACTATGCTTTCTGTTGCACATCTGTAGAAGCTTGTAAAAGTCATTGGAGACATGATGGTTTTGGAATGGGCTCAGAGTAACTAACCCCGAGGCTATACCCTCCAACCTCCTTCTGCCAGAATCCACTGGCACAGCTATGCCAGGGGCAAGGTTCAGCATTCACAGAGAAAATACCCTCTTTTATTCCAAATACGTTTTTGCTTGGCTAATTCTTCAGGGATGAGAGAGCAGTTAATACAGAATTACTGTAAAAACAGGACTTTGTAAATGTTTTAACTGTTTCATAATTAGACTAAATGTTTTCATTTAATCTACATTAAATCAATGGCAATATTTACTTGTAATGCAATTAAAGCAAAGAGCTTGGGAAATTTGTAATTTATTTACAACCAGACATCAGAGCAACTGTAAAATTATGTCAAAGTTAAAATATAAAAATAAACTCGGCATTTATTTCCAAAATTTGAATGCATAATCTTAAATTGAAATTACCATGTTCAAAAGCAACACTCACGTTGCATGCAATTTAAAGTAATTTGTCAATATGTTAGATCAGGTGAATGATTTTTAAACTAATGTGCAACCCAGAATCAGGTTTCCTATTGTAATCGTATCAGTAATTTTAAAATTGGACTGAACTTTTATCCTCAAGAACTTTTATCCTTTTTATCCTACATTGGCACACCTGATATTTACCTGAGGTCCGCTCTGCACTGAATGTGTTTCAGCTTGTATCAGCATAAACCAGAGGCTGGAGCTCCACACGATGACTGCTGTGGATTGGTCTCATGAGAATTCAAAGCACATTGCACTACAGTCTTGCTTCATTTGCAAATTAAAGTGATACTCGCCTGACGTTGTGACACGTCATAGATGCATTGATAACGGAGTGTGGACTGCTCAAATGTCTCTCTTGATACCGCACCTATCTGCTAATAATATATAATGGCTAGCTCAATAGTAACATGGCTGGCAACATCCCATTGTCCATGTACTGGACAGGCACTCCCCAAATTACGTAATAGGCGACCTATGTAAATTCACACCCACGTAAGCAATTCTTGAAGCTGTGCTTTATCTCCGACTTGCCTGTCTTGGTAGTCTCAGTAGCAGTGTGCTACTCCAGTCGCATGTGGCTGTTTCTGCAAGCAAGTCAGCTGTTACCCTGGATGCTCCAACGTGGTCTCCATATTGGAGCCCCCAGGTGGTCTCCATCCTGGAGCTCCCATGTACTGTAGTCTCTGTGTCGGGGCTGCCATGTAGTCCCATGTCGGAGCTCTCATGTGGTCTCAATGTCAGGGCTCCACGTTGGACCTCCCACGTGGTCTCTGTGTCGGAGCTCTCACATGGTCTCTGTGTTCTGTCAATGGTGTCTGGCTGAACTTGCCCACGTAATTGTCTTAACTCATTATTAAACAATCTGCTGCAGTATAAATTCACATTTGACACATAGCACGTAGTTTTGTAAATTTAGAATTTGCCACAGCTATCTGACAGTTGACTGCAGCTATACCTATCACATGTGGTGACAACATTCTTTGGCATTGTTCGAAACTGTTTTGAACAGCAAAATATTTTTTTTTAGGTATGTTCGCATATCAGGTTTTTGCAGGCTCAACAGCATTAACTGGATGTATTTATCAACAAGCCCATACACATAGCTATTGTGTAATTCATGGTCTGAAAAGACCCATAAAATGCATCTAATGTTTAAATTTAGGATTTAAACAATATATTGCATTTTTTTTAAACATACGATAGTCTGCCCTCTAATTGTCTTAGCGTGCTTCTACTTTCTTGTTACAAACCTAAAGTCTTCAGATGTGTCCACAACTTCAGATTAGATAATTTTTCATCCTTTATACGTACAGTGTGTGGTACAGATTACAGAAAGTAAATTTACATGTGTGCAGTAGCACTCCCGTTTCCGATTTATATAAAATCTGACTTACACAAAGGTTTGCAGGACGAACGTCTTACATAAGCAGGAGAGCATGTGTATATGATTTTCTCTCCCCTCCTGCCACACTATCAGTTTGGGTCTTACCTTCCTGTACCACTAGTTTCTACCACCCCGTGTAACATGGGGAAACCTCCCAGCAAGGATATTGGTCCTTCTAGTACCAGCCACCATGCCCCAGAAGAGATTCCAATTATCCAACTATTTGGAGCTTATGTTCCCTGCACCAGCTCCTGAGCCATGTATTTAGCTGTTCTACCTTCTAATTTATATTGATCCTACAGAAAAAGTATGAAGAGTTTTTGCACATTTTTTGTTTTTTTTTTAAATTTTTTATTATTCTGAATAAAGAAATTCAAAATATCTAAACTCACAACCTTGAGAAAGGATCATTTTGAGATTACTACACTGGAAGTCCTGGTTGTCAACTTTCTGCTAAACTTCCTATATTCCCTTAGTGGGACCTTATCTCTCTCCGTACCTATGTTGTTAGTACTGCATGGAGCATAATTTCTGGCCTGCTCCCCCCCCCCACACACACCTCCCTTCCCCTCCACCATGTTCTTCATCCCCTCAGTGACATCCCTGATCTAGACAGGGATAACTCACCATCCTGGAGTCGATAGTGTTCAAGGCCACAGATACACCAGTCTGACCCCTGACCACTCAATAGAGTCCCCGATCATTATTGCTCATCTAGTCGTTAACTTTCCCTTTTGTACAACATGGTTCGGCTAATCTGGCTTCTCCTGCGTTCATCACTGAGTGGCCATCCCTCCAAGCGTATTCAAAATGGTGGATAGACACAAAATGCTGGAGTAACTCAGCGGGAAAGGCAGCATCTCTGGAGAAAGGGAATGGGTGACGTTTTGGGTCGAGACCATTCTTTGACTGGTACACTTGTTAGAGAGGGGAACAGCCACACGGGGAGTCCAGCACTGCTGCTTGCCCCCTTTCCAGTCACCCATCCACCTGAGTGAACCTGCAGTGTGACCAGCTCATGGTCGGCCTGGCTAGGCAATGCTGTTGGTCTGCTCCGCTGTTCCTTCACTCCGTGCCACTGCACCGCGTGCTCAGCCTCTTGGAGCAGCGTCTGATCCACACAAGCCTCTGGCTGCTGCAATGCTCCCTGTGGCCCACTCCACCGATGCCTCAATCTGGACACATTGACCTGCAAACGCATGGTCCCTCGACTCACATGGCCACAGCTCCAACTCCGTGCACTGGGGCACCTCCTGCAGCCGACCTCGAGGGTGTGTTCTCATTGTATCAGTCCCTTAAAGGTTGCAGTCATGGTGGGGATTACAGTAGCACATCTAGGTTCTTGTCTGCTTTGTGAGATAGAAATAATAGCATATTAAAATAAGTGACTGTGCTGACAAATGTGGTTATGGCTTGAGATGCTTACACATTTTTTCAAATCCACACAAGTGCTACACCCCATGCTGTTTTTGAACTGATTTTGGAGCAAATGAATTTCTAGGCTGACATTGATATAAAGCTTAAATTATCACTAACGTCAAAGAGTATAGATGCTAAATGGCTTAGAGACGCGTTAAACATTTGTAGGTCATGAAATTTCCAGACATTTACATACATTTTCACACAGGGACTCAAAACTCCAGCATCTGCAGTCTCTTGTGTCTCCAAGATAGTTAAAATGATTTTTCTTGTCATCATTCCCCCAGCCACCCATTGCTGATCTGCTCAGCCCCGTAGTGCTAATTCCAAACTCACATCCCCTCTCCCTGTCTGATCAACTCCCTGATCCCCATCTACCCAGCGTACTCTCATCCCCACAATGATCTTGCCTCTCACCTTCTAATAACTGTCTCTATACTTTAATCACTTTTATCCTGCATCCTGAAACTCCTCTGCCTACCTACCAGCTCATGAAAACCCCCTCCTGACAAAAATCTGTTGTTCGTTTGCATTTCTATATGAGTGCCATCCTCTGCAGTGAAGACAGTCTAGGGATGAAAGCCCTTCTCTGTAGTGCAATGCATAAGGCCTCTTCTGTCACTTGTGACATATTTGACTTTGTTTTCCCACCTTAGGACACTGTCCCTGTGTGTTCCACTCTACGGGTCATTAACTCCAAAATCAGCTCTGTATGATAGCTTAACTCTTGCCAAGAATAGTTTAATAGCAAATTTATTGTAAAATAATTTCTAATATTCTTTAAGATATTATGCCATTGTTTTTCAATTTACCTTCAACAGTCAATGTGAGTAGATGGGTTTAATATTTCTGGGAAAATCCAAATTACATTAAAATAATTGTATTTCTGATTTCATTGCATACATAGATGTGCAAAAAAATCATCACAAACACATTTAAGAAATGTAACGTTCAACATTGTGAGCTGTTCTTGCAATATTATTTTGGTTCAATTTATTGAATTAACTTTCTTTTATCCTCTTTTGGTGTCTCTATTGTTTCTACACAAATCAATATGTGAACAAAAAATACCAAACAAAAGTATTAAGTAGACATTGTTGTGAGTTAAACTTAAATAATTGAGGTTATTCAACTTTTAAATATCAAGCACGCAGAATCCATGTGTTACATGAACACAGCACAGAACATAGAGCATAACACAGCACAGGGATAGGCACTTTGGCCTGCCATGTTGACCCACTATGTTCATGCTGAGCATGATGCCAAGTTAAACCAATTTCATGTGCCTGCATGTGATCCATGTACATTCATTTCCTGCATAACCATGTATCTAACGGAAAGTATTTTAATGCCTGTTGCATATCTACCATCATCCTGATCCCTGGCAGCAAAAATCATGCCCTGCACATCTCCTATAAACTTTGCCTCTCTCACCCCAAAGCTATGATGTCTACTCTTTGGCATTTCGACCATGAGAGAAAGGTGCTAATTGTCTACCATTTCTATGCCTCTCATAATTTTATATACTTCCTTTAGGTTGCCCCTCAGCCTCCAATTTCCTGGCAGCATTCTAGTAAAGGTAGACAAAAGTGCTGGAGAAACTCAGCGGGTGCAGCAACATCTATGGAGCGAAGGAAATAGGCAACGTTTCAGGCCAAAACCCTTCTTCAGACTGATAGAGGGTGGGGGGGGGGGGGGGGAGAAGTAAGGAAAATGGAGGAGGAGGAGCCCGAGGGCTGAGGGAGTGCTAGGAAGGGTAGGAGACAGCAAGGGCTAATAAAATTGGGAGAATTCAATGTTCAGGCCACCAGGATGCAGACTGCCCAAGCGGAATATGAGGTGCTGTTCCTCCAATTTCCGGTGTTGCTCCCTCTGGCCATGGAGGAGACCCAGGACAGAGAGGTCAGTTACGGAATGGGAGGGGGAGTTGAAGTTCTGAGCCACCGGGAGGTCAGGTTGGTTAATGCGGACCGAGCGGAGGTGTTCGGCAAAACGATCGCCAAGCCTATGCTTGGTCTCACCGATGTAGATCAGCTGACATCTAGAGCAGGGGATGCAATAGATGAGGTTGGAGGAGATGCAGGTGAACCTTTGTCGCACCTGGACCGACTGCTTGGGTCCTTGAATGGAGTCGAGGGGGGAGGTAAAGCGACAAGTGTAGCATCTCTTGCGGTTGCAAGGGAAAGTGCCCGGGTAGGGGGTGGTGCGGGAGGGAAGGGAAGAATTGACAAGGGAGTTACGGAGGGAGCGGTCTTTGCGGAAAGCCTGACAGGGGGGGGGGGGGGGGGGGGGGGGTGGGGTGAGATGGGAAGATGTGGCGAGTGATGGGGTCACGTAGGAGGTGGCAAAACTGACGGAGGACTATTTGCTCTATTTGATGGCTAGTGGGGTGAAAGGTGAGGACTAGGGGGATTCTGCCCTAGTTGCGAGTCGGGGGATGGGGTGAGAGAGCAGTGTTACGGGGTATGGAAGAGACCCTGGTGCGAGCCTCATCTATAGTGGGGGAGGGGAACACCCGTTCCCTGAAGGATGAGGACATTTCCAATGCATTCTAGTAAACCTCTTCTTTTTTTGTAAAATATTTTTATTAGAAGTAAATACATATTAAGAAGGAATAACATAAAATCCAAAAAAAACCCCATATTATTTGTCACATACATTCTTAATATTTTTAAAGTTTACAGTCGTTCTTATTAATACTTCTATATTTTTATTATTTTATAACAGAAAGAAAATAGTAAAGAGAAATAATAAAAAGAAATAAAATAGAAATATAAAATCAATAAAATGAGTGGAGTATAAAGCAAGATATTCTTCATTGGAGATATATGCGTGGTCTATTGTATATAGTTCTTCATCTATTCCTTCATTCAGGCTTCAGTCAGGCCCTTGAACCGGACCTCCTTGACACTATAAGTATTCAATAGATGGAGACCATATTCCTCTGAATTTATCTAGCTTGTCCAAAAGGACAAGTCTTAGTCTTTCCAGGTGAAGTGTCTCCAACATTTCTGTAATCCACATTTTGATTGTGGGGGATGTAGGACCTTTCCAAAATCCAATTATTAAACTATAACCAATAAAAATTATTTGCTGTGTTGTTAGTAGATGATCCGCTTCTAATATTTCTAACATGATTAATTTTGAGTCTGGAGTCAGATTTGCATTAACTACTTTCGAGATTATGTTAAAAATCTCTATCCAAAAATTAGTAATTTTTATACATTTTGTGAATGAATGCGTTAGATTAGCTTCTAAATGCTGACATTTATCACATATAGCAGACATTTGACTGTTTAATTTGGATTTCGAAAAGTGTAATCTATGTAAAACTTTAAAGTGTCTGGCATTTAATGAGCAGTGGTGTATATGTTGTGAAATTTCATTCCATACTTCTACACTAATTGTTTGTCCTAATTCCATGCTTGCCTTTCCGAGTTTGGTCAATCATTTTCCAGTAAAATATTATAAATATATGATGTTAATTTTTCTGTATTCGGATAATTATTTAGACATTCATCTAAAATTTCTGTCTTTCTATTTCTAAAATCCTGTGTGTTTGATTTAACATAGTCTCTAATTTGTAAATATCTAAAGTATTCTTTTGAGTGTAATCCATAATTTTGTTGTAATTCCTGAAATGAAAGAAATAAACTTTCCCTGTAGAGATCACCCATCTTATTTATTCCATAATTCTTCCATTTAAAAAAACTGTGTTGTTAGTAGATGATCCGTTTCTATTATTCCTAATATGATTAATTTTGCATTAACTACTTTCGAGATTATGTTAAAAATTTCTATCCAAAAATTAGTAATTAGTAAACCTCTTCTGTACTCATTCCAAAGCATCCATATCCCTCATGTAACACCTCACATTTGCATGGATGAAACAACATCTGTCATTTCTCCACCCATTTCTGTAGCTAGTCTATATGTAGAATCTATATGTAGAATCTATATGTAGAAGCCTGAAAACTGTAACATCCAGGTTCAGGAATAAGTCATAAAGTCATAAGGAATATGAGTAGAATTAGACTATTCGGCCCATCAAGTCTACTCCACCATTCCATCATGGCTGATCTATCTCCTCCTCTTAACCCGATTCTCCTGCCTTCTCCCCATAACCTCTGACAACTGTAGCTTCTTCCCTCCCACCATTCGGCTATTAAACACTAAAACCTCAAATAAACTCTGAACTACATGGACTATTATTGCAATTATTGCACTATTATTGTTTGTTTTTTGTGTGTACATATGTGTGCTTGCATGTGTGTGAATATATATATTATATATATATATATATATATATATATATATATATATATATATATATATATATATGATCTATATTTGTATTTGTGAGTATGTGTATATACACAGACACTGACTTTTTTTCATGTTTATTATATTGTTTACAGTGTACTATGTTTACATAATCTGTTGTGCTGCTGTAAGTGTGAATTTCATTGTTCTATCTAGGCAATATGACAATAAAACACTGCTGACTCTTGACACAGAAAATATTCGACCAAATTTTCCCAAATGGGTTTGCTGCTCCAATGTTTGTACAAGATCAACCAACTTAAGAACAATTGATTTCAAAAACAATAGCCTTACTGCCAATTCTAGACTTACATTATGGATCAAATCATCTAATTTATACACCCAGAAAATTACATTGAGGAACAATATATGTGGATTAAAATCCACCTATCTTCTTGAAAATTTACCAGGTAAAAATATAACGTCAGGTTAATGTTGAATCACTAAAGAATGAACAACGTTTACCACTAAAAACCAATAATATGTCACCATTAATGGTGTGGCTTTATGGTTTATAAAAAGTGCCAAATTGGCTGCTGAATTTACTAACTTTTCTCAAAAAGCTAAATTATTGTACAACTATCAGGTTCTATTCAATAAAAAGACCAGGTCCTACACACTAACAATACTAAAAGCTTTGTTAGTGAAATGTATTTAGAAGAATTATGAAGTCAGGTGAGTTTTATTTAAAACAAGATCAGTTGCTGCAGTACAACAGTTACTTAGCATTGGGAAGCCATTTAAACTCACCTAATTTCTGATGATAATTTTACACTGCAAACAAATGTCGTGCTTTATCGGAAGATAAACACAAAATGCTGGTGTAACTCAGGCAGCATCTCTGGAAAGAAGAAATGGGTGATGTTTCGGGTTGAGACACTTCTTCAGACTGACCCAAAACGTCACCCATTCCTCCCCTCCACATCTGGAGTTCCTTTCTACACATTTTGTAGTGCTCTACTCAAGCAGGGGAACAGAAATCTTATTCCGATCATTTGGTTGGTCGTAAATTTACCAATTTATGAAGCTTTTAAATCTAACCTTGTCAGTAAATTACAGAAACGTCAGTTACTGATATGGTTGAAATATTTTTCCCATTGTTTTGTATTGTATTACTACACACATTAAAGTGATGTTATGGGGCAGCACTTTGATAATGGCTCACATAATTCACTTCCAACTGAAGGCACTGCAGGAGAATAAAAGGTAAAGTGCCAAATGACAAAAGGACAGTTGTACAAAATAATGCCTGAGACGAGGTGAGTTTGACAATTCACAAGGGTTCTCTTGCCTCTGCCATAAAAACACATATAAATTTATCTCCGGGTTTGTTCTTTGAAGCTCTAGTGGAAATGTGATAACCTTTACAAGTACAATGGCAAGTCTCGAATGGATCGCCCTCAGCAAGAGGAACCACTGCCATGTGCATAGAAAGGAAGGAAACCTTCCACTCAATAAAGAAAGACTATCAACATACTGCTTTACTGCTCCTTGATAAATCATGTGGAATTAGAGAGATTGTGAGAAATGAAGCAACATTGGAGCGATGGGGTGGCGCAGTGGTAGAGATGCTGCCTTTTTGAGATCCTGACTATGGGTACTGACTACAGTTCTCCCTGTAACCGGGTGGGTTTTCTCATGGTTTTCTCCAGTTTCCTCTCACATTCCAAAGAAGTGCACATTTAATTGGCTTCTGTAAATTGTCCCTAACGTGCAGGACAGAACTAGTATATGGGTGATCATGGTCGCCATGGATTCAGTGAGCCTTAAGCTAAAGCTGTATCTTCAAACTAATTTCTTAAAAGATATATGTATCTATGAGATTAGTGACCAGTTAATATGTTTGGAATCAACTAATCAGTATTTGACTGTATTTATTGAGAGGCAAATGCATATCAGCATTGTGGGGAGAATTGCTTGGTCAATGCCATTGCATTCCATCATCAACTTGACATAAGCAAAGTCGTGCAAACTCAAACTATACCATGACTTATTTCAGCACACACATAATGTTACATGACTGAATTTGGTTCCCACATACAACATGAAACATTGGGTGGCACAGCAGCATAGATTGTAGTGCTTCTGCTGCACAGCTTCCATAGCCTGGATTCATTCCTGACCACCGGTTCTGTATTTAATGTGTTTGTGACTGTGTGGCTTTCCTGTTTGTTTGTTTGTTTGTTTATTTGTGTGTGCGGATGTGTGCGTATATATACAGTATTTGTGACTCCTCCTGCCCAGTTTTTCTCTTATATCCCAAAGATGTGTCAATTGTTGGTTAATTGCCCACTGTGCATTGACCCTGGTGTGTTGATGAATTAAAGAATCTGTGGGGCAGTTGAGTGGATGAACTGAGAATAAAATGAGATTAGCATGAATCAGTCCTTGATGGTTAATGCAGACTTGATGTGCTTTTTCTTTGCCATGTGACTGAGAGATAAATACCTGTGTTCAAAGTGGGTCACACTTCTGGATTTATTTTTCCTATTTGCCTTGCTTTAACACTTCTCACCCTACCGTTAAGTCTTTTTCCAAATCCAAGCTTTCCATTATGTTTTCTGTTGTGTGGTGTTTTATTCATTAAGGCGTCATGCTTGTATTTCCTCTGATCAAAAGCACCCTTGTTTTCAAATTGTTCAACATTAAGAATAACTCGATGAGCTGTAGGGCAATAGACAATAGGTGCAGGAGTAGGCCATTCAGCCCTTTGAGCCAGCACCAACATTCAATGTGATCATGGCTGATCACTAAAATTATTTTAGTTTCTTAAGTGTTATCTAGTCAATTTTATTTTGTCCTTTAAAGCAAGTGACCAGCCTTCCATCCTCTGGGATACAAGTAAACTCATCTGACATATCTTGTAATGCAATTCCTACTTTTTTTTCCCTAAACACACCACTACATTACAAAACCACTATTTTACAGTCTTATGTTAAATAAGTATCATGCTGCAGCTGTGTAAAACTTTGATTAGGCTTCATTTAGAGTAATGCGTGCAATTCTGATTGCCACATCATCGGAAGGACGTGGAGTCTTTGTTAAGGGTGCAGAAAAGGTTCATCAGGATTTTTCCTGCAATGGAACATATTAGCTCTAAGGAGGGATTTGGACAAACTTGGATTGTTTTCTCTGGAACATCAGAGGCTGAAAGGTGACCTGATCATGAGAAATGTAGATAGAGTAGTTAGTTTGAAGATAGACATAAAAAGCTGGAGTAACTCCGCCTGGAGATGCTGCCTGTCCCGCTGTCACTCCAGCTTTCTGTTTCTATCCTCGGTTTAATCCAGCATCTGCAGTTCCATCGTACACATTTTGAGTAGCTAGTCTGAGTCTTTTTGGCAGGCTTGAAATGTTAAACAGAATAAGTTATTTTAGGTAAGAGAGGGGAATGTCAGAAGAGCAGTGCAAGGCAGGTTTTTGACACAGTGGGTGCCCAGAACACATTGTCAGGCCAGGTGGTACAAAAAGAAACAACAATATTTAAGAAGGATTTAGACAGACATATGAACAAGCACAAAATAGAGGGATGTGGACGCCGATTGGATTAGTTTAGATTGGCACCAAGGCCAGCACAGATATTGTGGACTAAAGAACAAGTTTTGTTGCTGTACTGTTGTATATTCTATCAAAGTGTGACACAGCTTTGGTTGAGTGGTGCCCTGAATAATTCTGCAAAAATGAACTATTGCTGTTTGCCCGAATGATGCAAGGTCAAGTCCAATCCACTTTGGAACCTTGTCATTCATAGTTACTCCATCTCACTGCCAAATTTACCTAATTAATGAACTGTAGTGCAATCTGAGACTTCCTGAGGAAGAAAAAGGTTATAAGCTGTTTTAAATCAAAATATATAAGATACTATCTTCTTCAGCCAGATTTTAATGTTTTTACATGTAAGTAAATTACTCATTAAAACATAAATGTTCTATTTGAAATAAAAACAAAAAGGTGCTGGAAACACATCAGCAAACCAGGCTGCATGTGTGGAAAGGAGAAATTAGGATGAAGGATCTTGAGCCTGAAACGTTAACTGTTTCTCTCTCCACAAATTCTGACTGACTTGCTGAGTGTTTCCAGCATTTTTGTTTTTATTTTAGATTTTCAGCATCTGCAGTTTATTGATTTTCATTCATTGATCTGTTTGGATACTTCATGATTAAAATGTTTATAAAAGCCCTTAAAGCAGTCAAGAGTGTTAATTGCCAAAGTACTATCAAACAAACAATGACATTCTTACTTGCAGCAGCATAATAGGACTGTAAATACGAATCACATAGGTATTATATAATAAACAAAACAATCAATAAATTAATAACCTCAATACTAGTGCAAAAAAAAACAAGTCCTCAGTGCAGTCAAAGACAGACCATTGGTTCAAAGTTGAGAATAGTGTTGTGTGGTGTTCAAGATCCTGATGGTTTTAAACTCTTAGTTTTGCAAGGATTCGCCATGTTGTAATATGGCCATTCTTTGTGATAAACAAAGACAAAGGCCATTCAGGAAGCGATTACAATTAGAAGAACATGCTCACCCACAACAAGATCATAGTATAAAAGCAGAAAGAATTCTACTCGAGATTGTACGACTGATGGCCCTGTCTCACGGTGCGAGTTGACCCACAAGGTACCCCGAGTGAAAGACTTGTGGTTGTGTACGAGACATCAAGTTTATGATCAAGTGTTTAACCGAGTTCCCACGGGTATGTCATTGCTGCGATGCTCAAACTTCCTCTCCCAAGTTACCAAGTTCCTCTCCCGTTACTCTTGAGCCAACCGTGAATTAAGGTATGTTTTAGTAAAGCAACAATGTTAAAAGACATCTCCATCCTGTGGCTTTGAGTTATTTCAGAACGGCCGCATCTATTGATACGACCTACAAAGGGAAAATGCGCACCCTCCAGTAACCAATAACGTGGTAAGTGCATTTCTCGGTGCTTTATGTTTTTAAATACTGTATTTCCCGGGGTGGGGGGAGAGCTCAGTTCATAGTATTTGGGAAGTCTGGCGTTGTGAAGGAGGAGATTGAGGTCAGTAACCCACTTGCCACGCTCCGGTCTGAGTGCAGGTAGATGGGACTAGGTGAGTAGTGTTCGGCACGGAGTAAAAGGGCCGAGATGGCCTGTTTCCGTGCTGTCATTGCTATATGGTTTTATTGCGGCCGGGGAGTGAATTAGCTTGGGTGGCTGCCGCAGCGCTCCGGGCACGGACAGCAGAACTGGCCGCCACTTCAGAGGAAGGAAGCAGCTCGGGTGACTGACTTTGAGCGGCCGCCGGGACCCGACAGCAGAGAGAGAGACACACACACACACACACACACACACACACACACACACACACACACACACACACACACACACACACACACACACACACACACACACACACACAGCGTTTCTGCTCGGGACCCTTCTTCAGACAATCCAATGTCCCATAATATATTCTTTAAATATTAAGGTTTCTGTTGAAAGTGTGGTGCCGTGGTTACGGGTGGGCGGAAGGAAGATGATGAGGTCTGGTACAGGTTTACTTTGTTTTCAGTAATCAGGCCTCCGTGTTGGCCGATGTCTGGTTGACCAAGCGTTCATACAGTTGCGAGCGAGCGAGGTCCATATATAGGAGCAAGGAACGCGAAGCCTCTGAGGGTTCATTGTTCCCCTGGTTTGGATTGCTCCCAGGAGAGCGGGTTTGAATTGCAATATATATAATATATATAATATGTATATACATATTATATATATTATACTACAAATACATATATATATATTATATATTCTGCAATTGTAAGAGTGGTGAATCTGTGGAATTCTCTGCCACAGAAGGTAGTTGAAGCCAGTTCATTGGCTATATTTAAGAGAGTGTTAGGTGTGGCCCTTGTGGCTAAAGGGATCAGGGGGTATGGAGAGAAGGCAGGTACAGGATACTGAGTTGGATGATCAGCCATGATCATATTGAATGGCGGTGCAGGCTCGAAGGGCCGAATGGTCTACCCCTGCACCTATTTTCTATGTTTCTAAGTTTCTATATGTATATACTCTCTCTCCCTCTCTCTCTCTCTCATTATATATATTTATATTTTGCGGAGTTACCCAGCAGTAGGCAGCCCAGCAACCACGCAAAGTATATATACAACACATGGACATGTGTATGTGTGTATATATACACACACACACACACACACGCACACACACAGATATATATATAGACATGTCCATGTGCGGTATATATACTTTGCGTGGTTCCTGGGTTGCCTACTGCTGGGTAACTCCGCGAAATATCATCCCCCTGCATTTCAAATCTAAATCTCTCACCAATCCACAGCCTTCGACCGATTAACTAGAATCGTTGTTCTTTTTTAAGATCAAAACAAAATAGTTCTCGCGAATTCCAAGTTCTTGAGTTTGGGGAGCCGGGGGGGGGGGGGGGGGGGGGGGGGGGGGTTGGCGAGTCGGTGAAAATAGCTGGAATATAAGAAGAGATAAAACAAAAACACTGAAAGCAAATAGTAACAACAGCGGGAAGTAGGACATATGTGTGTGTGGTGTGCGCGCTACTGAATACTTTCTATCCAGTGTCTCCGCTGCAAATTGCAATGCATGCGCGTTTGATATTTAGACAAACTTAATTTTATTTCCAGTTTTGCATTTTTAGTTTGTTCCACACCTTTAATTAGTTTTTATCCCTCCAGACAAAAACTGAAAGTGGAGATGGCTCTCACACATAAAGCCCAAGAGATGGCTTCTTGATTCTAACGAGTGTTTGGGAAAAATAGACACAAAAATTTGGAGTAACTCACGGGACAGGCAGCATCTCTGGAGAGAAGGGATGGGTGACGTTTCGGGTTGAGACCCTTCTTCGGACTGGTGTTTGGGAAACGTGGATTAGGTTTGTTTTCGGTGGGCGAGGTGGGAATACATTCGCCTTTTTCTCTGAATTCAGGAATGAATGCATGTTGACACACATAACGCAGAGAAGGGGGGATCGCTGCATTTAGGTCTGAGGCGAAGGGAGCCAAGAAGGTCTCGATTTTCCCTGGCGATAGTTTCACTTTTTTTGCATTTTTCCTTCTCTCCTGCCGCCTGTCCCGCTCCAGCTTTCGTGTCAAAGTCGTCTTGTTCAATCTCATTTCATTGCAACTTTGAGCTCTGGATACCCCGTGTTGATCCGCGCGTATTTCAGCATTTATATTTCTCAAGTCTCTTTACCTCCCGGAGCCACATGTAACTTAACCACATGTAATTACTCCAGCATTTTGTGACTATCTTTGGTTCAGTCTTTACTCGAGCGAACGAACAGATTATAAGTTCCCATGGTAGACTCACGAGACACTAAGGTAAACATACGGGCCATTACGTTATTGCAACGAGTGTAAATGTTTCCATTTTTAACTTGAACAGTTAATTTGACTCGTGGGAAAAATCAAACATGATTTTTTTCACGAGTTAACAAGTTTCCCGAGTACCTGCCGTTAGCGCCACGAGTAGACAAGTTGATCGCGCGAGTTCGAACGTTGCCGCTACATTCATCGTACGTGATCACCACGAGTGAAAACTCGGGGTCACTCGTGGGCCAACTCGCACCGTGAGACAGGGATTTGAATCTGCGTCACGTTAGTCTTGAAGCCACGTTTTCATTTTCATTTTCTTGGATGTTCTCTTATATAATTATTAGTGTGCAATATTCTACAATTGAACATTTTGATCTGTGTAAACCTTAAGAACTTTTATGGCCAGACTTTGCAAGCACAAACATTTACTGCAACTCGTAACATATCTAACTAATTTTACACTGTATGTGATTCTTAGAAATCTTTCACCCACCAGTGCAGACCACATTTACATCTACACTGCTGCCTGTTCCTTATGAAATTATATTTTTTAATTTTGTTTCATAAATTTGAGTAATTTTTCCACAAATTTAATCAATGCATATTGACATATAGACCATGTAGTTGAATCAACATAAATTGACTTTATCTGAATAAATCGTTATGAAAAGCTTGCCATTATCTGAAATTGTTGTTTAAAATAAATAAGTTGCTGATCTGACAAACTCCGAAAGGAAATTGCAGAAATATTGACGGATCAATCTGCAAGTATAGTGGAAGAGATGAATGAAAAAATTGAAAATAAGGTGAAAATAGAAATGGAACCTGTGGTGGAAGAAATCAAGGAACAGTCGACAGCCATAAAGAACCTTGAAGAACTAGTCGAAACAAGTACTCAGACTACGAAAACACTTCTCAAAAAAAATCAACGTTTATCTGACTCACTGGGCAAAATTACTGATAAGTGAACCGAGTTGGAAGGACGTCAGTGAAGACAGAACCTAAGGATCGTGGGTATTCGAGAAGGGAGAGAAAAGAATCAAGATACCCAAGAGTTCACTGCAAACTTACGGCAAAAGGTTTTATCTCTGGAAAAAAAGCCTTTACTAGCCCGTGCACACAGAGTAATGAGACGTTATACAAAGCAAGACGCCCCTCCAAGACAAATGATAATAAAAGTCCAGTATGATCATGTCCTGGAGGAGATGATGAGGAAAATTATAAAAAGTAGAAATCTTACATATGAAGAAGATCCGATCAGCATCTACCGAGACTATCCAGCAGAGGTCTCCAAGAAACGAAATGCGTTCAAGGAGACCAAAAGAATTTTGAGGGAAGTGAAGTACAGTCTGAGGTACCCAGCCACCCTGAGAATTACTTACAACCAGGAAGAACATTATTTCAAAAACCCAACGGATGCAATGAGCTTTCCCAAGGGATTAAGGAGCGAGTGGTAGACTGAATGAAAGCTTCAAAGATGAACTATAACAACAATTAAATTGTATTTTCAAGATTGGAATGGACTATGGACTATGGACTTGTTTCATTTAAAGAAGATGGAGAAGGATGCGGATGGGAGATTCGGGGAGATACGGATTGGAGACGCTCCTATGGATACTAATAATTAGAATAGTAACACTACTAATATTAATAACTAACACATACTAAAATTAATACTCTTGTATTATTATTAATGAAACCTAATAACTACCAATTAATGATTAACAACTAACTATAGCTGATTTACTTCGGATTAAGTAACTAGTAAATATAAATACACAAAATATAACCTTTGACTTTATTTATCTCCCCTGGTACTTTTTATTATTATTTTTTACTTTTTCTATATTTTTCTTCCCTTTTTCTTATTTTTTATTATTACTTTATTTTTTATATTTTCTTATTATTATTGATTTTAATAAGTATTAAGTATAGATATTATCAAATACTTGACTGATGGATTTTGTACACATCAGAGTTTAATACTCTCGGTTAAATATTTGTATGGAATAACAATTTTAATGAATCATGGAATTGGATAAGTTAGTAACATCGACTACGGAAGTTTATAGATTGCTAGCCATGGTAGTATGGCTATCACTACACCAATATTAGATGTAGTTTTTTCTTTCTTTGTGCACCCTATCAATCTGTTAATCTATCCTTTTTGTAATATTATCTCTTGTTATTATTATTATTTTACTTTTGAATGGAGTTATAAATTAATGAAAAGGAGGTATATATGTGAGAGATACTCAAGGGTCTTGAAATTCATCTATTCGGAGTTCGGGTGTAAAGTCGGGTATGTCGAGCTGAACCATTTGCCCTATTATATATTCCTTTAGATAAAAGATGCAAGACTTACAAATGAATATGGGGAATGGAGGAATAACGTTTTGTAGCTGGAATGTTAAAGGTATTAACGAACCAATTAAAAGAAGTAAAGTATTAGCACACTTAAAAGCACTTAAAGCAGATGTGGTATTCATCCAAGAGACACATCTAAAAAAAGAGGCAGAACATAGATTAAACGCTAAATGGATTGACAAAGTGTATCATTCTTCTTTCACACACAAATCTAGAGGTGTAGCAATATTAATTCGTAAAGGCACTTCATTTAAACACACTTCAACAATAACCGATAATGATGGTAGATATATTATTGTAATAGGAGAATTATACAAACAAAAAAATGATTTTTGTCAATGTATATGGCAATAAAAATATTTAATACTATTCCGGAATTAACACAACACAACTTAATAATTGGAGGAGATTTAAATTGTACACTAGATCCTTATTTGGACAGATCATCAAAACAACGGAAACTTAAATCGCATTCCAGTGATCTAATAAATACATATATAGATACTAGTAATATTAAAGATGTTTTGAATGCAAAACCCAGCTGGACGGGAATACTCATTTTACTCACCTGTGCATACAACTTATTCAAGAATAGATTATTTTTTGGTAGATTCAAAACTTATCCCATTCACTTATAACTCAAAATATCATAATATTATAATTTCAGATCACGCACCTTTAACTTTTATGATGAAAATAACTGGTAAAACGGAAAAACAGGGACAATGGAGATTTAACCCACAAATTTTAAAAGACAAAATAACTCAATACATCACAAATCAGATCAAGATTTTCTTTGAAATAAATGATATGCCAGAAATATCTTCGTCCCTATTATGGGAAACTTTTAAAGCGTATCTTCGGGGAATTATGATATCCTCTCAAGCATTTTATGATAAAGAGAATCGAAGGGGACAACAGGCATTGGAAAAGGAGATCAAACAATTAGATACAGAAAACGCTGTTAACCCAACCATAATAAAACATAATAAAATCTTTGCACTGAAATATAAACTAAATAAAATACAGTCAGACCAAGTTGTACAACTATACCAATATACTAAACAAATACAATTTGAATTCGGAGATAAACCACAAAAACTATTGGCTTGTCAATTACGAAAATTGGAAGGAGAAAAATTAATCCATAGGATTAAATCAGACAAAGGGGAATTATTAGTACAAACTAAAGATATAAATGAGAGATTTTTGCAATATTATAAAAATTTATATTCAGCCAAAACGACAGAAAATCGAATAGGAGTAGAAACATTTTTTAAAAATTGTAATCTAAAAGGACTGGATTCAGAAAATAGAGAATCACTCAACGCTGAAATAACTACTAAAGAAATCGAAGAAGCTATTAGGTCATTAAAAAATGGTAAAACTCCAGGACCAGATGGTATTGGATCAGAATTTTATAAAACATTCTATGATATGATAGCTCCACGTTTGAAGACACTTTATGAACACATTTATGCACAACAGAAGTTACCAGAAACATTAAATGAATCTATTATAACACTTATACCTAAGTTAGATAAAAATCTGGATGATCCAGGGTCGTATAGAGCCATAGCTCTTTTAAATACTGATCAAAAAATATTAACCAAAATACTGGCACAAAGACTAAATACAGTGACTAATAAAGTAATTCATTCAGATCAAACAGGATTTATACCAAAACGATACTCCTCAAACAACCTGAGAAGATTATTCAATATTATATACTCGAAAAGAAACATTAATAAAGATTTATCAATTATTTCATTGGACGCAGAGAAAGCTTTCGATCAGATTGAATGGTCTTATTTATTTTCGGTTATGGAAACTTTTGAGTTGGGAGAGAAGTTTGTAACATGGGTTAAGCTACTATATACCAAGCCAACAGCTAGAATATTAATAAATCAAATGTTAACAACTAAATTTAATTTATTCCGTGGCTGTAGACAAGGTTGTCCTCTATCTCCACTACTGTTCGCACTGGCAATTGAATCATTAGCACAGCGCGTCAGACTACATCCTGAAATATACGGGTATGAAACCAAAGAAACTGAAAATAAAATCTCTTTATACGCAGATGATGTATTACTTTATATCACAAAGCCGGAAATTAGTATTCCTAACTTATTAGATTTAATAACTCAATTTGGATTGATTTCAGGATATAGAATTAATTGGAATAAAAGTGAACTTATGCCAATAATGGGAAATAACTCACATATATTACAACAATATTCTTTTAAGATAGCAAATGAAAAAAATCAAATATCTTGGAATTCATGTAACAAAAAGATATGACTCTTTAGTTAAATCTAATTTCCCATCTCTATTGAATAAACTACTTAAGAATATCCTATATTGGAAAACATTACCTATTTCAATGCTAGGTAGAAATAATGCGATAAAAATGATTTTTCTTCCGCAATTATTATACCTGTTTCAACTGATCCCGATATATCTTCCTAAAATATTTTTTAAGAAAGTGGACTCTATATTTACCAACTTTATTTGGGATATAAGAGCCATAGAATAAATACAAAATATCTATGTAAATAAAAAATGAATGGAGGTTTTGCATTGCCTAATTTTATGTTTTATTATTGGGCAGTTAATATTAAAAATATGAATTTTTGGTTGGAAGAAATAGATAAACAACCAAACTGGTTAAAAATGGAAAAAGAAGATTGTTCACCTTTTGAAATTAGCTCGATTTTATTTGCTAATACTAAAATACATTAAAAAAGTTATAGAGGTAATCCAATGATAGAAAGTGGCATACGTATTTGGAAACAATTAAAGAAAATATTAAAATTAGAAAGTATACCACTGGCTCTTTCCATTGCAAATAACATTACTTTTAAACCTTCAATGATGGATAAAGGTTTTTTAAAATGGAAGAAATATGGAATAAATAAGATGGGTGATCTCTACAGGGAAAGTTTATTTCTTTCATTTCAGGAATTACAACAAAATTATGGATTACACTCAAAAGAATACTTTAGATATTTACAAATTAGAGACTATGTTAAATCAAACACACAGGATTTTAGAAATAGAAAGACAGAAATTTTAGATGAATGTCTAAATAAATATCCGAATACAGAAAAATTAACATCATATATTTATAATATTTTACTGGAAAATGATTGACCAAACTCGGAAATATATAGGCAAGCATGGGAAAACGAATTAGGACAAACAATTAGTGTAGAAGTATGGAATGAAATTTCACAACATATACACCACTGCTCATTAAATGCCAGACACTCCCTGATACAATTTAAAGTTTTACATAGATTACACTTTTCGAAATCCAAATTAAACAGTATTTTTTCAAATGTTTCTGCTATATGTGATAAATGTCAGCATTTAGAAGCTAATCTAACGCATTCATTTACAAAATGTATAAAAATTACTAATTTTTGGATAGAGATTTTTAACATAATCTCGAAAGTAGTTAATGCAAATCTGACTCCAGACTCAAAATTAATCATATTAGAAATATTAGAAGCGGATCATCTACTAACAACACAGCAAATAATTTTTATTGGTTATAGTTTAATAATTGGTAAAAAACTAATACTAAGATTTTGGAAAGGTCCTACATCCCCCACAATCAAAATGTGGATTACAGAAATGTTGGAGACACTTCACCTGGAAAGACTAAGGCTTGTCCTTTTGGACAAGCTAGATCAATTCAGAGGAATATGGTCTCCATCTATTGAATACTTAAAGTGTCAAGGAGGTCCGGTTCGAGGGCCTGACTGAAGCCTGAATGAAAGAATAGATGAAGAACTATATACAATAGACCACGCATATATTTCCAATGAAGAATATCTTGCTTTATACTCCACTCATTTTATTGATTTTATATTTCTATTTTATTTCTTTTTATTATTTCTCTTTACTATTTTCTTTCTGTTATAAAATGATAAAAAATATAGAAGTATAAATAAGAACGACTGTAAACTTTAAAAATGTTAAGAATGGATGTGACGAATAATATGTTTTTTTCTTTTTTGATTTTATGTTATTCCTTCTTAATATGTATTTACTTCTAATAAAATTATTTTACAAAGAAAAAATAAATAAGTTGCAAATCTGAAAAAAAAACAGTGAACAGGGAGATTTTCTTCACATGCACGACTCCTTTGTATCAATACATTTATTTTTATCTTCTGGGTTGCTTGACTTAAAAACAATCCTTTCAAACAAAGCAATCTTTATACCCAAGATATGCTTATCCCGCTCTGTTCCGGACCACAGACTTGCAAAATGTCATCGTGAAGCAGATATTTTCAACTGACAATATCACACAAGTGTTTCCTACCACTGCACACAGTTCTAAATACATATCAGCAAATGGAATGACATTGTTATAATGGGCCGACAAGTTAAATATAGGTTTGATTTATTACATCCCAGACACGGGCACTACTGTGATATCAATGGTCACTGCTGTCTTTGGTTTAGTCTACCTTTAATTTAGTTTAGAGATACAGCGTGGAAACAGGCCCTTCGGCCCACCGGGTCCGCGCCGACCAGCGATTCCCACATATTAACACTATCGCACACACACTAGGGACAATTTTTACATTTACCATACCGATTAGCCAACAAACCTGTACGTCTTTAGAGTGTGGGAGGAAACCGAAGATCTTGGTGAAAACCCACGCAGGTCACGGGGAGAACGTACAAACTTTGTACAGACAAGCACCCGTAGTCGGGATCGAACCCGGGTCTCCGGCGCTGCAAGCGCTGTAAGGCAGAAACTCAACCGCTGTGCCACTGTGCCGCCCTTTTACAAATACCAACATCATTTATAGAATGAGAGTATGGAGAAACCATTGTTATTGAGCCTCTCTATGCCCTCGTGGAACCGAAATGGGAAAATTTACACAATAATGTTCTGACATGCATGGATAGAACATTATTTACAATCTCCTGCAATGCAGTGAACTGCTTCAGAAAAGGAGAGCTGGCAGGACAGGTCATCACCTTTATCACTATAAATAGAATCCACCTTAACAGCTTTTAAAAATTAAATCTAACCTTGGGGATTTATACCCAGCAAAGCTGAAATTATTCTCTTCGAGGTACACTTATACTGCATATATTCCTGTTTACTCTGAAATCCAACTACTCCATTAGCTTCCTGTAGTACTTAAAGATGTAACGTGCTGAATGAGTTTTCAGATCTGAAACATTAGCACACTGACATCTGTTCACACGCTCATATTTTTTGTCCAGCTGAATGTAAGCTTTTCTAATTTTACTCGCTGGTTTTAAATTGTTTTGCAAAACAAGAAACGATTTTACTTACATTGGTCCCTTCCTGGGTTTCTTTGGTAAATCAAATTCACTGTCAGTTTTTTTACCCTTGCTGGGGCAGAACATGAAAGAAGGACATAAATACACCAATGCAAATTTCATGACTCCAGGCACATAGCATGCAGCCCATTAACCTGGATGTTTGTGATCAGGGCTTTAATAATCGGTGACAGGACTTTCTTCTCAACTTATCTCTAATGCAGCTGACAGCTGTGCTCCCATTTTTCTGCTTGATTGAACAGTAGATCAAGATTGTTTTTTTTATTTCCCTCCCCACAGCAACCTCCCCTGCTATTAAAGGCATATTAGTAACACGAGCATTGAACGGATATTGAAGCTTCCATGTCAAAACCAGTGCACACTTTTATTTTTGTCCCTTTAATTTATTTCCAAATGCACTGCCTCCTGCCAAAATGCACTTTGCCACTGGTTAGCCACTATTGCCACATTTAGTTAATGGTCACAAAAAAAAAACTTGGGTTGTCGATCCAGTGCAATGCCTTGGTCAGTATTTAATCTTCATTCATCATTTCTAAAATAATGAATTACCTGCCCATCAATACGTTGTTATTTGTACAAGATTACTATATGCAAAATGGCCATCACATTTCGTACATTGCTTCCATCAACCATTTTGGAGCAATCAAAGAAGCGGTGTGAAAGGCATTATTAAATACTCCAGGTATATTTTACATGTACATTTGTGTGCCTGTGAGAGGATGCATGTGGAATAGTTTAACTGCATGTAGGGACATGCTACGGGGACATGTCAAGGCAAAAACATGTGTACATGCAAAATCAATGTGTGTTTACTTCGAGTGTGTTTGTCCAAATGTGTTTGTCCACATATGCACACATGCACCATTAGAACAGAAGAAGAGATGGAAATATGAGCAGGAGTAGGCCATTGGTGGTACGTCTAGTCTTCTCTCCCATTCAAAGTGGCTGATTTGCTCCACACATCATCTCCACTTCCTTCAATTCCCTGATTAATCAGAAATGTATCTATTTCCCCTTGAAATACCGTCGGGGGTCTATCCTGTGCACCTCTTTGGGGTAGAGGATCCCAGAGATTCACCACCCCGTGCGAGAAGAGGGTTGTACTGTTAGTCTGTGCACAGATAGAAACATTGTGTGTCTCATTCCCTCCTTTCCTGACAATAGTAGTTGAAACTAATGGAAAACAGATTTTGGTATCAAACCTAGACTTTGTTATTCTTATGACTATTACATATTGTGCAGAAACCTACCAAATAAGCTCTTTAGGGAGTGTAAATGACATATTACACAGACAATAGTATAAGAGTATTTCATGTTGCATATTACCTTTAAAGATTAAAAAAAAATTGAAAACAACTGCTGGAAAAGATTTATAAAATATAATAAAGGACCTTTCTTCTTTTGTTGCTACTATACTGAGATTTGCTTAAATTCTGCTTTCAGAATATGACTGGGAAATTGCTTATTAGGGGTTTTTGGATGTTATTTAAAATCAATTGGAAGATACTTCAACGTGGAAGTAATAGGAAAGAAGTGAAAAGAATATTAAGTTGATAATTCACATGCAAATTGGTCTTTTTTTTTGCAGAAAGAAGGGCAAGATTTTAATAACAAAATAGCTTTCATTTAAAATGTGCCATAAATTTTCAATCCCCCAGGTCATTTGATACAATGAATTCTGAGGATGCAGCTTTGCTGGCAAGACGAGGCATTTATTATTCATTGCTTGCAGCACGGAGATGTTGTCTTGTTTATTTGTTCGCAGCCTATGTGGTGAAGTTGCAACCACGATGGTTGCAAGCAGGGGGAGAAAAAACTTTACACTGAAGCGCTGAAGGAGTGGCAATGTGTGTCCAAGTCTTGTTATGTGGGACTTTTCCTCTGCTGTAAAAATGTGCAGAATATTGCAATATAAAAACTATTGCTGTGCACCTCTAATATTGGCTATGTTGACAGTAATAACACTCTGAAGTTCCAAGATATATTCAAAATATCTGTGCATTTGGAGCTATGGTTGGTCCCTGGTCTCAGAGTGAATATGTAGGAAACAAATTCAGATGCTGGTTTACATCGAAGATAGACACAAAATGCTGTAGTAACTGAGCGGGACAAGCAGCATCTTTACCAAAGAGAATTGTAGAGGCTCAGTCATTGAGTATGTTCAAGAAATAAACCATTAAACCTTTAAATATTTAAGGATTCAATGGATGTGCGAATAATGTAGGAATGAGGCACAGAGGAGAAAGATCACCTATGATCTTAATTGTATCCTGGAACAGGCACAAGTGACCAACTGGCATGTTGCTGCTTCTATTTCTTGACTTTATGTCCTAATGGCAGTGTGGATACAAGATGTGTAGGAAGGAACTTCAGATACTGGTTTAAACCGAAGATAGACACAAAATGCTGGAGTAACTCAACAGCCAGGCAGCATCTCTGAAGAGAAGGAATGGGTGACGTTTTGGGTCGAGTCCCTTCTTCAGACTGAAAATTACAGGAAAGGGAAACGAGAGATATAAACAACGACAGAACAATCCTGAACAAAGGATACCTGTCCCTATACCTCCACCCTCGACTCTGTCCAAGGACCCCAACAGTCCTTTCAGTTAGGCAGAGGTTCACGCACCTCCTCCAACCTCATCTACTGTATCCGTTGTTCAAGATGTGGACTCTTACAGATCAATGAGACCAAATATAGACTGGGCGATTGTTTTGCAGAACAGCTTTGCTCAGTCCGCCTGAACCTACCTGATCTCCCGGTTGCGAAACACTTTAACTCCCCTTCTCATTCCCAAACTGACCTATTTTTCCCATATTTTCCCATATTTTGCTTGGGCAACTTACAGCCCAGTGTGAATTTTGATTTCTCTAACTTCAAGTAACCGCGACATTCCTGCTCTCTCCATCCCGAAACGTCACCCATTCCTTCTCTCCAGAGATGCTGCGTGTCCCTCTGAGTTACTCCAGCATTTCGTCTCCATCTTCGGTTGATACAGCATGTCCTGGGTTTTAAATTATCTGTCTTCGGCAATCACAGCCACCTTTTCCTCTGCAAGGATGACTTCAACTACAGAAGAGATTCCCTCTTAGATCCCATAGGCCTGTCTTACCTGCTATCCTTACTACAACAGATGCCTTGATGTCAAGGATAGTGTCTCACTCCTCATTTGGTTTATCTGTGAATGCCCTGCATAATTGTTGCCCGATGATGATACAGGTGATGTAGTATGAATTCACTTCTCTCCAACAACGGAAACTTTAGTCTTGTTGTGTATATCGCTATCCTTTTCTGTCTCCACGTCTTTGGATCAATATTGCAGTTTGTTAAATCAGAAACTCACTCATGTAACATTTTGTCCAGGACCTGGTTGTGGCCTCTAGGGTTTGTTTGTAAGAATCGGATGTCAGCTGTAAAGCGCCTTTGCAAAGCGCCTTTTGACAATAATTGATTGGCAAGAGAACAATAGCTAGTTTGTTAATGAGTGATAGGAGAACTTTGCAGATGAATGCAGTCTTTTGAAGTTGCTCCATCGTGGTATAAACATCCTGGCCTCCTCTCCTCTGCGCAAATATCCTAGGATAGTCCACGCATAAATAGATGTGATTTACTCTGCATAACCTTTTCAAAAGTTCCATTTTACTAGAGGCAGATTGTCTTTTGTCTCGTGATTGTCTCTGTACTGAGCAATTAATTATCTGACCATAACGCATTGTTCAATCTTCCTGCTTCCACTGAATTAATTGTGAGCATTTTGTGTACAATTAATTGTAATTTGGCAAATGCAGCTGAATACATAATCATAATGCAGAACAAAAATTAGAACAATATATGTTTCAATCAGAATCGAGGAACTAAAACTTCATTTACTACCTCCAAGGTTTTATTTTGTTCAAATAAATATATTTTTCAACACACCAGGTCCCTCATTCCTATCCTCTGAAGCATCTGAAACTAAGGACTTACTCAGTTAATTCTTGATTTCATTCATATTTCAGAACAACATTTATCTGAGTCAATTACCTTTTCTGGGAGCATATTGGCTGGTTAGAAAATCCCATTAGAGTTTAGAGTTCAGAGATCCAGCGCGGAAACAGGCCCTTTGGCCCACAGAGTCCGTGCTGACCAACGATCGCCTGTTCACACACTAGTTTAGTTTAGAGATACAGCGTGGAAACAGGCCCTTCGGCCAACTGAGTCCACACCGTCCAGCGATCCCCACACATTACCACCATCTGGCACACTCTGGGGCCAATTTACATTTATACCAAGCCAATTAACCTACAATCCTACAGATCTTTCTGATTAGGTTTCTGCCCTACCTTTGAACCGAATCACCAATGGCATCTTTAATATTGTGATAAGGTGATCTACCCCACCTCAGTGTTCACAGGCTGCCTACAGCTTATGAACACTGAGGTGGGGTGGATCTCCCTTCAATGTCTCTCCTGTTGTCCACTTTGGTAGGACCACACTCTCCTCATTCCATTCTTTCTCCTACAACCATAGCCACAACTTATTTTCTTCTTCTATCCACAACTCATTGCAGATGTGGCAAGCCATATGAATCAATTGAATTTGAAGCTTCAAGGCAGAAACAAATTGATTTGTGACTTTTTTGCTCATGTCAAGGCATTCAGAGCAAAACTGATGCTACTTGAAGGCCAGCTGAAAGTTCATAATTTGGCTCATTTCCCATTGTGTGAAGAATTTCATGAAGAATGTGAAGTAGAATTTACTTCCTCATTTGCAAATGAATTAATTTTAGGATTGAAAAAACAATTTCAGGAGCGATTTTTTGACCTTGATGCCAAAGCAAATGAAATCAGACTCTTTCAAAATCCATTCGATTGCAATGTTGAAAATCTCCCAAGTCAGTTTCAAATGGAAATTATTGATCTTCTGGCAGATGACAGACTGAAAGACAAGTACAATGAAGGAAATCTGATTGAGTTTTACACATTTTTGAAGCCTGAGCAGTTTCCAAATTTGAAGCAATTTGCTTGTAGATTTGTGTCCATTGTTGGTACAACATACCTCTGCGAACAAACAGTTTCAAGAATGAAGCGTGTCAAGTCTAAATATCGAGTAAATTTATCTGATGAGCATTCGAAGTCCATCCTCATAATTGGCTCAACAAATTTGGATCCTCAATTCAATGAAATTTTAAAATCAAAAAAGCAGTTCCACCCATTAATGTGGTTGCATAAAAATGTATGATTCTGTTGGTTAACTTTGATTGATGGCTACAAATTTTGTTTTTACTATATTCCATTTGTTTTGCTTATGTTCCTTTTTGAGTTCATTAAATTTATAAAACTGACATTTCTTTAATTTTTCCAATATATAATGTGGCCCTCATGCTGAAAGGTTTGGAGGCCCCTGGCATATAATATGCGTGTACAATCTCTCTCCCACACTCCATCCCAGAGCAGTCAAATTTAAAGTCCATCGCAGAATGGCACAGTGGTAGAGTTGCTGCCTCACAGCACCAGGGACTGGCTGCACGGAGTTTGTACATTCTCCCTGTGATCACATGGGTTTTTCCGAATGTTCTGGGTTCCTCCCACATTCCAAGGACGTGCAGGTTGGTAGGTTAATTGGCTTCTGTAAATGAACCATCTGCTGAAGGAACTCAGTCTGAAGCAAGGTCCCAACCCAAAACATCGTCTTTGCATGTTGCCTCACATATGCTGGCTGACCCACTGATGTCTTCCAGCGGTTTGTTTATTGTTCATGGTCCCAGCATCTGCAGTCTTTTGTGCCTCCAACAAAAGATAAGTATTAGTTTGTGCAGCCAGGGCCCAGCTTCTTGTGGACGGGGCATATTTGGGTGTGATACCAGACTGGTAATAGCAATGTTACAAAATTTTGAGATTTAAAAAATCAAGTCTGCAATTTGTCCCATCAGATAAAGCATAAAAATAAGTTTAATTTGACACCTAATTCACTTTCATATCTTCAGTATTAAAAAGGTTATGACCATTTTCATACTCAGAAATTAGCATCTTGTTCCCCATTGCCTTTCCTTAGCATCTTGTTCCCCATTGACTTAACACAAAAGCTGTGATCTAGGACAGTTAAAAGCCCATAACTTTCTTAAAAATTAAGAGAACTCAATGAAATTTTCAGTTATTATAGATTGAAGCATTCTGAAACAAATATGAAACAATATTACTTGGATGACCTGAAATTAAAGCATATAATTAGTTAGTTACCTAATTGTAGCTAATTACAAAATTCAATTACTAGATCTAAACATCTATCCATTTCTTAAGAAAAGATAAACTTTTTTAAATTGCCTAAGTGTCCAAATAACATTCACACAATAATTCACAATATAACATGATTTTTAAATCTAATTTTCATGAATTTATAGGCCAAATGGAAGGAATTTAGTGTTCAATTCCTGTAAATTAATGGCCATTTAAATCAACTGGCGAGTGAGTTTTAGTGGAATGCGGTGGATTAGAAAGTTGCGGTTTGCGGTGAAGTTGGCATGAAAAACACTGCCGGTTCATACATTTTTTTTTGTCCCCATTTCGCAACATGAAAATGTGATTAAAGGCTTCCTAAAACCCAAGTTTTAATGTAAAAATAAACTGTGCACTTTATTTTCTCCCCAACGTAAAATCCTTCCCGTTGTCGGCGCTCACGGCTTTAGAAGATGATTTTTAAATTACTCTAGTTAATAAATAATCTAGCGCAATTTAAAAATACCCTCATGAATGAAATGTCGGAGCGATTTTTCTTCTGCAACGAAATCGCCCGACATGGATCAATTTGCCCTGTCTGTGGAAAAACGGCACTTTAAACATGCCCCCCTCTGAAAGGCGCTAAAGTCACGCACATGGGGAGCAGCAGAACTGCAGCGCTGCTCAAGGTAAGTTTTGTAATATACCTACAGGTAACATTGCTGAGATGCGATGGAGTAGCTTTAATGCACTGATAATGCTACCCCATTGCATTAGGAACATGCTTCTAAGATTCAAAATGAGAGCATATGATTAGGTTTGTTATATTTGCCGTTTGAGTACTTTAGAACCAAATATTTTTTTTATTTTCACAGTATGATTCAAACGAACGTAGGAAGCTTCTGACGAGTAAATACTCATTTAGCACTCGGAAGCAAACTATCATGTTATTCTTGTAATGTCCCTAATTTGTAGACAGGGCAGTTGCTTTCCCCTTGATTTGCAGTTGTGTTGGTTCCCAGACTTACAATAAGTCACAGAGATGGTTTTGATTTTTTAATTGAAGGTGGTGGGGCAGAGAGAAGGCTGAGGAAATCAGCAGGGCCTATGCCACCAGTGTGGAATAACGAGCTAATTAACACTGTGATTATCTGCTGTTAAGAACTTTAAATCCTGTTAATTAAACCGTAATATTAGTGGCCAGTTCCGTGATATTTGCTTCCAGTGGAGAAACCAAACTTGAAGGGAAAATCAGGAAACAGAGCTATTAAGGTTAATTACAGTAACTTTCAGAAAATTGGCATGGAATATGTTTGACTACAATTAAAAGCCTAGAAATTGCATTTCACCCAATTTTGGTGCACTAAATAGGCATCATGTTTTGCCCGAATCATCAATAAAATCACTAAATTTGGATATTGTCACTCGACAAAATTGTTAGTGCAATTTTGTTCCATGTAAAAGCATTCAAAGCCAGTGTGAGTTTTCACAGACAGCAGCTTACGATCATGTCTCTTTGAGCAATGCCCACAAGGGTCTGTGGCTGCCGCCCAGACTGTCACAGTGCTGAGGGGAAGATTGGGGTGGGGATGGGAAAAGTTAAAGGAGTGAAAGTCAAGGAATGGAGGCGAAAAGTCCTGGGAGAATGGGGAAACAGCGTGCTGTTGAGTAATGGAGCCACCATATTGTGGTGAGGGCTGAACGAACCAACAGGCTGCATTGGGATCGCAGCAACAATGATCATCAGCGTGGCAGGTCATTAAAAATGCTGCAATCTTTGTCATTGGAGGGGCTACTGAAAATAAAACTGAAATGCAAGTGAAGATTATTCCATCAATGATCGCTTCCTCACTTTCTGTTTAATGTGCTCCTTGTTTAATTGTGAATGGCCAAGGAGGTTGTAAGTCATGGCATTTTCATCCAATTTCCATCTCCTTGTCCATTCACAATTAAACAAGGAACACATTGAGCAGAAAGTCAGGAATCGAACGCTAACAAAATAATCTCCATTAGGATGTGTAGGAAAGAACTGGAGATGCTGGTTTAAATCGAAGATAGACACAAAATGCTGGAGTAACTCAGCGGGCAGGCAGCATCTCTGTCTGAAGAAGGGTCTCGACCCGAAATGTCACGCATTCCTTCTCTCCAGAGATGCTGCCTGTTCCGCTGAGTTACTCCAGCATTTTGTGGCAATCTCCATTAGGACATTAGTTGGTAAGTTGGAAACGTGATGTGCCTCTGCTAATGTACGACACAAAATACAATGGGTGAATAACGCCTTCACTGGGATGAATCACGACAAGAGGTGCATGTCCAATATTCTCCATGAGTAGACCATTCACTGGACGTGGCTGGTGAACTTTCAAAAATGCCCAAAGCACTTTTTATGCCAAATTTTCTTGTAAAACAAGGTCCAACTGCTTTTTCTAATCCAATTTCTGAACTCAGGTTTAATTGACACATAAAAATAATGCTGCAAATTCAGAAAAAAGAAAGAAATATTGGTAGAAATTATGGAAACGGCAAAGTAGGCAGCATTTGTTGACGGGAAAAGATCGGGTTAATAGAATTTTCAAAGGATGGACACTATTGGATTGGCACATGAATTGTTGGATTTGTTTCACACTGCAAAAGTCTCAAGAAATTCTACTGTGTGTAATTTACACCGTTGCTTACGCTGTGGCAGAATTCACATGGACATTTGCATCATTTCATCACCTTTAGATAAAACACAAAGCATTACCAGTTTGCCATGCAATGTGTACCATGTTACTTTCTGTTTAAACCTCCAGTGCCTATGGAATATTGGCTGACTCCGCAACTTGACTGTTTTGTCATTAAAAAAACTACCTGTTAAATAACATGTATTTTAGATTAAAACCTCAATACAACATAAATCAAACATTTCTATAACATTGATGATGATGAATACAGTAAAATAAATATTACGGGAAGATGATTCTTCACAAGTAAAAATAGTATTCATGATATTTGAAATCACATAGGTTTCCTTACTTTGAGTGTGATGTACTCTGTTTATTAGGTCATAAGTGGCAGGAACAGAATTAGGCCATTCGGCCCATCGAGTCTACTCCATCATTCAATCATGGCTGATCTATCTCTCCCTCCTAACCTCATTCTCCTGCCTTCTCCCCATAATTCCTGACACCCATTAATTATGTAGGTTAAAGGTCTGGTGATTTTGATCCAATTTCAGTTGATGATTAATGGACACTGCACACTTTGAAGCACTACCACATGCACAAGGACAAGCAAAAAGGCATTGGCCTCCAAGTGAATCTTGAAGGAAAGTGCCTGGTCCAGTTTCCCAGATAACAGCACATCAACAGGAATGGATACAAACACTCTAAATCATATGTTCTACAGTTAAAAATGGATGCAAATGGTTTTCTTCTAATCCAGTTTACTCAAGATCTTACATTTTCATTGGATTCATTATTTGCTTGAATTTCCTTCAACCTGAAAAGACCACAAATCAGAAGTGCGGGACTGTGAAGTGAGTTCTTACACGCAGAAAATGTCTGTAGAGGCAGGTTGTCCTGTAAGAATAGACATTCTGGAGAAATACTTTAAATCTCGTTTTGCCATTCTTAATAAGAAAGCTTGTATGAACAAATTTAGCCCGCGCCTGGAAAGATTTTAATGCAGATGAGGATTTAACTTCTATTGATGGTTTTAAAAAGGATGCTACTACTAGAGGGTATGCTTCTGGATAGGATTCACAAAATGGACGGCAGCGTGTTAACCAGAATGTATTCTTCTTGGGTTCAACGTGGCAAAATTGCAGCTAGTGTGAAGAAAAATTGCCTGCAGCCCTGCTGCAGCCGGCAAATCCACCCACCAGTCTCTCAAATGCTGAATCGCCTGCAAGGTTGCACATAGGTCGTGCACTTGTAAACTGGGGGGGACGTAAATGAATAGTAAGATTAAACGGAGAACTTACCAGTTTGAAGTTTGATCTTTATTTTATGAGGAGTCGAGTTGAGGGACTACGTGAATAGAAGCCCGTACAGCCGTTGGTGCGTCAATCTTCAAAGCAGCGGAATGAATTCACAGCTAACAATGACCGAAGTATAACGGTAAGATGATAAAACTAGAACTACCAGATGAGATCTATGAGGGTGGGAGCGGAGGGCACGTAGTCCCTCAACTTGACTCCTCATAAAATAAAGATCAAACTTCAAAACTGGTAAGTTCTCGTTTAATCTTACTATTTTACTTCGGATCACGTGATGACTATGTGAAGACTTCGCGCCGCAGACTCAAATCCGACGTTCACACTGCCTGGATTGACTCAAAAGTCGTTAACAATCAATCATGCATCAGTAATACATTTGTTAAATGAAATAACAGTTTATTTACAAACAAATCATAGCAAACCCCTCTAACTCAGGGGAAAAATGTAACAGTACTGACACCAGAATCAGCAAACACCCCGAGCCTTGAAATCGGCTTGTGACAAAACCTCTGAAAGGTTAGCTCACTGGACCATCCTGCGGCCGCGAGGACCTTGAAATCGATTGCACCGACACCTTACTGTGTGTGGTTTTTTTTTTTTGTGACTAATAAACAAAGCCAACTCTGTTCCTCTCAGAGGTTGAGTAATCTCAATGTAAAGAGATAAATGTGAGACTGTACAGAAGCGATCATCTGCGGGTATGCTGAAAACACAATCTTACATCCTGTCATGCCTCTTTTATTATGTTTAAGCAAATCATAGACATAAAAATATAATGGCATCAGCCGACACATGCATTCTATCTAGCCGTAGCTTTTGCAATGTTTGTACACGTTGGGCTGAAACCAACACCAGAAGCATGACCACCTTCATAGTTAATTTGGCTATAGATAGGCTTGTAACCGGAGCCCACTGGCGAAGAAGCATAAAAACCTCACTCACATTCCAAATACCGGCATACCTGAGTTTAGGAGGATTAGAATTGAAAACTCCCTTCATGAATCGTGAACTAACGGATGTGTCCCTACTATATGCAATTCTGCATTCATAGGTAAATAAGAAGACAGAGCACTTCTGGCTGAATTAATTGCACTGTAACTTAATTTTTTGGTCAAAATAAAGAGTAGACAAACTCCAATACATCCGTGATCCCTGCCGTGTGATATACAATATCCTGCTGTAGGCAGAATTGCTCCCACTTCCTTATATAGGTGATATATTGCTGCTGTGTACTATCCCTGCAGGCCGACGTGAGAACATCCACCGTCCGATGAGGCAGTCCCTCTCCCCAGGTATGGCCTCCTTAAAATCTGCAAATTAACAGATCAATACGATCCTATAAAGGATGTTGATCCCCAGTGACTGGATTTACCAGTAGATTTTTATTCTTGGGCATAAGCATGTAAGGCTCCCTAGCCATTTGTAATACAACGGGAAACCATGCTTGTGTAGGCCAATCTGGCACTACCAATACCCCTGAAGTGGAGTCCTCCTTGATCTTTTGCAAAACATCTGTTGATGAACAGCATGAAGGAAATACATACACAAACATTCCTCCCCCAATGCAGCGAAAATGCATCCACTGCTACTGCCCCGGATCTGGTTACCATGAAACATATCTAGGTAACTGATGATTTAATCGAGATGCAAACAAGTCAATATCTGGCAATGCATACTGATCAATCATTTGGTTAAACACATCCTGATTTAACATCCATTCAATGTTGTCATTAAACTGACGTGACCTCTTCCTGGCAAATAAAGTGCTGAAAGCCAGATATTTTGGTCAATACACCAGCTCCAAATCTGGTTAGCCAGTCTATCACAAGACTGTGACTTAACTCCACCCATGTGGTTTACATATGCCACTGCTGTGGTGTTGTGAATCTGAGCTGCACATGCAGATCCCTCCTTGTAGAACAATAAGCATTGAGCCATACCAGGTGCCCAACAACTAAATAATCAATCCCTCTTAATTGAGGAAGCGATGTCTCATCCACATTCCATCTGCCTCCACAACTAGAAGACATATCTGTTGCACCCCAACCCAGTGCACTCACATCAGTCTGTAATATCAGTGACGGTGATTCCACGAAACCTTCCTTAAATTTTTTGAAACATGTACTTATCCACCATTGTATGTCAGCAATCGCCCCAGCTGACAACTGCATAGGCCTATCAAAAATAGCCCCTTTGTATTCTCAGTGCCTGTTCCTTTGATGGTTGTAATTGTTGATAATGCAGAGGACAATACTGCACAGCTGGAAAGGCTGCAACAACTTCCCAATAAAACTGGCTACTTGTCTAATCAAAGGCCGTTGTTCTCCAACGAGATTAACACAGTCCTCAATTAACTGATTCAATTTATCCCTGGGCAAAGTTACCAACATGTGATTGGAATTAATGGTAAATTCCAGATAATCAATAATTTGGACTGGTGATAATTTAGATTTATCTGGGTAAATAACAAATCCCATTTGTTCAAAAGTGATTTTAAACAACTGAACTGATGATTGAGTTTCAGCATGAGTCTTTCCAACAATCAGAATATCATCTAAATAGGCCATTACCACATGCCCCTGAGCTCTAAGCAATGCTAACACAGGTTTTACCAATTTAGTAAATAATCTAGGAGCTGAAGTTAATCCATTCGGCAATGTCCTGAATTGCCACAGCTCAGTCATCCAAATAAATTTCAAAATATCTTCTATCATCACCATGAATAGACACTGCGTAATACGCATTCTTTAAATCAATGGTTGCCATATAATACCCTTTGGACACTAGATGTTTGCCCGTGGTAAAGTTCTCCATTTTGAAATGCCTATAACAAACAAATTTGTTCAAATTCGATAAATCCAGAATAATTCTACATCCCCCAGTCTTTTTAGATCTGGGAAATATACTTGACAGAAATTGTTGACTTTGATAGACAGAAGCTCAATTACCCCTTCTTATGTAACGACTGAATCTCTGCTTGAATAAGCACATTTTCCTCATCTGGAAAAATAAGTTTACGACTAGGAAAATGTTGATTAGGTAGACTGTCATAGTAAAAATCCAATTTTTCACTCCCTTCAATACACTAAGTATGAACAAATCTGATGTCAACTGCTGCCATTGTTTGAGAACAATTTTAACCTTCCCCAATTTGAACAGGAACATCAGTTATTCATCGTCTGTCAAATGTTTATATTCCTTACCCAGCATCTTTCCTTGCGGACTTGTTGTCCTCGACTTCTTGTAGAGAACCTTTTTTGCCTTGCTTCCAGCTGGCTTAATGTATGGTTAACAACCTCATAACAGTCTTTGACCCTTTTTGCAAGGTTACCACCAAACAACAGATTTCGTGGTGGTACACTGGTTGGTTTGCACAACTCGCCAAATTCGGGTTAGCACTGGCCTAATAGCAGCCCTCCCGACATTATTAATTTCAAAATGCATTACAAAGGAGTCCCAGTTCATCTGGTGTGCTTCAACCATATCATTTGTATCAATAACTTTCACCACAGCTGTAATACCTGCTTACAACAGTTTAAGCACTTTTTTAAAACTTCATCTCCTGGGCCCTAGCAGCAAACCCATCTATGCAAATTTGGTGATTTAACCACCGGTACCTTCAGGAGATCACAATTTAACAGGAGCTTTATAGTTTTTTGCTACTTCATCCATAGCTAGCTCCTGTAACTGGTGGGAGACTTTATACTGAATGGCTTCGGCCAATTCTACATCAATCGCCTTTCCTGCCTCTACACTCAGCAAACTTCCCAGCAATGTTCGGAATTACCTCCAACCGAACACCTTGCTCTCCCCCAGCATAGAAACAGTGTCAGCAAACGGCCCTGATAGAACATCCTCCTCACAGGCAGGATAGTTCTGCAGCCCTGAAACAGGTGCTGCTAGCACAAGCTCTCCATCAGCCTGGCTTGGGCACCACTCCTCCTTTAAGGAGCTGGAACATCCTCCTCACAGGCAGGATAGTTCTGCAGCCCTGAAACAGGTGCTGCTAGCACAAGCTCTCCATCAGCCTGGCTTGGGCACCACTCCTCCTCACGGAGCTGGTCCCTGGTCGAGCATTCTTTTGTAATATAATCTCGACGTGAGAAAGCCGTGAGCAAAACGGACTCTCCTATGGAGGGTATAACCTCCAGGCCCGACTCATCTACGGGCCCACAGAGACTTGCCAGTGGCCTTCCGCCCTACTGTGCAAGCCTCCACTGCCCCCCGGCAGTGGGGTCCGCAACCACTGGCTGTGTAGCCAGCACCGGACCAGGTGTACCAGACGGGGCCTCCATCCTCAACACTCTCCTGGTCACTCTTCTTTCTACCCCCGGAGCGCCTCGCCGACACCTTCTTCCCTTTCTGCAACATATCTACTCCCAACCGTCGCAGAAAATGACCTGTGGTAAAGTATTTCAACAAACCTTACCTCCGTTTAAACTTGTTTAACGAAAACTGCAGATGCTGGAGAATGGAGGGTGAAGTCTGAAGAAGGGTCTCGACCCGAAACGTCGCCCATCTCCTTCGCTCCTTAGATGCTGCTGCACCCGCCGAATTCTCCAGCCTTTCGTGTAACCTGTTTAAACTTAACGCTCGGAGGAGCGCTGCTGCTCCAACCGTTCCCGACTGCACCAGCGTCTGACGTCATGACGCACCAACGGCTGTACGGGCTTCTATTCACGTAGTCACTCACGTGACTCCGACGTAAATTAATCTGTAAATGACTTCCAGACTCAGTACATGATTCAAACACATCTTTAATCAGCACTGAAACTTAATCGCATGAAGGATGATTAGTTGTTAACACATCCTGGCTGCTCTGAATGTCCATGCTGGGAGATAGTATTAGTATAAGTATTACGGTGGGGTGGTGTTAGAGATGCTGGCTGGTGTGTGATTGGTTAACACGCAACATCAATCTACAGAATCCATTGGTATTAGTGTCCAGCTATATTTCAACATTTGGTTTCTCAAATTCTGCACTCAAATCTGAGCATATTTTGGTGTAATCTTGATAATAATTCTAGATCTGAAAAAAGTCTTCAAATAAAACTGCAAGTAAACCGATGCATTTAATAGGAAGGCACGTCTGTTCAAATGCTACAAGTTAAACTTTCTGTCTTCAGTATTTCACTAAGCTTCTTCCTTAATGTGTCTCTGATTGTCTGATAGATGGATGTGCGAAGTTCGATAAATAGATTCTGCTTTCATCCATCTCGGTTTATATATTTTTACATAAATGCCGTCTTGTCAAAATAATAATGTAGCATTGTTGAGCTGAAGTTACAAACAGTTGACACAGAGCTAAGGTGTGCAAAAGGCTTTGTGACAAGATGTTATTGCTGAAAGCTTTGACAATCTGCTTTGGAACTGGGACAAATCCTGATCTATTGAAGTTGCTGAAATTAATGCAAAGTATTGGTGTACAATAGAGGGAAATCTTCTCAGAGACATGCAATGGGCCTGCATTAACATTATTCACACCAGTAAATGAGAAAGATGGATGCAGCCCATTAGTTTTTCATTGAAGACTTTGTTGCTCAGTGCTAAGGCCTTGCACATTGTAATGGGATTGTTCGAGTTAATGGTAACCCCCCCCCCCCCCCCCAAAAGATATTGAGAGAAGGAGGTTCAGTATGGCAATGCGATTAAATAGCTAGTTTGTTCTTGGTGGATGTTGTTACTGCCTATCAATTGTGTGGCCTGAATTTTATTTGCCACCTATCAACCAGGACCTGGATATTGTCCAGGTCATGTTGCATTTGATTGTGAATTGTTTCATTATCTGAGCAGTCGTGGATGATGATGAAAAATGTGCAATCATCAGCAAACAGCTCTACTTCGGTCCTTATGATTGAAGGGAGGTAATTGTTGAAATAGGTGAAGATAGTTGGGCCTTGGACACCGGTGTGAGGACCTATTTGCAGAGATGTCCTGTGGCTGAGATGATTGGCCTCCAACCGCTACAACCATCTTCCTTTGTGCGAAGCATAATTCCAACGTAGTAAGTGGTTTTCCATCGGTCCCCGTTGAATCTAGGGCCCCTTGGTCCCATTAAATACTCGATTAAATGCTGCCTTACTTTACCTCTGTAGTTTAGCTCCAATTTAAAAGATTATTAAATTATTACAACTGTTAATGCAAGCAGAAGTGTTTTTGTTGAAGTAACGTGTCATTCGTGTTTCTTTCTCCAGATACTAAAATTTACATTCCAATGAATAGCTTTGTAATCCTTGCATGCATCTCCTGCAAGTCTTTGCTCCACTGTTGGACTCTATGCATGATGCAGCTATCATCTTTATAGTGGAGCTTTCTAACCAAGCTGTAAACCAGAGATCATTTCATACCCAGGTGATGCTGTCCTGTGACACCCTTATTGCTTTTATCCTTGTTTCCAAGAGGATTTCAGTGGTAAGGCATGGTGACTGATTTCCCAAGCAGGATAATATTCAGGATCTTTACCTGCACACCCTGAGCTTGCTCACAATGATTCATTGCACCATTGCTGGTATTCACCATCAAGTTAGTACTATTTTTAAATGTTTCTTTGGAGCAATGGCATGTGTAATTCTGTGACTTTGATATTTATCTTACTGCTAGAAAGTGAGCTGAGCCTTATTTTCCTTTTATCCTCACGAGGAAGCACCTGTCTATAATTGGTGTGTCTCCAAGTTTGATAGATTGCTGGCCAAATGTGAAGTAATTCACGGCAAAATAAAACAAATTGAGGGGAATTTAGCATTTTATATGAAAGAACTTTGAATCAAGCAAAGTGGCAAAGATTCCTTAATATATACCTAAACCATTAAAATTACTGTAAACAAATCCGCTGAAATTAATAGCTGATTTGATCCCTGGTTTTGTACTTTGAGATTACAGGGCAGTAATGATTGTTTTTGTTTTGTTTAATTGCTTTAATTAATTGAATATTCATTTAAATATTTTGTACAATGTGGATTTACTTTTCCAATGTGATAGCTGGCAAATTGAACAATTGTTCTTACTGAAGACGGACTTTATGTTTATAGAATACTTTTCACTTTCAGGATGTGCTAACATATTATTACCAATAACGTTCTTTTGAAGTAGTCACCGATATAGTTCAGTGAATGGAACTGATAAAGTAAGCATAGGATGCGCTCACCAAAAGCAAGGTGATAATGAGCAGCTAGTCATTTTTAGTGAATACAAAGAACCCATCAGTATATTGTTCCATATTTCTTCTTCAAAGTAATGCCATAGAATATTTTTATATCTCATCTAAAGTTTCTCTACGGAAGTATCAGTTTAGAATGTCGATATCTGGAATGGGATGAGTCATGAAACTCCATCGTCATCTACTATGGCAAGGATGCAATGGCAATAAAGAGACTAATGCAGAATAATTAACAAAAGAGCACAAAGTGCTGGATTAACTTAACGGGTCAGGCAACATCCTGGGAGAACATGAATGTATGACGTTTCAGGACTGAAGAAGGGTCTCGACCCAAAAGTCACCTATCCTTGATCTCTGGGAATGCTGCTCGACTCACTGAGTTAGTCCCACACTTTGTGTCCTTTTGTCTATTAATCAGCATCCGTAGTTCTTTGTTTCTACATAAGAGTAAATAAAATTTTACATGTGTTAAACTTCACAGAGATATGCTAAATTAAGTATTTTTTTTTTCAATGCATGAAAACTCAGGGTGAGTTATTTGCTTACAAAACGTGAGGATTAGATCAGTAATAGTAATGTTTTCTAGTATGATGGTCATTGAAATGGCAATGAGAGGTCAAATAAGAAGTAATCACAAAATGTGGAGAATTTTGCCACAAGTCTGTGGGAACAGTGTATAATTTTATCTAAGCACGTTAAATAATTGCTTAAAATGAGGGGGTTGAAAGTTTCAAGGAATAAAATGGAGAGTGGGATTAGACCAGGAGATCCATTAATACTGGAATGAATTCTTCAGTCGAATGGGCCATGTCTGTGCAGTGAGATTCCATTAGATTATCACACTAACACTATGTTTCCGAGACCAAATGTGTCATTGGGTCACTTTCAATACATATTGGTTTCTTGCAATATGCAACATAGAAACATAGAAAAATAGGTGCAGTAGCTGGCCATTCGGCCCTTCGAGCCAGCACCACCATTCATAGAAATTAGGTGCAGGAGTAGGCCATTCAGCCCTTCGAGCCTGCACCGCCATTCAATATGATCATGGCTGATCATCCAACTCAGTATCCCGTACCTGCCTTCTCTCCATACCCTCTGATCCCCTTAGCCACAAGGGCCACATCCAATATGATCATGGGTGATCATCTGAAATCAGTTCCCCATTCCTGCCTTTTCCCCATATCCCTTGATTCCTTCAGCCCTAAGAGCTAAATCTGGAGATTACAAAGGAAAATATGTTTTGCCGACATTTGTCATTTTTCTTTACTGTTTCCACTATTTCATCATCTCTTCTCCCCATTGCCGAAATGTCTGTTTACTTCACAGGTCACAGCTGCCCAATGAGTAGCTTGCTTGTTGTGTAATTACAGACTGTACTTACACACTTCCAGGAACTATGACCCCATTTCAACCTAGACGAAAAACACCGACCAATTTCATTCACTGATGAAACTTATATTGTACTGAACATTTTTAGTTCCACATTAATTGGATCATTACATACTAAATATTAACACGTATTAAATCTAAAACATTGGAAGCAAATTTTCTAACCGAAAATTTGCTTGTTGCCTTCGATTCTGCTATCAATGTGAGCCGTTACATTTTATAACCACTTCAGCTGTGTTTCTGTAAAAGCACCACAGCTCATTTAGTTTACATCAGATATAAGTTGGCCTTCAAAGGCCTCCAATCCCATGTGTCTGGTCCAAACAATGAAATAACATTCATGCTGGAGGCCTTGTGTTAATGGGTCAGTTCTTCGACTGTAACTGCATGATAGGTGACAATTAGCGATTATATTTAACCATATATTGACTGGACCAATCTCTGCCCTTGCCCTTATCAATAATCAATATCTGCACCCTAAAATGCAGCCTTCAGCTTCAAAGACAGGAATTATAACTCAAGAATGGGCTCCACAACCTTAAACATTCTCTCATTTGACAACACAAATGGTTAAATGTTATTGCATTGGGCACACCACCCATGCTCTCACCACTCCAATATTTTCCTGATCTGAGCATGGAGAATAGTAAGATTAAACAAGAACTTACCAGTTCGAAGTTTGATCGTTATTTTATGAGGAGTTACGATGAGGGATTACGTGAAGAACCCGCCTCACGCTGGCAACGGCATACTTCAAAGCAGCGGCATGAAAAACACAGAACACCAAAAGCCGGAGTAACATAGTAAGGCTCATAAAAGACTTAGAACTACCATTTGATCATTTATTTTATGAGGGTGGGAGCGGAGGGCACGTAATCCCTCATCGTAACTCCTCATAAAATAACGATCAAACTTCGAACTGGTAAAGTTCTTGTTTAATCTTACTATTTTACTTCGGAGTCACGTGAGTGACTACGTGAAGATTTTAAAGCTTTCTGTGTTTTTTTATGTCGTAGAATCAATCCGTACGACAGTCCGGCTAAGTAAACACATACATGAGAAACCAGACTAATGTTAGATCATTTCACAATTAACTTTTTAATGGTTTAAAGACCATATAATAACCCTCCTTATATCTGAGGGAAAATGATTACAAAGTGATAAAAGATAGAAGTGACTACACCATTGATTATAGCAATTAATAGTAAACAAAGCAGGTGATTATAGTGCTCCCAACACCGCGTGTCCAAAGCTTGTCATAGTGTGAACAGGTTTATTGTAGAACTTTGAAAAAGTTTCTTCTTTACTCCACCCTGCGACTTTTAAAATATGCTCGAGAGGTACGTCCCGCCCCTTCGCCGCGGACGTAGCTGCCGCCCTGGTGGAGTGAGATTTGAACACATCAGTGTCTACTCCCGCTAAAACCAACACCTGTTTCAACCATTTGAGATAGTTTGAACTGAAGCTTTTTGTGTGTGTGTTTTTTTGTGCGTAACCATTAACGCTTTTTCATTTCCTCTAAGGGTGTCAGTAACTTTAATATATTCGTTCAAATGTTTAACCACACACAAAGTAGGATCAATATGATAAGCTTGAAAGGTTACCTTTGTTCCAGATCTCCCTGGTCTGCTTTGTTTGATCAACTCGTAAACATAGAACACAACATTATCTGTAGTCACATGCATACAGTCTAAACGCAACATTTGTAAAGTTTTGCACTCTTTGAGCTGAGACCAGTGACATTAACTTGACTAATTTCAATGTCAATCTTTCCAATGTCAACCCTTCAATTGGAGTCCATTGTCTAAGTAGCGTAAGTACAATGCTCACATCCCAAATCTCTGTGTATCTTGGTTTGGGTGGATTATATTAAAGATTCCTTTCATGAATCTAGATATAAATGGATGCGACCCAATTGATCTCTGATCAGTCATAAGCCCTAAATAGGACGACAAGGCACTGCGTGCAGTGTTAATGGCACTGTAACTTAAATGTTGCAAAATGCAAATTGGCAAGGAATTCCAAACATTTGCAATATTTACAGTATCATAAGAAAAATATTTGACTGTGTGCAAAAGTCTTCCCATTTCTTAATATGTGTCATATATTGCTTTTGTGTGCTATTGCGCCACGATGCAACCATAACTTCCATAGTTTGGTCCGACAATCCCAGCTCCTGTAGTGGTCTGGTCAAAACCTCCAGATTAACAAATTCATATATGCATACAATGGGTAAATCTCTTTAGTTACCGGATTAGTCAAGATATCACTACAGTTAGGAATCGACATATATGGTTCTTTAATCATATTCAGCATTACTGGGAACCAAGGTTGAGTTGGCCAATTTGGAACTACCAACAATCCAGAAGCAGAATCTGTTTCTATCTTCTTCAGGCATCTCTGAATCAAAGCAAATGTGGAAAAGCATAAAGAACATCTTTCCCCAGTGTAATGAAAAAGCATCTACTGCTACTGCATCTGGATCGTGTTCCCAAGACACATAAGTAGGCAACTGATGATTAAGCCTAGATGCAAATAAATCTATTTCTGGCAACCCAAATTGGTTTACAATATTCTTAAATATTGCTGGCTTAAGCATCCATTCCGTATTATCTTTAAAAATCCTGGACCTTTCATCTGCTACCACACATTGTCCTTACCCGGAATGTAGCTTGCTGAAATCCATATTTGGCGACCAATACACCATTGCCATATCTCATTGGCCAGACAATCACATGATACTGACCTAACTCCCCCCATGTGATTAATGTAGGCAACAGCCGTTTTTATTGTCTAACTGTATTAACACATGTAGACCTTGTTTAGCACAACAATATGCTTTAAGTCCATAAAAAGCACCCAATAACTCCAAATAGTTAATACCATAAACTTGAAGAAACGCTTCTTTCTTGAGCTTTCCATCTACCCTCCACAACTGGAGGACGAATCTGTAGCCCCCATCCGAGAGCACTAGCATCCGTTTGTAAAACCATTTCAGGTTGTTTAATCATGATATTCTTAGCAGCTTGTGGGACATTTTCACCCACCATTGTAATTCCAACACGGCTTCTTTTGTTAATTGCATAGGCCTGTCAAAGTGACCTGCCTTCTCTTTAAGAGCCCTTATTTTGTCCCTTTGAAGATTTTGATAATGTAATGGACCAAATTCCACTGCCGGAAATGCTGCTACCAGTTTCCCAATGGTTTTCGCCACTTCTCGGATGGAGGGATAAGGTTTGTGAATGAGGTAATTACAAGTCATCAAGATGTCATTGGCCTTCTCTGTTGGCAAAGTAACTAACATAGTCACTGAGTTAATTACAAACCCCAAAAAGTTTAATTGATTGTGCTGGCTGCAGCTGGACTTTAATTGGATGAATCAAAAACCCTAGCTTTTTCAAACAAAGCTTTAGTAACTGAAACTGAGTGCTCAGTTGACTCTTGAGTATCACTGATGATGAGAATATCATCCAGATAAGCCATAACAATGTGTTTCTGTGCTCTTAATTGGGCTGAAACTGGTTTCAACAGTTTTGTAAAGAGTCTAGAGCCGAACTCAATCCATTTGGTAAAGCTTTAAACTGCCATAATTGTCCCAGCCAATTAAATTTTAAATACCTCCTGAAGCATTGATGAATTGCTACAGAATAATAGGCATCCTTCAAAATCAATCTTAGCCATATAACACCCTGCTGAGATAAGATATTTTGCAGTACTGAATGTCTCCATCTTAAAATGTTTGGATTCTACAAACTTATTCAGATCTGTAAGGTCCAGAATAATTCTGCAACCACCATCTTTTTTATCTCTTCGAAATATATTAGAGACAAATTGATGCTTATGTTCATAAGTCTTTTCAATTACGCCTTTTCCAGATAATTTGTCAATTTCCACATTAATCTCCATTCTTTCCTCTGCAGAAAACACATAAGCATAAGCAGGTCTATTCTGTACAGGAGGATTAACCCCTTCTTTAAAAATAATAATGGCTCCCGAAACTGCTTGTAATACATATCGATCAGAAGTAATGTTAAGCCAGGCATTATAAAATCTCCGCAATCTCCCTCCAACTGGAGAGTCATCCACAGTTTCTTTAAGTATATAAGTCTTTAATACCTCTCCGTATGAGCGTGGTGGTCTCCTTCTTCCCGAATACAGGGAAGCACTTGCCTGCACAGCACGATAGTATTTTCGTGACAAACTTCTGCTTCTATAACGGAAATCGAAACCCCTTCGGGTCGAAAAACCCCTTCTTTGTCCAAAAACAAAAGGTTTAACATTGCTAAAATATTTAGCTTCTTCATCCAACTCTTTCAGCTGTTTCGGTAGATTTTCTCCAAACAAATACCCAGGAGCTTGAACTTTCTTGACACAGGCTTGCAAATCTAGGGGTGAAATATGGGCCGAATCGCCATTTTCCTCATGCAATTAATTTCATAGAATGAATTACATAATAAGCCCAAAGTATCCTTTTGAATCTTTTCCATTTCCAGATTCTCCATGTGCCTGCCATAGGCCATAATGGCAGCAGAAATTAATTTGAGCACCTTTTGAAACTTCACTTCTAGGGCTCTCATACTTGGAGTCATAGACGTCCATATCATCGGATTCACCGTAGGTACTTCCAATGAGGCACAATTTCTTGGAGCTTTATATAATTCTGATGTTTCATTCATCACAGAATTGTGAAGTTGGTGAGATACCATATAATTTATGTTTGCAGCTAGGATTTCTTCCATAGCCTCACCACTTCCTTCAGGTATAGCAAAATCTTGTGCTATCCCAGGCACATTAGGCCTTTTCTTTTTACTTTGTTGGTTGTGCTTTCAAAAGTCATATAGCCACCAGCAGGGTCTGCCTTCTGCAGCCCTAAATCAATTGGGATATCATCCCATGAGACTTCTTCCAGCCCAAATCCTGGGTCCGGAGTATCATATTCCCAACTTGGCCCACAGCCATATTCATCATATTCAAACCCCTCAGGGATTTTTTGGGATTCATCTGGGTACTCTGACCCTTGTCTCATTATTGTTTGGAGAACTTTCTCCATATGCTCCATTTTTTAGCCACATAGTTTTATTGTCTGGAGGACTTTCAATAATCAGAGTCATCAGAAACCACGGGCCTCTCAGATTTCTTTTTGCATTTTTTAGGAAACATTTTCCTCCGTGGTTATTATTTTCTGGAGAATCTGGAAACTCACTATCGGGTAAATCGGCGGCCAACGGTTATCGAAGAACCGGGTCCGCACTAACTTCGCGTCCCGTATTTTTACTTTCACCCCGGGAAACATCTTTTTGCCCGCGAAAACTTCTTTCCCGATTTCTCCATGTTTCTTTAATAATCAGTGCTCAATCAGCACGTTAACGTGGCTCTAAATTTTACTTTTGGTTTCGTTTGCTGGAGCCACCCAGCGTAACCTAAAAAACGCCCCGGTCTAACTGCACTTACCTGCGGGCCGTTCCGACCGCTGCCGAGGAGCTGCTCCTTACTGCAGCTCCTGCTCGCGCCGTCAGCGTTGACGTCATGCCGTTGCCAGCGTGAGGCGGGTTCTTCACGTAGTCACTCACGTGACTCCGAAGTAAAATCCCTTTTGCAATCCTGTAATTTGTGATCTGATAGCATGGCCTGAATGGTGACAACACGTCAATAATGTGCCAAGGGTGATGGGCCATGAAGCTTATCTGAAGAATCCAAATTGAAATCAAGGGGCTCTCAGATCTGTAGCAGAAGCTAAGAATGAGTTAACCCCATATAACTGCTGGAGGATCTCAGCAAGGTGGAGCTTCATGTGGGGTCCAGTGCCTGAGTGAACTGACAGATTTTGTTATCTCAAAGTGTCAACCAGTTGGAAACTTCCAAGCTGAAGAACACATGGGTGCAGCCTTGGGCGTGCTTCCATGAAACAAGTAAATGCTCTCAGTGTTGAGCAACAAAAATCGAGGCCGATGTATTGCCCACATTTAAATATTAACATAGGGTAAAAGTATGCAAAAGGAGAAAGGGGATATTTTCTGGGATGCTTTCTGCAAGACAGCTGCCTTGCAAATACATATTGTAGAAACAAGGAACCGTAGATGCTGGTTTACGAAGGAAAGGCACAAAATGCTAGACTAACTTAATGGGTCAGGGAGCATCCCTGGAGAACATGGATATGTGATATTTCGGATCAAGACTCTTCCTCAGTTGCCTCTTCATTCAGCAAGCTCTTCATTCCTTTAGTTAGTTTCTCTTTTTTTCAGGATTCCCCATTTTATTAGACTATGGAGCCATTATTTGAAGGCCTTTGATTAAAATGTATTGTCCCACAAAATAAACTTTGTGTCCTGACATTTGTTGATTGGGATGGTGCTTTCATATCTTCAAAAGTTTAGACTGGGCCAGATATGGCTTTCAAATTTGCTGCAACGTTATACCAGCTGAATACTAAAAGAATGCATCTAGCTTAGAAGAACAAGTATTGATGTTTGCATTATTAGGATTGGAAACCTTGCCTGATAGTGCAAAACTAAATTATGGACTGGAATTTTCCTTATGAACATTGCATCAAGATACAATATGAAATGTCTGCTGCAGGCAGGCTGTAGCGTAGCACAGCCTCTGGAACAGAAATAATTCTTCCATCAATGCATTTCAGCCCTAGTTGAAACTGAGGTCACGGGCATCTCCAACATCACTCCCTTGTGCAAGCTTTATTATTGAAAAGATCTATTTCCCTAATCTGGAGATTAAACAAAAACAGAGGGTAGAGATTTCTAGTAATTAGTAGAAGCATTAATGATGATCTAATGAAGTATTATTCTTTCCACCCAGGGATTTGATGGGGACTGAAGTTCATTGCCTAAAAGGGTGGTGAAGGCAGAAATACTCATCATATTCTAAAAAGTGCCACGATTTGATTCAGCGCAACATGCCAACTGCTGCAAGATGGGAAGAGGCATTCTTATCCTGGCACAAACATCTTGGGCCGAATGGCCTCCTGTATTATATATTTTATGTAAGGTTATGATCCTACAGATGTAGGTTACGTCCCCTGGTCTATGATTAATTTGGGTCAGTGGGCTGCATTCTTGTCAGAAAGTAGTAAGTTGAATTTCCACTTTAGACACAAGCACTAATTCTTGGGTGACAGTACAGGCAAAAGGTGATGAACAGTAAGTAATATTCATGCCACAGAAGCCATGGATAATAACATAGTCCAACCTGAGAGAGACTATCCACCTACCTTGGCCTTTCAATTTACACTGGCAGAACCTCTCACCATCAATACCCTTAAGACCCTGTCCCACTGTATGAGTTTACCCAAGAGCTCTCCCGAGTTAAAAAAAGAAAATAAAACTCGTGTTAAATACGTAGAATGTATGTTGCGGGTACTTCGGAGCTCGGGGACATCTCGTAGCGGCTCGTAACGCTAACGGCAGGTACTCGGAAAACGCTGGTAAGCTCGTGAAACTCGTGATGTTTTTTCAACAGTGTGAAACATTTCGAAGAGTTAAAAAATACTCGTGATGAAGTACCACGAGTTTGATTTTTTTTTTAAACCCGGGAGAGCTCTTGGGTAAACTCGTATAGTGGGACAGGCCGTTTAGTGTCAACATAATCCAGATATTCTGCAGGACCAATTATATAAATATTTTCGCTGGAAGAGCAGTTCAGACGGTGGGTATCCCCATGATAAGCTGCACACCTTTTGATGCCCTGGAGCCTTTCCAATATTAGCAAGGCACAAGTAAGGAGAGTGAGGGAATACTCTGCTCCTGCCTGCATGAAGGTTGCACCGAAAACATGCAACGGCCTAACAATATGTATAAAATCCTGAGAGGAATAGATCGAAGGAAATAGGCAACGTTTCGGGTTGAGACCCTTCTTCAGATGTCTAGATGTCTAAACGTTGCCTATTTCCTTCGCTCCATAGATGCTGCCTCACCCGCTGAATTTCTCCAGCATTTTTGTCTACCTTCTATTTTCCAGCATCTGCAGTTCCTTCTATAACAGAGGAATAGATCAGGTAGATGCACAGAGTCTCTTGCCCAGAGTAGGGGAATCGAGGACCAGAGGACATAGGTTCAAGGTGAAGGGGAAAATATTTGATAGGAATCTGAACAATTATTTTTTCACACAAAGGGTGGTGGGTGTATGGAACAAGCTGCCAGATGAGGTAGTTGAGACTGGGACTATCCCAACGTTTAAGAAACAGTTATACAGATACATAGATAGGACAGATTTGGAGGGACATGGACCAAGCGCAGGCAAGTGGGACTAATGTAGCTGAGACATGTTGGCTGGTGTGGGTAAGTTGGGATGAAGGGCCTGTTTGTGCACTGTATCACCTATGACTATTCACTGCAAAACATTTTGCTTTAATAGACCCCCCTACCCCACCCCCCCACTTTCAATCACTGTATGTTTATTTTCTCTCTTTGCCGAGTGGCAGCCGTGGGTACCATTTACCCAACATAACACAATTACTCACCATGACTACTTTGACAGCATCTTCCCACCCCATCATTTCAATCACAAGAGCAAAAATATAGGAACATCTTCACCTGCAGTTTCTCCACCGTAGAATGTCCCACTGCAACTCGGAAATATATCGCCAGCCCTTAACCGTTGTTTTGTCTCAATCATAGAACTTTTTCCCAGCAACATAGGGTGACCACTTTATTACCAGAAGAACTGCAGTGGTTCAAAAGGTGGCTCACCACCAATTTCTCAAGAGCAATTTGTACAAACAACTTTCAACATTTAAAAATGTAATGCGGTACCCAACAAGAAAAAGCAGTCAAAGCTATTTTCCTCCTATTAGACAATGAACTGAGATTTTTTTTGTCATCTTGGGTTGATGCCAAAGATCCTACGGTATACATATGAAACAAAAATCCCCTTTGTCAATGCTGGTATTTCTCCCTCAAACAGAAACAGTAAAATGGATTAAAAAGCAAGGACAAACTACAAATATAAAAAAATCTAAATTAAAAATGAAAACGATTAGATGTGCTCAGCACCATCTGTGGAGAGAGAAAACAATTTGTCTAGTGATTTTTCTTGCACAGATGCTGTTGACCTAGTAAATCTTTCCAGCGTTTTCTGCTTTGTGTTACTGATTTAAGTTACCTATTGCTTTTGTGGTAGCTCTCTCTGTCCGTAAATTAACTGCTGTGTTTCCCTTAATATAACTTTGGCTATCATTCAAGTAGTACGCTGCTGGCTGAACAATAATTTTTAATGTATTAAGCTCTGAAAAGATATTAAATTAAAGCATATTTCTCTTTGCTTACATTGTTGTCAAAACGTGCACATCAAATTAATTGACTTTTCTCTTCAAAGTGTTAACTGACCTGTTGTGAGATTTCACGTTACTTGTTATAAATGTTTCCAGTTTCCTTATTTTTGCCACTAATGGTCTCAAATTATTTGAATAGTAATCACAATGACAGTAGGAATTTGTACACTACGGTTGATGGACAGATGTACAAGCCGTGGTGAGATAATTGAGCAGAAAACAAGTTAGTTTAGTTTGCAATGTGGCAAAGCAGACACATCTGCCAAATATAGGTTGCAGACATTCATCATCGAATCAGCCAACTTTATCTTAAATTGACTGCAGTCACAGTAGGAAGGGAAATGATGTAAATAATCTAAAATTCATAATTATGTGAGTTATAATTAGTTAAAATTTAAATTGCACATTTCTGTTATTTTCAGAGTTATATCGAAAACTGATTATTTTCAGAACAGTGGGTGTCAGAGGTTATGAGGAGCATGCAGGAGAATCAAGATAGGAGGGAGAGATAGATCAGCCATGATTGAATGGCGGAGTAGACTTGATGGGCCGAATAGCCTAATTCTGCTCCTACAAATTGTGTTCTTATGATCTTATGAGCATGTGAGACAGTTACTTCCATGTCAGCTTGCATCATTCTTGAAATACGATCAGGTGCTTTGAGGCTGGCTAATATTTTGAAAAGAAAATATTGTGGGCCTGATGTCATCACCGAGACTTTCAAATTTGACACGCTCTTATACTTGCCGAATGCTAACATTTCTGCTTCTGAATTCCTGGACTTGACAATTACATTGATAGAAGCAATCAATGGTACAACAATTACAAATCTATGTCTATTTTGCGCCCTCGGGAAAGCCCTGGTTTTCCCTGCTTCCATTACCATTGCAAGGAGTGAGTGAAGCCTCATAAAGATTCCTACTTGTTTCTTGTATCTTTTTCTCAGGAAATTAAAACTGCATCCTCTGGTCCTGGAACTATCCCATTGTAGAAGAATAGTCTTGCCCCGAATTGTCACCCATTCCTTTTCTCCAGAGACGCTGTCTGTCCCGCTGAGTTACTCTAGCAGTTTGTGTCTATCCCATTGTGGAGTCAACTTCTCCAACCTAAAACATGACCTGTCAGATCCACTCTCAGTCTCTGCTGCAAGAACATTGCTAGCTCCTCCAGTTTTTACATGGATACGCTTGGAAAGGAGAGATATCGATCAAATGTAGGCAGATGGGATTAGTTTACCTTGGCATTATGTTTGGCACAGACATTGTGGGCCAAAGTGCTTGTATCTTTGCTGGTCTTTCCTGTATTGTATGTTCTATGTTTTACCTTGCAGTTGAAATCCTTCTGTCTTGGATCCTATCCAGCAATAGCTTCTGCACCTTCACGCTATTTCAAATGTGTAACCAGTGTTATGGATTGGAAAGCTTCATCATACCTTCCCTGCTTTTGTACTTGTAAGCCTTTATTTACGTAGCTCAGGTCTCCACTCGCTTTGCCAACGGCTCTCTCCTTGTGAAACATCAACCCACATTCCCAACTTCACTTTGAAATGTAAAGTCAATATTTTACCTTCTTTTCACCAAAATATATCACAACATTTCACTGAATCAAATTTTATCTGCTGTATATCTTTGATGTAAAAGCCGAAAATGAATAATAAAAGGCTTGAATTTTCCTGCAAGAATGTGGTAGCTTATTTTTCATACTATTCCAACAACAGGTGATTATCGAAACAGCGAAAATAAAAAAAATTGCAATAAAAGTAGAAAATGCTGAAAAGACTCAACAGGTCAAGCAGCATCTGTGGAAAAAGAAACACTTAACATGAAAGGTCTTAGACTTTTCATCAGGCCAGACTCTTCATCAGAACTGGAACAGAACTCGGGGCGGCACTGAGCGTTTGACAGCACTGGGCCTCTACTCGCTGGAGTGTAGAAGGTTGAGGGGGGACCTCATTGAAACTTACACAATAATGAAAGGCAAAGATAGAGTGGATATGGAATGGATGTTTCCACAGGTGGGAGAGTCTAGGACCAGAGGTCATAGCTTCAAAATTAAAGGGGACTCTTTTAGAAAGGATGTGAGAAGGGACTTCTTTAGTCAGAGGGTAGTTAATCTGTCGAACTCATTGCCACAGAGGGCTGTGGAGGCCAAGTCAGTGGATATTTTTAAAGCAGAGAAAGACAAATTCTTGATTAGAACGGGTATCAAGGATTAGGAGGCAGAGATCAGCCACAATTGAATGGCGCAGTTGACTCGATGGGCCGAATGGCCTAATTCTACTCCCATAACTTTTGAACTTGTAGACTGTGGCGCAGTGGTAGAGTTTGTACATTCTCCCTGTGAGCATGTGGGCTTTGCCGGGTGCTCCCATTTCCTCCCACACTCCGAAGATGTATAGGTTTTGTAGGTTAATTGGTTTTGGTTAAAATTGTAAATTGTCCCTTGTGTGTAGAATAGTGCTAATGTACAGGGTGATTGCTGGTCGGTGTGAACTTGGCGGGCCAAAGGGCCTGTTTCCGTGCTGTATCTATAAAGTCTAAAGAAGGAAATTAAAGTTTGTTTTCATTAAGAAAGAAGATAGGGGAAGGTTAGGTCGAACAAAATGGAATATCTCTGGAGGGGTGAGTACAAATGGATTTATTTGTGTTAGAGAAGTAGTCAGAAGCACATTGTGTAATGCATTGTTAATATCGAAACAAGTCCAGCAGGCTAGACTTTATTGGAAAAAACAACCCAAAATTGATGACATTGAACTACAGGTGCTGGTTTACTCCAAAGATAGACACAAATTGCTGGAATAACGCAGTGGGTCAGGCAGCATCACTGGAGAAAACCTGACAGGCAGATTATTGGGTAAAGGCCAGAGACAGACGCAGCCTTGAGCACAAAATAAATATATAAATTTATGGTTGTGGAATGTGAAATTAGTTATTTTGGTGGAAGGGGTGGGGGGAGAAACTGGTACAAGGTCAGCCAGGGTTCAGGGAAAGGGAGTGGGGGTGGAGGGTGGGGGGTGGAAAATAAGGAGGGGGAAGTGAAGTGTATGTAAAAATTAGAAACATAGAAAAATAGGTGCAGGAGTATGCCATTCGGCCCTTCGAGCCAGCAGCACCATTCAATATGATATGAATGATCATCTAAAATCAGCGCCCCATTCCTGCTTTTTCCTCATATCCCTTGATTCCTTTAGCCCTGAGCTAAATCTCACTCTTGAATTACCTAATATGGAGAATTCATTGTTCTTGCTTTTGGGAGATAAGGCATTTTATTGGTATGTAGATTGAGCATTGTGGGATCATCTGCCATATTCCATTGTAGGCTTGTTAAAATATCGATTTGCCAATTACACACAATTATGTGCATCTCTCTGCTGTCTCTCAGGAACCACATTCAGTAAGAGCATGGGATTGAGAAAATGGTTATTCTGTATCCATGGCCTCCAGTTCTTTGCCTGGATGATATTTTACATTGAAAGAGTGATATCAGGGAATCACACTTCAGAGAAAGAATGGTGCATTTTGTCATTTTTCTTCATTTCTAAATGATAGGTTTAAGGCTGGGATATACAGTACGCCTAAACTAATTTATTACATTGCTTAAATGGCACGGAAAAAAACCCATAAACATTTCAGTAAACAGATTTATCATACTTAAGCATAATTGGCTGTTTCTGTAAAGGAACAACAATGTTTGGAAATCACATTCATCTGTCAGAGAACCCATGCTGAGTGCCTAGTCATTTCAAGAATTCTAATGAATTAAAGTAGGAAGATTGAGAATATGCATTTTACATTGAAGGTGTCTAACTTAGTCCAGTCAATGCAAGAGCCCTTCCAATTCATTTTTTTTAATTGGCCTGGGTCTAGTTAGACCTGGCCCAGGCTTTGTATACATGCTTATGCCAGCCCTGTGGTCATACTCATGTTTTCATCCATGGACCTGATGACATTGATGTGGCTTTTCCATTCAGAAGGCCGGCCAGGAGTTGCCACCAGGACATGTCAGCAGGACTGCCCTGATGGTCTCCTGACAACTTGGACTGCCAGCCTAACACATACTGTACAACGCATTGCACTGAATAGTGAAAGGCCTGGATAGAGTGAATGTGGAGAGGATGTTTCCACTAGTGGGAGACTCTAGAACCAGAGGCGATAGCCTCAGAATAAAGGACGGACCTTTAGAAAGGAGATGAGGAAGAATTTAGCAGAGGCCATAGTTTAAGAATATGCTTAACAGGGGCCATAGTTTAAGAGTAAGTGGTAAGCTATTCAGAACGGCGATAAGAAAAAACTTTTTCACACAGAGTGTGTGGAATTCTCTGCCTCAGAGGACAGTGGAGGCTGGTTTTCTGGATGTTTTCAAGAGAGAGGTAGATAGAGCTCTTAGGGATAATGGAGTTAAGGGATATGGAGAGAAGGCAGGAACGGGGTACTGATTGGGGATGATCAGCCATGATCACATTGAATGGCGGTGCTGGTTCAACGGGCCGAATGGCCTACTCCTGCACCTATTGTATATTATCTATCTATTGTCTATTGAATGTCTTTAGTCCGAGGGTGGTGAATCTGGAATTCATTGCTGCAGATGGCAGTGGAGGCTAAGTCAATGGATATTAAAAGCAGAGATTGATAGATTCTTGATTAGTTCGGGTGACAGGGGTTATTAGGAGAAGGCAGGTGAATGGGGTTGAGAGGGAGAGATAGATCAGCCATGATTGAATGGTGGAATAGTCTTGATGGGCTGAATGGCCTTTCTGCTCCTAGACTTATGAGCTGCTTGATGGCTGTCGATGGAACCATTGGCTGTCCATTAACATGATCCATCCCATAATATTATTTCTTGCACAATATTTAGTCATTATTGATATAATTAAATGCTTATCTGTATAAATACCCAGTACAGTTTATCTTTATCTTTTCTGGTCCCTGATGAATAAATTTGTTTGATGCGTGGGAATATCGCCGTGAAAATAAAAGCTTGATTATAACAAGGTGTCCAAATGTACAGGCTATCTTGAAGTTAGTCTTAACATTTGACAAAGTAGTAAGAACCTTTGTCACATTACCTTTGTTCATAGATTTATACAGCTTTATGAAGCTCTTGATGTGAGATGAAGGCTTTAGAGCAGCTGACAAGAGGAAATTAAAGTATTTTGGAGATTGGGAATAGTGAATTAATATATATATATAAGCTAGTGCTAGTGTTCATGATTCTTCTCTTCATAATTTAGGTTGTTCATTTGTTTACGTTATTATGCTGTACTATGCATTATTACGTCAGTGCTCCCCATTTCGTCTCATTTAGTGCTTATCACAACCTCATATTATCCCAAAGCGCAGATTATTTTTTCCTGAAATGGAATTGCAAGCAATTAACAAAGATAGCAGCTAGTTTTGTGATTGGCAAACGAGATAAGGTATCAATGGATGTCAGATAATCAAATGACCCTCTTCAAATAGTTTGATGAGATGTTTAAAGTCACTCAAGTGGCATTCTCTTGGTATGCTTGAGAAATTTTGGCCAACTGCTGAGGTTAATTTCAGCAGAACTTTGTTGCTTAATAAAATTATTTATTTCGTAAAAACACATTGGAAACTCTAAAGTTGGGTGGGTGGGATAACTACATAAGAAGCAATCAATACTGTCTTTGAATTCAGGTATGTGTCACCATTGTACAGAGGATAGCAGAGAGACAATGTTCAACATTAACAGTTCAAGAATCAATTTCTTTCTGCACGTCAAATTAAGTTTATTATAATAGATAGCCACTCAAAGCAATAATTTGTGATTCACCGATGAGATTTATGACTAATCATCTGTACCACATCTGGTACAGAAAAATAAAATTGGTGGAAATTGTTCTAGTTCAAGAAAATTGCATGACTGAATATGAATGTAGTAGCAGGATTCTATCATATAGCTAATCTATATGCGTACATCTGTGTACTTACAATATTTCCAAGGTGGCCTCAATCTTTAAGATATAAATACATCATTGATGTGTCCCTTATTTAGCTAAATGCACAAACTAATGATCTAACGTATGTTATTTTCCAAAAGAGATATTCTTAAAACAGAATTTGTGTGCTTTACATTCAGATGTTTTCACATTGAAATTGTGCATATCTGCCAGTCTCTACTGTTAACCAAGGTGAATTCAAATAACAGCACAAACAGGAAGATCTATAATCTTTGATATCTGCTGTCCATTACAATGCACACTGTCAGGGAAAATGGTTGTAAGCCCATTTAATTAAAGTCATTCTAAAAATAGTTTACTTGAGGAAAACAATTACCTAAACATCTATTGCTAAATTAGTCACTTAACAAAATTAAATAAGCTCAAGCAATATGACTTTATGATATGCAGCATCTCATTCTTATTATGTTAAAATAAATGAAATGAGTTTAATTTCAAAAATCCCATTTCCATTACATAGCTGCAGAGTGATCTTGTGATCACTGTGTCACTTCAATTGTTCTCGAGTTTGTGCTTGGATTGTAAAATGTCATGTGTATGACTTTGGTAGAAATATTCTACAGCAAAATGAGCCTTTTTGAAAATATTTGCTGTGCCCTACGTGCACGTGTGCATGCAACGTGTTATGTCTGATTTATTAGATTCATCATTAAGCTTGGAAAGCATTGTTTTGCAATCTATCCAAGCAGATCAGATACCACACCTTAATATCATCAAGTCAAACTCAAGTACAATAGAGCAAAGGGCGTGCAGAATATAGTTCTCAGCATTGTGGTGCATCAGATCCATAGACAAAATCCAATATCTACAATCGGTTAGAGGTGAATTGGACAGTACCCTAGCTTGTGGAAGGACTGTTTCAGAAACCTGATAATAGAGGGGAAGATGCTGTTCCTGAGTCTGGTGGTGCTCACTTTAAACCTCTGTATCTTCTGCTGGATTGGAGCAAGGTGAGAAGGGATGACCAGGGTGGAACACAAGTGTTTAATTATATTGGCAGCTTTTCCATGGCAGCATGAAGTGGAGAGGGGCATTGAAAGTTTGTGAAAGTCTCACACAAAAAAAACAATCAAATTTTTAAAAGTTAACTTAACTACAATTTAAATGTCAGGAGCCAGTTCACTCAAATAGAGGATCTGGCATAACCTCAGGAGCAAATGTTCCACTGGGATAGATGAGGTTTGTGGAAGATCATGATGCACTCTTTAGACTCAATGAGGGGTGCGCAGGAGCACTGCAGCAGCGCAGTGCAGGAGCAGTGCGGGAGCAGTGCAGGGGCAGTACAGGGGCTAGCGCAGGAGCACTGCGGGGGCAGTACAGGGTCAGTGCGGGGGGAGTGCGGGGTCAGTGCAGGGGCAGAGCAGGGGCTAGCGCAGGGGCAGTGCAGGGGCAGTGTGGGAGCACAGACAAGAAGATGCCGTTGCCAATTAAATTGAGCCCGGCAGTGGAAACTACGACTTCCATGGTAATATGGATTTTTTTTTGGTTTATTCAACCAGAACGCTTCCTGGTTTATTTGCGGTGAGAGCAGCAATACTGAATTACGATCAAAATGGGAAAACTCTGTGGTCATCAATGACACTCACAAAGACAGCTCACCACTATCTTCTCAAAGACAGACAAGGGTGGGCAATTGGCCTTATCATTTGTGCATTTACAATGAAGTAGTTCTCATGCCATGTGATAGCCTGTTTCTCCTTTAGTGATGCATTCGTGCAAATCACATAAGTCATGTTATATGACTATCGCACTTGCCCAATTACCACAATGCTGGCACATTATGTGTAAGGCAGATCTTCTGAGATAATTGAAGGATTCACGATAGACTCATAGAGTGATACAGTGTGGAAACAGGCCCTTTGGCTCAACTCGCCCACACTGGCCAACATGTCCCACCTACACTAGTCCTGTAAATACTCTCTTCTCAAGATTACCCCCCAGTCTAGTCCAGTCAAAAACCACCGAGTCAAGCACTGGAACAACAAATCTTTATTTTTAGATAGAACAGCAAATTCCCCTATATGATACCTAAACCAACATGGGTTTGATCCTTGTTTGTGCCTGGCCAAACCCTTCAGCCTCGTGCAAGCAGAAACACTCCAAATGGTCACACAGTCCCAAGCACACTTCCAGAAGATCAACCTCGATCTAAGATGGAGCCACCTTGTATAGGTCCATGAACCTTGAGAGGCCGAACTACATAGGGGTGGTCTCTTTACAGTCCAATCAAAAATATAGTAATCACATCAATACATTATTGACAGTTCTCCAACCAATTACAGAGTCCTCCCATACATTGTTTCTTGGAGAAGCTTCTGGCAGGAAGCTAACTAACTGAATAATGCAACATTTACCCTGGAATTCAAAACAATTGTGCCAGGGCATAACACTTTGGCCAATCAACAAACAGCAGGGCAACTGTCATGCAACATTATTTACACTGTTTACTATTCCTTTGCAGCAAACCATTCATACCAATGCATTTAAGTTTATTTACAGAGTTTTAATACATATTATCAATTAAGGGGAAATGAAGAGAACACCTGGATCTCTTACCATCCTGCATATCAATCTGGGCTTAGACTGGCTGGCGCCATCCACAGCCTGTAAATTTCCACTGACAAAGGTTTTCTTCTTTCGTGTGGCGTGCACAGTCTAAAGATTTTGGACAACTTGTTCTATTTGATCTTCCGTGTATGCACGTTGAGTTGATTGCATTAGTCAAAACAGGGCGGACCACGTGAAGGTTGCAATCTTCCACCCCTGACAAAGGTTAAGCAATTCTAACAAATGCAGTGATCCTCCATTTTATGGTGTCTTTAATTTGGTCAATATTAACAATCCACCTGCCTGTGCTTGGTCCATATCCCTCCAAACCTGTCCTATCCATGTACCTGTCTAAAAGTTGGGATAGTTCCAGCCTCAACAACCTCCTCTGGCAGCTTGATCCACTCACCCTCCACCCAATGTATGAAAAAGTTACCCCTCAGATTCCTATTAAATCTTTTCCCCTTCACCTTGTCCTCTGGTCCTCGATTCACCTACTCTGGGCAAGAGACTGTGCATCTACCCGATCTATTCCTCTCATGATTTTATACACCTCTATAAAATCACCCCTCATCCTCCTGCATTCCAGGGAATAGAGTCCAAGCCTACTCAACCTCTCGCTGTAGCTCAGACCCTCTAATCCTGGCAACATCCTCGGAAATCTTCTCTGTACCCTATCCAGCTTGATGCAATAAGTTCCGGATTTCTGTCAGCAGTAATTAAAAAAAAAATTCAGTTGCACTCCATCCATAAACTTCCTAAACTGTAGTGTGCACTGTCAAAACATTAATGTACAGGGATCAATAAATATATTGGAATAAAGGGACAAAGTGCTGGAGCAACTCAGCAGATCAGGCAGCATCTCTGGAGAACATGGATAGGTGTCCTTTCAGGTCAGGACCCTTTTTCAGAATGTATGGGGATTATGCAAGACTTCATGGCAGGGATGTGCTCATGACTTACATTTTGACTGTTTCTTGCATGGAGGGGCATGTGCTTCTCCCTTGGAGAGCTTGTGTGTGCACTAAAAATGTACACATTTGCTGGGAGATTGTGTTACTACTGCCTGCCCAGCTTGTACATGTACCCACTTCACAGAAACGGTGGCTTAGGATTTCCTGTGATATCTGGTGACTCGGCAAGGTAGAACAAAGGAGGATCTGGGAGGGGGAGTGGGAGGGGGGTGGGGGGAGAACAAAGGAGGACTTGGGGTGGGATACTTTGTAAAAGCCCTGTCCCACAGTACAAGTTAATTCCAAGAGTTCTCCCGAGTTTGCCCTGATTCGAACTCGTCTGTACTCGGGGCTCTCATGGACATTTTTCAACATGTTGAAAAATCTTCACGAGTCTTCCCATGCTTACCTGCCGTTAGCGAGTCTTCCCGATTACCTGCCGTTAGCGTTACGAGCCGCTAAGAGACGTCCCCGAGCTCCGACTTACCCGCTACATTCATTCTCCGTGCTTACCACGAGTTTGATTTTTTTTAAACTCAGGAGAGCACTTGGAAGGAACTCGTACTGTGGGACAGGGCTATAACTTTGTAAGCGCCCTTTACATGGTGACTATTTGCATACCTTGGTTGTGCAAGCAAATAATTTTACTGTGCCAATAAAGTATTCAATTCAATTCAATTCAAAGTACGCCATTCCTTTACTTGCCCCTCGTACGTATAGTTTTAAAAAATATATGTTGTCCTCATTAGCAAACTACAGAACTCCAAAGCAAACTACAGAATGTCAAAGCCAATGTCATCTGCTATTTGTGGAAGTAATCAAGCATCAGGGACCCGAGTTAACATGAAAAATAGCATCCAAATCCAGTACTACCTTCAACAATTATTTTAAGTGATAGTGAAATTATAAATCTGAGGATTTAAAAGCAAATGTAAATTAAAGTGGATAAAATCGGAAAGAAAGATTGGTGGGGAAAGAGCAGTGAGAAATATTAATTTTGGTATTTTTAAATAATGAAAGACTTATTACATGAAAGAATGATGCAACATATACTTTTAAGTGTCTGAGAAATTGAAGCAATGCTGAAATGTTTTACCTCAGTTGCCTAGTTATATAGGGTCAGAAGGGAGAAGGCAATTTTGCCATTATAAACAGTGTTCAGACTTCCAAGGAAATATCAACTTTCTATTTTTTTGCTAGCTGGTGCACATTCAGGTAAGCAAGATCATTGCTGTGTCACTCACTAGATATCCTCAATGGAGTGCAAACAGTGCTGGCAAGGTGACCTGCAGCTGAATGGCGTGCTGGAACATTTCAGAGAGCAGTAGGAAGCAGCCACAGTGTTTGTGCATTGAGTCAGGTGGCAAAGCCAAGCCAGGTCAAGGGGGGGGTAGGTTAGGTTTCCACTAAACGTCATGTTCATTTAAAGGTACCAGTTCATAAATTACCAGATTTATTCAAGACAAATTTCAAGGGTCTGTCTTGAAATGTTACTTTTATTTCTCTTGTCGGTACTGCTTGACTTGCTGAGTGTCCAGCATTTTCTGTTTTCACTTCAGACCTTAATGATCATGCAGGCAAAAGAGGCTGTAGATGCAGGAATCCACGGCAAAAACAAACCTGGAGAGCTATGGGAGGAACTCGACACATCAGGCAGCATCTGTAGGGGGCGATGGACAATCGACGGTTTGGGTTGGGGCCCGAGAGTCGATGTCTTGGCTGAAGCTTTGACTGTCTATTTCCCTCCACAGATGATGCCTGACCCTTTGTGTCCCTCCAACAGCTCTTTTCTGTTCATGATCTGCAGTTTAAAAAAAAATCAATTCCTGAAAGGCCTGACATGAATGACCTTAGATGTTTCACAAGTCGATGTACTTTTACTTGGTGGAACTGGTTCAATACAGAATGCCACAGGAGATCCTTCTTCCCTGTGGCTATCAAACTGTACAATTCCTACCCCTTCTGTCATGGGGTAGACTGACTGACACCCCCCCCCCCCCACCTCTCCCCCTCCCCCCCCCCCCTCCTCCATCTGCCCCAATCTTTGCGCATCCCCAATCCTTTACACTTGCCCCTTTAATTTCATATTTCATGTATTGTGTTTTAATGACAGTTGGCAGATCAATTTCCCTCCTGGGATCAATAAATTTCTATCGTATCGTATCGAAAGCTTTTAGAATTTGGAAATAATGAGTAAAATTCGATGAGCATGGAGTAATAACTGATATTAAAACTATTTAATGCGGTAAGCAAAGGGAAATTAAGAGACATAGTTATGTATTTCTGATCCATTTTCATTGGGCTTCATGGAGTGTCCATGCATATTTAGGAGTCATCTCCTGCAAAGTTAAGGTGATTGTGGAGCAAGAAGGGAATTCAGGAAATTCTGAGTCTAGGGTGAGGATCGGAGGGTTGAGTTTTTGGATTGGTCTTTTTCAGAGATACAGCACGGAAACAGGCCCTTCGGCCCACCGGGTCCGTGCCGACCGGCATTCCCACACACTAACACCATCCTACATCCACTAGGGACAATTTTTACATTTACCAAGCCAATTCACTGACAAACCAGTACATCTTTGGAGTGTGGGAGGAAACTGAAGATCTTGGAGAAAACCCATGCAGGTCACGGGGAGAATGTACAAACTCCTTACATACAGCCCACCGAGTCTGTGCTGACCAGCGATCACTCCAACTAGCTAGCACTATCCAATACATTAGGGACAATTTACAATGTTTTACCAAAGCCAATTAACCTACAAACCTGCACATTTTCGGGATGTGGGAGGAAACCAGCGTACCCAGAGAAAAAACCCAGGGTACAGAACGCCACAGGAAATCATTTTTCCCTGTGGCTATCAAACTGTACAACTCCTTACCCTTTGGTCGTGGGGTAGACTGACTCCCCTCCCCCTCCTCCCACCCCCAATCTTTGCACATCCTCAATCCTTTCCACTCGTCACTTTAATTTTATGTTTCATGTATCTTGTGTTTTATGACTTTTGGCAGATCAATTTCCCTGCTGGCATAAATAAAGTTCTATTGTATCGTATTGTATCAGGTCTCTGGCATTGTAAAGCAGTGACTCTACCACTGAGCTACTGTGCTTCCACTGAGAGAGAGAAAATAAATTGGAGATTGAGATAATTCAATATCATCTGGAAAAAAGGGTAAAGAGAATAAAGATGGATTGGGTTAAAAAAAAAGAGAGAGAGACAAGAAAATAAAGAGTGACATTTTTAATTTACAAAAAATCCTCCAAGAATAATTTACTCCCTGCAGGAGTCAAATTACACAGTTTTATTGGCTCCCTGTTTGGGCGTGGGTGATGCATTGCCTCGCAGGAACATAAAGCTGAGCATTAAAACAATGATTACATCATTAAGTATCGAAATGGGCTTTCTACACTGAGTCCTATTTATTTTTAACAGGGCAAACGCAGCAATTTCCTGCATCTTAGGGGCTGGTAGTGATCTCCATTTTTGGGACATCTAATGGCAACTTGTCCAACAATTTGCAATAGAATATATAGACGCAAAAAGCTGAAATAACTCAGCGGGATAGGCAGCATCTCTGGAGAGAAGGAGAGGGTGACGGTCGCGGGTCGAGACACTTCTTCAATCTGTCTGAAGAAAGGTCTCGACCCAAAACATCACTGATTACTTCTCTCCAGAGATGCTGCCTGTGCTGCTGAGTTACTCCAGCTTATTGTGCCCATCTTTGATGTAAACCAGTTCCTTCCGACAACAATTTGCAATGATTCACAACGTGGAGGGTTTTTCTTCATCACAAAATGCTGCACACTTTATTTACTGATATGGGTGTGTAATAGACTGTCGCTCCATTCCGCAGAAATGGATCAAAAGAATACAAAGTCAAAGTCAAATTTATTCGTCACATGCACAAACGAAGGTGCAGTGAAATGAATTTGCCAGCAGCGATACACTTAAAAAAAGGACACACACTACACAATAGAATTTAACACAAACATCCACAACAGCATTCTTCACTGTGGTGGAAGGGAACAAAGTTCAGTCAGTCCTCCTCCTTTGTTCACCCGTGGTCAGGGCCATAAACCCACCATAGTCGCCGTTACAGATGGCCAGATGTACAGGCCCTCTTGTCGGGATGATCTAAACTCTGATATCAGGACAGTCAAACACACTCCACGGCTTGGAGCGCCCAAATCGGCACTTTCCTGCCGGAGACCGCGCTTCAGGATGTTATAGGCCGCAGGTCGGCGGTCGGAGCTCTTCTCTGGTGATCCCCGGCAAGGGATCCCAGATGGTAAGTCCACACCACGCCCGTGACGAGAAGCTCCGCAGACCATAAACCCATGATGCCAAAGTCACCTGGCCACAATCCGGAGCACTCCACTCTGGAGACCCCCGGCAAGGGTTCGTCCGCTCCAGGATGGTAACGTCCACGCTGCGCCTGCTGCTGAAGCTCCAGGCCCGACTACGGGAAAGGTCACTCCAGTCCAGGCTGTTAGGCCGCGAGCGACGCAACATTGAAAAAGATTGCCACTCCGTCGAGGAGGCGACCGAAAACAAGTTTCCCCCTTTTCCCCCCAGGAAAGGATTGTGCAGAGCACCAAGCAACAGCTAATCATTCCATGATTCTGAAAGCTGTCGCTATAATAACACAATGCACCTACTTTTCAATACATAAATAATCTGCAAGATTTAGCAGCAATTATTCCCCTTTGATCCTGAAATCCATATGTTTAAAAAAAAAGTAATCTCAGTGAAAGCCATGAAAATCACACAAAATTATTTGAACAAGTTGAATGAGAGAAACAAGCTGGCAACAAATGAGGTAAAATAAATAATACATTGAGATATGTTACTGTTGTGTTTTTTATCCTTGTAAATTAATATCACTTGGGAAATATTCATTCATGTTGCAGGCAGACAAATTGACAATGATTGAAAATATTCAGTCTGCAGGAGATATTGATACAGAGAAAGCAATTATACAGATAACTATTATGTGCTTAAGGATAGTGGAAAATGAATTAGGTTTTAGGATATACGTGCAGTAAAAATATGGTATGTTGTATCCATTACAAACACTTTGGTGTTATGATGAAGACATCATTAATTGTTCTATGCCATAAGGTCTGCGGCGAATAGTCAGCGAACCAGGATTGTCATTTACAGTATATGTGGTAAAGCTCATGGACTTTGTAGTCCTTGTCCAAAAATCTATTATTTTTAGAGTGAAATACGGCTGTCAATATTTCTGAGTTGAGTTGAAGCACTTGGAAAATTTCATGGAACATTTTTACATCTGAAAACCCTTGTATCAATGACACAAATTCAATTAAGTCATGCGTTACTTTGGAAAATTGTGGCGGAGATTAGATCACATTATTTTGAGAAGCAATACTGTTGATTCCTTCCAACACAATCATGCTTGCATGATCATGTTAGAAGAGCCACCAGCAACTTTAGTATTTGGGAAACCTAAACTGGGTGGCACATGCTTGAAGAATTTCCCTGCAAAGTCCTGCTTCTTAACTCTGCTCTAATGGAGGGAGTAAAAATTCTCGTCGTGGTCAGATGAAACAACATGCATTATTCCATTTCCATTCTGACCATTTCACTTCCATTTTACTGCCATTGCATTTAGATTACTTTGTGAAGGGTCCTTGACCCGAAGCTGTTTCCACAGGTACTGCCCATCTGCTGATTAATTCCAGCTCTTTCATTTCACTTTGATCAGTAGATGTATGTGGAGTTTATAATTAAAAAAATATATTGAATTATATCTGAAGCTAAAAGCAAAAGCTATTCCATATCCTGATGTTTCTAACATAGTGGATAGTAATACAATATCAGTGTAATTATGTTTCTTTTTTATCTACTATTCTTAGTATGCTTTGCCGGACATTCTGACATAATGCTGTATGGGTCAGATTTGTAGTATCGTTTGGATAATCTTATTGAGAACTGACATTTTTCACTTGTGCAGGAAGGAATCATTAGGCATGATGGGCCATATCAACAGCAAAGGAAACTGTTAAGTCCAAAAGCAATCTGAAGATGAGTGGTTTTGCTAATTGGTAGATTACTGTCAGATGGGAAGAAAAAAAAACCCATTAAAAAAGAAAGTATAAATGTCAATTTAGCATCACCATTTGCAGTTGATGCTGGATTGGAGCAGCCCTCGGGCAATCTAGTATCATATTGAAGAATCTGTTATTTTCATTAATGATTCCTGAACATAATCACTGAGCAAGTTCTAGACTCTGATCGCATAATCAGCATGAGTTTTAGGAAGTGGAAGAGCCCTTGGATTAAAGCAGACAAAAATGTAAAGGCAGTTACCATATATCTAGGAAGGAGCTGAAGATGCTGGTTTAAACCAAAGATAGACACAAAAAGCTGGAGTAACTCAGCGGGTCAGACATCTCTGGAAAAAAGGAGTAGGTGACGTTTTGGGTCGAGACTGATTGAAAGATAAAGGCAGGGAGGGGGGAAAATTAGGAGGCAAGAAAACACAAGAACAAAACAGGGTCGGCAAGAGATAACCTCAGGAAGGGTGGTCCATAAGTGGCCCATTATTAGCTGGGGAAGATGTGCTAATGACAGGGAATCAAGGATGCAAGCCATGAAACTAGTAGAATGACTGGGGGTGGGGTAGATAGAATGCAGAACTTACTTGAAATTAGAGAAATCAACATACCGCTGGTGTGTAGGCTGCCCAAGTGTAATATGAGGTGCTGTTCCTCCAATTTGCATGTGGCATCATTCTGACAGTGGAGGAGGCCCAGGACAGAAAGATCAATGTGGGGATGGGAGGGGAGTTAAAATGCTTGTCAAATTCTGGTCAAATAAGCCATTCTGTGATAGCATTCATAAATCATTGGATTTTCACAGTGTGTGCCAAATCATTCTAATGCAAATACAGTCCTCCATCAGTTGAGTGTATGATCAATCACAAAATAAAGAGAGACATTTGTTAATGCACCCCAATTGACTTGCCTCTTTTGAAGCCGACAGATTACGGTCTGGAACAGATTTGTTTGAAATAAAGAAGGCATGTGACCAGTCTACATTGAAAAATATATCTAAACCTTTAATGTCCATGATGCTGGTATGCTTGTAGATTTTCCAAATCTAAAAGGAATTTGCTGTTGTTATGCATGAAGTTACAGTCTAATAGAGAAATTATAGATAGAAAAACAGATAGAACAGAAATCTACAGAGGCAAATACCAATCACTGACAGCCAGTTGAAAATGTCACTGTAATAGGACATTGAAACGGTTCAATTTAAAGCAGGATCATTTTCTTTGTACACTTTCATGTCATGTTTCAATTGATTTCCAAATAGCCATTTAGAATGTGTTCATAGTGTGCAGCATGCAGCGATGCTTTCATTAAGAGATGTCCATTTTATTTTAAGATTTAAAATAATAATATCCTGAACTCCCTGGTGGTTTTAGTAAATTAATGGATCTCATAATCCAGCATTATGTTGCAATAGCAAAAACAACACTATCTCTGATCTGCACTCAGTCTGGTGAGCTTATCCAACCCAACCTTCGGGTTTCCAAAATTCACTTCCATTTTGCCGCTTCATCTTTCACTTGACAATATTAAGCTATTACAGAAAAAGCGTATGTTGACTTTTTAAAGATGCCTAGAGTGACCATGTAGATTGCTTCAATTGCTTCTTTGTATGAGCTCCAGGATATATGTTGGCAGAATGGCTCATTGATTGCACTTCACAATTCAATGAACTTACAATGTCCCAATTCCTCAATTATTAGGCACACCTTACATCTGTTGTAAAAATCTAGGATTTATTCAGCAAATAGCTGGATGATGGAATTTCTAATTGAGTTTATATTGGAAACTAATGCTGTTGTCTTTTTTTTTTTCAAAACAATGTCTTAGCATCCAGGTCATTTGATGAAAATTCAAACACATATGACCAAAAAAGGTGTCCTTAACAATTGTAGCCTTTGATAAAGGTTCCTCTGGTTTATCAAGGAAGCAGAATGGAATTGTGGAATTAGTTCTGAAGAATGAGAAATGGTCAAGTGCATCAAATTTCACGCGGGGAACATTTACGAGACAGTGATCATAACATCATAGGATTTATGTTACTGTTGAAAAAGAGTGAAGTATCACAAAGATAATTGATTGGAGGAAGGCCAGCTTTAATGGGATGAGAGCGGATCTGGTCCAGTTAAATTGACAGCAAAGGTTGACAGGCTAAACAGGGGTAGAAAAACAAAGTGCATTTTAGGAAAAGGTTGTTCAGGTCGTTGAAGCACATTGCGTTGTGGAGTAAATGGTGGTAAACCTGTGGAATTCTCTTTCGCAGTCCTTAAATCACTGAAGGTATTTAACGGATAGGTAGATAAATCTGAAAGATCAGGGAATTGAGGGCTCTGGGTAACTAGCGTAGAGGAGGAATTGAAGCCTTGGACAGATCAGCCATTATTGTCTGAAGTGATGGCAACCATTGAAATAGAATTTGAGCATTGCTTACAACATGCATGGCACATTCCCCTGTATGTCAATGTATTGGATGTGAGGTATTTGGCATTGCATGAAGAAACACAATATTCAGCTGAATGTAGTGAGAGGGCTGGGGTTGGTCTGCTCAGTCTGTACAACACTTCCCTGTGTCTTTCCATTAACTGTGCCTCAATGCTTACCCTTGTCATGGTCATTTTGCCAGTAATTTCAATCTGTTGGTGGTCATTGGGAGTTTAATCTGATGTATCTACTGTGACTCCAAGGAACAGCGCATCACTTTTGTTCCACAGAACTGCATTTTATCCATTTTATCAGCCTGAAATTTGTTGAACTGGAACCAGGGCACAGTCATCCTCGTAGAACTCGGTTTCCATTGGCTGGCTCAGAAATAGACCTTCATGGTGTTCAGATAATTTTTATTATCCTTCACCTGCTTGCATTAATCAAATGTTAAATGTGAAAAATGTGTTTAGTTTATTGTCATGTGGTACAGAAAGAAGCTTTTTTGTTGCATGCTAACCGGTCAGTGGAAAGACTACATATGATTATAATCGAGCTGTCCACAGCACACAGATACTGGATAAAGGGAATAACGTTTAGTGCAAGATAAAGTCCAGTAAAGTCAGACTAAAGATAATCCGAGGGTGTCCAATGCCGTAGATGGTATCTCTGAACCGCTCTCTAGTTGTTGATAGGATGGTTCAGTTGGCTGTCGACAGCAGGGAAGAAACTGTCTATAAGGTGTTGGTGTGCTTTCTTGGCCATTTCATTGATGTGACTAGTCCAGGAAAAGTTGCTGGTGATAACACAAAAGAATGGTGAAAATACAACAAATCGCAATACTCTGGTAGCCTTTCTTCAGTATTACAACCCACCATCATGTGCGTAGCCATGCCTTAAAGCCAGAAACAGGACAACATGAGACAGAATTCAATTTTTTTGCCCACTATTCAGTACTCCATTACAGCTGGAAGGCATGCATGAGCAAGAGTCATTTGAGGTCAGGATTTGGCTTAGCCAGGTGTTGGAACAGCCCACTGTGCTCATTGTCCAGGCTCACACATGATGTGTGCTAACCAGTGCAAGGTAAAGATGGCATCTTACACCAACCATGTTGTGCCCCAAACATAATCATTATTGCCAAGTGAAGGGAGGATGACCCCAACAATAGTCAACCTTTCTTGGCTATTTGTTGTCACCATTTTCAGTTGCTTACTTTGTGTTGATCACTGAAGTAATCCTCCTGCTCATTTATCTTACTAATCGTCTTTCTCATTTGGACTTGGGGATGTTTAAACTACTTGGGTATATATGGACTACTTAAATATATTGAAATGCCTTGTGTTATGTGTGCCCTTAATAAGCGCCCAATGTGAATTCAATGAAGAAGCATAATTTGGGTCTTTGCATTAAACTCCTCCTGTTCTGCTAGCATAGCTCAAGGAAAGATCCTATTTATCTACATTAAAACGATTTCTATTAAACCTTTTCCCAAAATGTGGAAAACAAATCAGCTGGAACTGGAACAAAGTTAATTTTGCTCCGATTTGTGCACCAGAAGAATAACAATGTTACCAGTTCTGCTGAAGGCTACTCTACTTAGCCTTTTTTTCCTACAGCCCTTTTCTAACTGGATCCATTGTGCTTTTATGCTAGTGCATAACTGTAAACAGTTTGTTGACACATCATCTAAACCAACAAAATTCAGAGATGAATCACTCTATGAATGTCCTCATAAACCTGCTCCCCCTATCCTTCTTGTTGGTAGTGATTGTAGGTCTCAGTGGAGGTGACATGATGACTAGCTGCCATGGATTTTGTCGATGCTACAGCAATGGTGCACCCATGATGGATAGATTGGTGAATTGGAAGCGAGGCATGTGGTTGCATTGTCCTGGATGGTGGTAAACCTCACATGTATTTGTTATAGCTGTGCTCACCCATAGCAGAGAATGTTATTCCCTCACAATAATAACCTGTTGTTTGTAAAGGAAGAATTGTTTTTGGACAGTATTTGCATGTCAGTTGTAGGTAATTGATGGCAGGATCCCAGTGTCTGACCTGCTCGTGTGTTTTGCAGTGCATATGTGGATAATCCAGTTGCGTTTCTGGTCAATATTGACCTGTAGAATATTGAAAGTGGGAAATTCGGCAGTCATAGTAGCCTTATGATCTCCTCCAATTTAAGTGTGATATTAAATTCTGGAGTAACTCAGTGAGTCAGGCAATATGCTGCCTGACCTGCTGAGTTACGCCAGCATTTTGTGTTTATCTTTGGTATAAACCAGCATCTGCACCATTGCAATAACATGTGCTATTGTTGGCATGTGCTTGTTGGAACAGCAAAACTTAGAAGCCCAAATAATTGGCACAAATGACTGAAAATCGTATATTTGTAGATTATGACCTATTAGGGGTTAGCTTCTGGGCACTTTCTACATAATTACACTCTGCTCCAGCAACATTTTGGTTAAAAAAAATGTTTTCAACACATCATGTCTCAGAATCTGCAGATGATTTCCTGATTAAAAAGATGCTAAAGATGAGAGGTTGCCTCTTGTACCTTGGTGGATTTATTTGACACAATAATTGGAACATCGCAATTAATCTGTTTTATTTCAGATATTTCTTCGTCTGCGGAGCTAGGGAAAGAAAAAATAAGTCACTTTTCATGTGCCCAGGATCCATCTTCTTGCACAAAATTGTAAATGTATATATTTCAGGAATAGACAAGTCAATAAAGGCTGATGACCTGCATATCCTATTGAAGTTCATTGTCTGTGCATTAAACACGGACACGTGGGTGAAGTTCTGAGGCTGACACCATTACCTGTGGAACCCAACCTTTGCTTAATTTCAGAAATAGAATATGAAATGGCCAGGAAACATGGCAGATGAAAACTTCTTAGGCCCCCTTCGGTCATGGCTGACCATGGGTGTCTCCAGGGTGCTATTCCCTCTATGGAAGATTCCTGTACGTAACTTTGTTTAATGTGGGGAGACCGGTGCACGGACAGCCACCACACAGTCCTTGACAGATCTGGGTCAGGATCCAGTGGCATGGAGTCCAAGATGACCGGAGACCCTTTTCTGCTGCAGCCTTCATCCGCCTTCCCAGACGTTGTGACGCTCCACTAAGGTCTGCCATCATCCTCCGCCTGTTCCACCATTGAGGTCTTGGTTGGATTGCTCTTTGTCAGAGACCTTCCTCTCGGCCTTACTACCATGGATGGCCCAACCAGGAGCATAGCTCCAGACGGCATCGCTCTCAGGATCTCAGGTCCACAAGCTTCTCCACCACGACAAGATGACTATCATGGAGAAGAGATGAAAACAATACTTAAATGTAATATAGTATGTGTCTTCATTGTTTGGGACATTGAGTATGTCAGAAAGTCATGATACATCTCTATAAGACTCTGATTCGGCCACATTTGGAGTATTGTGTGCAGTTATTTTCACTCCATAACTGGAAGGATGTGGAGACATTTGTCCTGCATCTAGCCTTAAGCGATTGCACAGGCTAGATGTAGGACAAATGTTCCGCATGTTGGGGGAGTCCAGAAGCAGGGGGTCACAGTTTAGACTAAGGGGTAGGTCATTTAGGACTGAGATGAGTTGTCGCATACAACATATAATCCGCCGACATTTTCACCACCTCCAACGGGATCCCACCACTGGCCACATCTTCTCATCTCCACCCCTTTCTGCTTTTTGCAGAGGCCGCACCCTCCGAAATTCCCTGGTCAACTCGTCCCTTCCCACCCAAACCACCCCCTCCCCAGGTACTTTTCCCTGCAACCACAGGAGATGCAAGACCTGTCCCTATACTTCCCCCTCGACTCTATCCAAGGACTCAAACTGTCTTTCCAGGTGAGGCAGAGGTTCACTTGCACCTCCTCCAACCTCATCTACTGTATCCACTGTTCCAGATGTCAACTCCTCTACATGGGCGTGACGAAGCGCAGGCTTGGCGATCGTTTTGCTGAACACCTCCGCTCAGTCCATCTTAACTTACCTGATCTTCCAGTTGCTCAGCACTTCAACTCCCCCTCCCATTCCCAATCTGTCCTTTCTGTTCTGGGTCTCCTCCATTGGCAGAGTGAGGCCCAGCGCAAATTGATGGAACAGCACCTCATATTTTGCTTGGGTAGTTTCCACCCCAGCGGTATGAACATTGATTTCTCTAACTTCAAATAACCCTTGCTTTATTCCCTCCCCCTTCCCAGTTCTCCCACCAGTCTTCTGTCTCCAACTACATTCTATCTTTGTCCAGCGCACTCCCCTGACATCAGTCTGAAGAAGGGTCTCGACCCAAAACGTCGCCCATTCCTTCTCTCCAGATATGCTGCCTGGCCCGCTGAGTTACTCCAGCATTTTGTGTCTACCTGTACTGTTCTATGTTCTATGCTCTATGTTCTCTGCAAAAAATAATAGAAAGCTTAAAACATTTACTTTAAACTTCCACCAAGACAACTAGGAAATAACTTCAGCTAACGGCATTGCCCATTGTTACTTTGATGCAACAAGTTGTGACTTAACTAGTCGGAGTTACACAGGGGTCAGTGCTGGGGCCACTACTCTTCACGTTGTATATCAATGATTTGGATGAGGGGATTGTAGGCTTTGTTTGCAGATGATACAGAAATAGGTGGAGGGGCAGGTAGTGTAGGGAAAGCAGGGACACTGCAGAAGGACTTGGACAGGTTGGGAGAGTGATCAGCGATGTGGCAGATGGAATACAGTGTGGAAAAGTGTGGAGTCATGCATTTGGTAGAAGGAATAAAGATGTAGACTATTTTCTAAATTGGTAGAAAATCCAGAAATCGGAGGTGCAAAGGGACTTGGGAGACATGGTGCAAGATTCCCAAATGGTTGATTTGCAAGTCAGATTGGTAGTAAGGAAGGCAAACACAACGCTACCATTTTTTTCAAGAGGAAAACAGCGATTTAATGCTGAGGCTCTATGAGATGTTAGTCAGGCCGCATTTGGAGTACTGTGAGCAGTTTTGGGCACATGAGATGTGCTGGCTCTGGAAAGGGTCCAAAGGAGATTTACAAGAATGATCCCAGGAATGAGTGGGTTAATATATGATGAGTGTTTGACGGCACTGGGCCTGTACTCGCTGGAGTTTAGAAGGATGATGAA